>JAJOZX010000191.1:162500-270000 GCA_023014485.1 Bathynomus jamesi
AAGATTCTATCACAGATGCGAGACAGTTCGAGAACAGGGCCAGACACATGGAGTGCCACATTTCCGAAGAAATGTAAAGAGAGTATTGCCAAACCGCTATACTTACTATGGAGGAAATTATTCGACACGTAGCATATTCCACTGTCATTAAAGAACGCAAACATTGTCCCATTATTTAAAGATGTTAACAGGGCAATGCCCAAGAATTATCGGCCGGTAGCTCTCATTACACAACTTATAAAATGCTTTGAACGTATAGTTAGAAGCGAAACTACCTACTACCTACAAGGAAAGAACTTATACAGCCCAAATCAACATGGTTTCAGGGCTGGAAGATCGTGGCTAACACAGCTATTAGACAACCAGGAGAAAATATTGGAAACACTGAGCCGAGGACAAAACATGGATGTAATATATACTGACTTTGCTGAAGCCTTTGATAAATGTGACCATGGAATTATAGTATATAAACTTAAGAATACGAGAATTATTATAAAGCTGGGAAGGTAGATATTTAATTTCTTGACGCAAAGAACACAAAGAGGGGTGGTAAATGGAGTCAAATCGGAAGTCTCGGAAGTAGAGAGCTCTGTCCCACAAGTGACAGTACTAGCGCCCTAGCTATTCATAATAATAATTGCATATACTGATGTAGATATCAATGACAGTATTGTATAATTTTTCGCAGATGTCGTAAAGACATGCATGGAAATATTGAACGAAGGTGTTATAGAAAGATTACAATACGCCATTAAAACATTGTTCCAGTGGGTAGAAGATAACAATATGAAGTTGAACGAAGAAAAATTCCCACTTCTAAGATATGGTAATAACAAGGAGCTACAGAAAAAAAGGTACAAAACTCAGCAAGCCAAACATATAACACCAAATCCATAAGTCAGGGATCCTGGAGTAATAATGCCGTCGGTTACAGAATTCAGAGAGCACTATAACAACAAAATTACAACGGCTAGAAAAACAATAGGCATAATCTAGAGGAGCTTCCCCAGCAGAAAAGCAAACATTATGCAGACCCCGGTGCTGACAGACGGTGCGTAGCACACTTAGATAGAATTCCTTTTGACCCGGTTAGGCTAGTTGCACGCTGTTTATTATTTGCTCCTTCGTTGCTATTTCGTCATATATGGTGTGGAAGTGATAATACATTTTCAAAGCGTTACATTTTGTTGTAAAATGTAACGCTTTGAAAATGTATTATAAGTTTTTGTTGAAGGAAGTGAATCAGTTTAAACTAGCAAGCCTTCCACTTTGGTAGAAATATATAAATACTTTTTTTGTAAACGTTTTTATTACAGGATAGCTTTTGTAATGTAGGAGCGTATAGGTCGGGAAGTATGAATTAAAAAATCAATAATAAATAAAAGGAAGAGAGTGGATGAGCGGTCAGAACTCTGAGAAACACCTCTGTTAATAGCTTTAGGAGAAGAACAGTAACCAACTACAACTGCAGCTAAGTTCGTCCAGAAAGGAGATTAGAGATGAGGGTAAAGATAGTAGGTCCGATACCGTGGGAGGGACATTTTGACAATTAAAGATTTATGGTAGAATCTATCGATAGTTTTTGATATGTCTAACGCAATAGCGAAAGTTTCGCCGAGTTCCCGAAAGGAGGATGACCAACAGTCAGAGATATGCAAGAAGATCACAAGTAGTGCGTCTCTTGTGGAATCCGTACTGACGATCTGAAGAAGATTGTGTGAAGAGAGATGTTTAAGAATCTTTCTATTAATGATAGATTAAAAATTTGGAAGGGCAAGAAACCAAAGCAATTGGTCATTCGTTGGAGGGTTGAGAGCGGTCTCCTTCTTGGAGACAGGCTGAATAAACGTGAACTTCCAGCAGGAAGGAAAAGTACAAGATGAGAGCCAAAGACGAGGAAAGATAAATTTGTAGTGTGTTCGTTCCTCCATTACCAGAAATTTAACCTCAAATAATACTTATGGGAAAGATAAAGAGCTGCCAATTAAAGTTAATCATCTTCAGGTCTAATTATATATATATATTTTTTTTTTTCATTCCTGAAATCTGAATTTTTAACGAATCAGCATTCCAATTTGTTTGTATCTATGGTAGGGAATGAAAAACTAATTATTTTTAGGAAAAAAGTGATGAATAGTTAAATTTTCTAATTAATCAATGACTAACTGATTAAATATGAATAAAAATTAAATGCTTCTGAAAAGAGTAAGAAAGAGCTTTATTGTTTCTGTTGCCTGCGATAAGACCGAAGAAAACATTTTACTCAAACATTTAGTTTGTTTTATAGTTCAAGAAATTAGGCATGGGCGGAATAGACAATTTATACATGCAAAAAGGTGCCAAATTCAAATGATATATTACAAAATTTAAGGTAGAATGATGCTGAAATTATGAGGAAAATTAATCATTTCCATCATTTTCTAAAAAATACATCTTGATTAATTAATGATTAAATTCGAAACAATGATTAACTGATTAATCAGAATCATACCCTAAATAGCTATAACGTCTGAGTGCTTACCTATCTAACTGTTTATCGATGGTCAGGTAGATATATGAAATGAGGTTATTGGATGATAGTTAATATGTTTTAAGTGAAAATTTTCATTTGATACACTGATTGTTTTAATGTAATTTAGTCGTAATGATGGCAATATCGTTGTTGTTTAATATTTGCAGACCTGTACACGTTGTACGAGTTACCTTGGTGCTTACCTAGACAGATATGTAGAAATGAAGATAAGTTTTAAATTACTGTTACTACTGCTGCTACTACTACTACTACTAATAATAATAATAATAATGATGATAATAACAATAACAATAATGCAGTTTCCTCCTACGCCCAACTTCTTACTTGCAGCAGATAAATGGTGTACATTCTGTCGAAAATTGGGTACAAATCGAGCACAGACATCAGAAGTCATATATATATATATATATATATATATATATATATATATATATATATATATATATATCACAGAGAATACATGGATTTAGAATAGTGGATTTAGGACTGTTTTTTGCTCGGCAATCTTTGCTACGGGGTTAAATACTAGAGTTATGCCTTGAAAAATTCACTACACGTTTTCTCTTAATTGAAAATATTAAGAAAGTTGATTTTCGGAACAAACCATCTCATCAATATATATATATATATATAATAAACAGGAACACCAGAGAAAATACAAACATCCTTCAAGGTTTAATAGTACCAACGTTTCGGAATGCACTAATTCCATCTTCAGGGCTAAAACAATAAAATTCCAAATCACATACAAAATACAAATTGCTTAACAACAATTTAAAATAAACTTAAACCAGACCTAAATTCTGACGAATCATCGATAGATCTGCTATGTTTTGGTTAAGGTACTAGTTTATTTTATTTACATTTCAGTTTTAATGCTTTTACTTTTTATAATTTTAACTTTTTAACTTCACGTTTATTTACCTTTTAGTTTTAATGTTTTACATTTTCTTAGCTACTTTTTATAATTTTTTTTTTAAGTTTATTTTAAATTGTTGTTAAGCAATTTGTATTTTGTATGTGATTTGGAATTTTATTGTTTTAGCCCTGAAGATGGAATTAGTGCATTCCGAAACGTTGGTACTATTAAACCTTGAAGGATGTTTGTATTTTCTCTGGTGTTCCTGTTTATTATTAAACTGCGTTTTCCGCGCCACCAATCAATAGCCGATATATATTATATATATATATATATATATATATATATATATATATATGTGTGTGTGTGTGTGTGTGTGCGTGTGTATATATTGCTAATGGTATGATAATGTTGATAAACTTAGTAGGACTATAGGAAATGAAATAGCATGATTAAACAGTATAATGTACACGTCATGCTACTTAAAAGATTGAGATGCTAGCTGTTTTGTAGAAATCAAATGAATAATTTAAATAATCTTGTACATAAATAGTAATAATGATAATGATAATAATGTTTAAGTGGATGTTTAGAGATGGAATTGATGATTCAGTATTTGAATTTATGTGAATATGCATGCATGACTAGGCTGAATTATTGAAGATGTATTTTCATGCATAGCTTGGAACAGCCGCTACCGCTATAGTTTAACTGGATGAACTATGAGGAAACATAACGATATTTCAAATTATAAAATATAAAATGCATCTATTCGCAATCATTCTAGTGTTTTTAAAAGAGTTGATAATATATATACACACACACACACACACACACACACACACACACACACATATATATATATATAATAAAAATTAGCTATGATAATATTTATTGTTCATGATGTTTGTTACCACGTTACTATACGATTGGAATGAAATATAATAGCTTCCCCTTAGGTTAGATAAATTAAATTATAATTAATTTATTTAATAGTTTCTTGATCTATTTCGTAACGCAAATATTAGAACAAGGCAAAATTTGTTTATGAGTTGACTATATTTATTCTAATTTTATTTTGTGTGGTATCGTTATTAATAATATAATCCGAAACGATGAGATCATGTATAGCATTAAAGAAATCTTTATTATTTGCTTTATATTACAGTTCATATATACCAAATATATATGTTGTTTATGCTTACTAGTATATGTATATACTATATATATATATATATATATCAGCAGAATCCTGTTGCTTCAGAAATGGATCTTTTGCAAGAACACTTCCAGAAAGATAAACTAAAGGGTTCATGAACACGGCGGAACGTGCCGGAAGGCTGCGTAAGAAGTACTCGAATGTTTGTCTTTTTTGCATGCTTTTTTGTCTGATTTTGTTTGTTTTTGCGTCATGATCGAGCATGATAGGATCCCACAGGAGGATTTTTTCTCGTGAAAGAAGGCAAGGATGATTTTTTAAGGAGGAAGACGAGGATGAATTTTTTTTTTTGGTGAAGGAAGGTGAAGACGAATCCTTTTTTAATTCCTCCCCCCTAAGGAGAATGGGGCCCTGCAAGGGGCCCTCAAGGGTCAAGTGCCCTTCATTAAGACCTGTGAGCCCCATAAATGGGTTAGGAACTTAAGGAAGCGGGGCCCCTTATAACGGAGGCGAAGGCCTCCAGGGGCCGGTTTTCAGAACACCCCAACTTCCTCTCCCCAAACGCGGGGATACTACTCACTTCCTTCACACGCATTTGGACTATTTTCCTGAAAACTTGGGTAGTGTGAGTGAGGAACAAGGAGAAAGGTTCCACCAGGATATCAAGACTATGGAAAATAGAGACCAAGGATGGTTGGATGTCAACATAATGGCAGACTACTGCTGGTCTCTGAAGCGGGAAGCTTCGGAAGAAATGCAGCACAAGAAGCGAGCAAAAAAAATGACGATGTCTCCTACTGATCAATCATGATTGATCTATTATGTACCAATTAAGTATCCAAGATGAATTTACTTTGAAATGTATTTATTGTCTTTGTACTTCTTATAATTTTGTACTCTTGGAAATTTAGTTGTTTAATATGTACTATGAATATATCTGACTTATATTTTGTGAAAAAGTCTGACGTGATACATAAAAATGGTTGTGAAATTTGAAATCAGCATGGCAAAATTGTATAAGATCATGTAATAGAAATAAAACATCTCGTTCTTTGGTTTGAAATGCAGACTTGTGATAATTAATCTTCAGCAATTGGCATTAACTTTTTATATTTTTAATATAGAAAGTGTAACGCTTTTATCTTAGATCATACACTGACGACGGAATATACGAGTATATTTTTGAAACCGGCAATATGTTGGAAGGTCCGGTGCTAGTATCCCCGAAGACAAACCGTTCAGTTACTGGAAAAAATGATATGATTTCAATGAAGCAAACGACCCAGCACTCGTAACCACGACCTCCTTATCGATCAACTCTGGAACAATCTTCCTCAATCCATCTTTCCTCCTGTCTATGACCTCCCATCTTTCAAATGCAGAGTGTCTAGGCATCTCGAAAACTCCTGACCTTGATTTTGGCTCTCTTCTTTTTCTATGGGGGGGGGGGCGCTTTTGCTGGCATTCGCCCTTGGCCCCTCCTTCCTGCATTAAAAAGATGTATGAAATATTTGTTCCCCTCTTACCTACACACTTAATTTTCAAAAGAAACAAACGATCTACCAACGTTTCAGTGTAATCACTACATCATCTTCAAGATGTAAAATTAAAAGTTGCTCCATTTTCTTCGTAAAATTTTTTCATTAATGACATCGATCAAGCTAAAGTTTGAAAATTTATATATAAAATATTAAAATTTTTAAAAATGTTAACAATGCATGTAAAATCCCAGATAAAGTGTTCCCATCTTCCTCATTTCCTGCCAACGTACTCCAGTTTTAATGACGTAGACAATTTGCCAATTCATGTTTCTCAAAACAAGGAAACCAAACCAAAAATGATAATTAAAAGGAACTTACTGCATCTTAGGGGTAGGATTGCCTCCCCTTGAGTGGCACGAAATGGAGAGCCTCGCTCCCTTCTCAATCTCTTTACTCAAACCATCTAATAACGGGGGTTCAGGAGCCTCTGAAAAAAAAAAAAAGAGAAAGAAAAATGAGTGTTTAAAATTGTGCCCGTGAAAGCATTTTCCGCGGTTCATTCACTCTGAAATTAAATTAAATTCTGGCAAGAGACATTATTTGCCTTTTGTTTCAGAAGCTTTCAGACGTTCAAAGGCGTAATCAAAGCGATATAAATCCGTTTCCCGATGGAAATTTGCACCTTTGAAACCAAGGTATAGTGAGTGAAGCGCCTCATGCTCATTCGAATTAAAAGGCTAAATTAAAATGTTGTTTGAACGAATAAAGTAAAGTACAACATGAATATTCAATGTTTGATCCTCTTACCACTTGCTTCATCAAAAGCTATTAGATTATAAGGACAATGTTGACTTTAAGCAATTTCACAGAACTAACTGAGTGTCATTTGCCTTTTGATTGTCAAGAAGATTCATTTTGGATATAATTTGCGCAAACTTCAACGTCTAAACGCTGTTCTACACAATATACACTACTCAATTCACGGCTAAATACATTTTATCATCTTGAAACTGGGACACGCTTTCTGTATATATACAGTATATATTAAAAATACTACCCGTGATGAAACTATAAAACTGAAAGTGTCGTCAAGGTAATAGTAAAACCCTCAAACAGGAAATTTTCTCTTGCTTCTCCGTCACCCAAAGCAAGCCTAAAAAAAAACAGTCGTGTTTCATTGAAATATAAAAGCAAAGAAGGGTTCCTTACCCTAAATGTAGTGGTTAGCATTGCTGAGTACCAATCTATCAGCTCCGGGATCGATTCTCGGCTATGGCAAGCGGCGCTCGGCTCACCCACCTATTCATTCTTCCATACAAGAAACTGAGTGGCAGGTGAATCAATGTCCTGAGTAGCCTAGTGGTTAAGGCGCTATATTTCTGATCAGGAGGTCGTAAGATCGAGTCTGGTCGAGGTCTTTTTAATTTCTGACCGACTGTGGTGGATCTGGTTCGGATTCCACGTTAAGCCGTAGGTCTAAGGTGGGACAACAAGTTTGATCTTTGTGAGAATGAATAATTCGGCCGAATTCAAAACCATAGTGACTATGGTAGATATATATATATATCGGGTGGTCCGAAAAAAATGACGCATTTTTTTAAAAATTAATATCTCAGTAACCCCCTTCCTTATCATGACAATTTTTATTTGCAAGATACTTTCAAACTTCTTTTTTTGAATGCAAGAAACGGAATTCTGATATCTTTTATAGTTTTCTCGCAATTAACAAAAGTAACAACATGGGTCAAAAAAACGAATATCATGAGAAAGGAAAAATTTAATCAGAAATTTAACTAATTAATTTACAGTAAATGATCGATTGGACCACCACTCTGTTGACACACTAATCTAAGTCTTTTCTTCCACACAAAAATAATACTTCTTACTTCATTAATGCCAATTTCTTGCCAAGATTCAAGTATTTTACTTTTTAATTCTGATTCGGTGAATTTTTCTCGTCGACCTCGGTAAACCTTCTCTTTTAGTAACTCCCAAATTGAGTAGTCCATCGGATTACAATCTGGGCTTTGTGGTGGCCACTCATTTTTCGTTATTAATTTTGGTGTATTGCTAATCAGAAACGACTGTGTGGCGTAGCTTGTATGCGACGGTGCTCCATCTTGTTGAAATATGAAATAATTTTCTTGATACAGGCGACGACAATCTGGCAACAATTTTGTTCTTAAAAGTTCAATGTAATTTGCAGAATTCACCTTTGTCTTTTCAGTTTCAATAAAAACATCTGTCTTGCCATTCCAAGAGACCCCTGCAGATATCATAACCTTTTGGAGAATCTTGACGTTTCATGATACAATCTGTTTATTGAAATGTCACACTTTTTACCACGCCCGTAGACAACATCATTTTGACGGTTTCGCGGAATTTCTAGAGTGAAATCTTTTTCATCCGTGAAGACTATCTTTTTAATATCAACGACAGAGAAATTATCAAGTAACTTTCTGCACCTTGTTTTTCTTTTATCCTTAACAGTATCACTTTTTCTAGAAGATACTATTCTTTTGAAGGCTTTTAGTTTTTGTGCTTTAATTATTCGGTGTACAGAAGTCTTTCCAATATTCAAATGTTTAGCAATTGTTCTTTGTGACAAATGACTTCCTGGTTTATCTTCTTGAGAGCAGATTTTATCGTTGATGTAATCCACATTTTCTGGAACCGAAGCTGTTTTAGGTCTACCGCTTCCTGGTTTTCTGGCAGTACTTCCCGATTCGCGAATCTTCTTTAAGAGTCTTTCCATTGCACGCCTTTTCCACTTTTTGCCGGGAAACTCTTGCAATAACCTTCCAGTCTTCCATCCTTTTTCACAGTAACAATTTTTAATGAGAATACGATCTTCCTCTGACAACATCATTAAGGGTACTGACGAATTGTTAAAAAAAAAAATATCCACAATTTGACTTGTTCATTCCTGTAGAGTTTTGTAATAACTTGCAAAATATCGCATGATATCGTATAAAAATGATATCGTATAAAAAACGGATATTATATTGCGATTTTTGTTTTTTTTGACCCATGTTGTTACTTTTGTTAATTGCGAGAAAACTATAAAAGATATCAGAATTCCGTTTCTTGCATTCAAAAAAAGAAGTTTGAAAGTATCTTGCATATAAAAATTGTCATGATAAGGAAGGGGGTTACTGAGATATTAATTTTTAAAAAATGCGTCATTTTTTTCGGACCACCCGATATATATATACTGAAAATTGATCTTCGCATAGAATATACACCTTTATTAAGAGTTTTTGGTTTACCATAAAAATTGCCTATTTATTTTTACATTATATTTAGGCAACAGTGGCCCAAATGGACGCCTAAAGCTGATACGGCCCACGGAACAATTTTATTTAGCCCTTTCAAGCGGCTTTTGTCTACCATGAATCACGGAAGCAAAATGATAGCAGCCATGAAACGTCATTTGATTTCTAAGTAATGACTGTGAATGAAGAAGGAGTTAAACAGGGGTAGATTTACTCCAGAGAGCTCTAATTCTACTGTGGGATTTCCTTGGAGTAAAAAGTCCCACACGAAGTAAGGTTTAACATCGTTAGCAACTTCGCGTCGAGTTCTCACCAAGAAGTGAGTTTGTTTGATACTTAATTTTATTACTTTTTAAGCCCGCTGATGATTTAATGGCTAAAGCTTCAGTTATTTAGATTTTAGAATTACATTTATATATGTGGCTCGCGTAAGTGCCTTAAAACTAGTATCTGGCCCGCACGGTTCAAAACGTTGGACACTCTGACATAGTTTAATTAAGTGCAATTAGTGAACATGGATGTGGTTCTGTCGCCTTTCAGGAAGAGAGAGAGAGAGAGAGAGAGAGAGAGAGAGAGAGAGAGAGAGAGAGAGAGAGAGAGAGAGAAGTCTTGTAACTCACCAGTTTTGAATCCTTTCGCTGCATAATTCGAATATATTCGAACCCAAATTGTTTGGAAATATCAAAATGACGCAGCGAAAGGGTCAAGCTACATAGTGACAATAGACAAATCCTCCATTTAATTTACTTTCCTTTTAGTGGAAATGAAATCGCAAAATGTTAATTGGTTCTTTGAGAAGCCTTCGTGTAAAATAATGGCTTGACGTTGGGTTGTTGCAGAAAAAGTAACTTATCAACGGTTTAGAAATGTTAGGAATCACTTGGAGGACTGTCCAATGTTAAACTGAGAAATGGAAAGAAGAATCATTGACGATCCACCACTCTGTTGTAGGTTTGAGTGGACGAAAGTTTCCATATAATGAAATCTTATTTTTTCCAGGGTGAAACCATTAACGTCCATCTCAGCGCTCTCTCTTAAAGTAAAGTAATTAAGCGAAACAGGATTGCAGTGACCGTACTATTAGTCAAAGCTATCTACCTTGGTAACCTTGGTTTTGCTTCCGACTGAATTATTCATTCATTCTGACCATGGATGGTCAGAAATTACAAAGTCTTTGCTATCACAACTTCCAGACCAGCAGCCCAGCTTCTTAACCATTTGGCTGCCCAGAGTACTCATTTATCTACTAATAAATTTCTTGTATGGAAGGATGAACAGCTGAGTGAGCCGAGCACCGCCTACCATCGCCAGAATTGAACCACCGGTTTGATTTGTGTACATCTTGGTAGTTAAAAAGGTCAGTACATTCCAGGTATTAATTTATTGTGCAAAAGTAAAGTGCCAAATAAATAGATATGTACATAAATAAACAAATATATACGCAGCTATATATATTTATATATCTCAGGATTTGAAGACATACAGTGAGCGTAAAAGTCCTCAGAACAGTTTCGACGCGCAAGCAAAGGCGCGGAAGCCAGGAAAACGATCATAAAATTCGATACGTCTCATTTTCCGAAAAGGAGAAAAGTGACCAGTTGCTGAGATCAGTCGAGAATAGTAAAAGGAAGAAGAGGACGAATAAAATGGCAAGAAATAAAAATCTGCAGAAGAAATATGAGAAATATTTTAAAGCCAGTAAAGGAATAAATGTTTAAAAATCATGAAATTGAGCAAAAACAATTTATGTTTTAAGGACTGCGCCGTTGCGTTGAGCTTCCAACTGCGAAACAGAAGCTGGCACAAGCATTTAAGCGATTAAGCGTTTGAGCATTTAAGCATTTAAGCGTTACGACTTCATCAATCTGGGAAGAAAGGACAGAAAGGTAATGAAGAAAACAAACAATAAACTCATTGGTCTGTAGGGCTACGTTTGTATCAAGTGCATTGAAATGAATAGAAAAGTCATAAAAAACTGGGCTGGGAAATGATGAGAAAAAACAGAACTGAGTCAAAATTTGGTTGAGGAAGGAAATTCTACTAATGCATCAACTAATATATCAACGGAACACAACGATGTGACAGAATACGCTAAAAACAACATAAGTGGGGTACAAAGCACTGAGAACAACGCACTTTAGAGAATAGCTGAAGAACACCTAGACGAAGGAATATACATGATACTAGATAGTACTGTAACTTCATGAATAAAAGCGAAAGTACACCAAAAACGAAGAACCATTGAATAGAGAAGAAGTAACGCGGGAACAAAAGAGAAAAATTAAATCACACAAACTTCAGAATGGTGAGTCGGAAAACATAAAAGACTGCATAAAAAGGACATCTGCGAATATTACAAAACAAGTTTTTTGTATATATGGCTCCGTATTTATATAGAACCACCCTAAAAATGTTTCTACATGATGAGGGCTGGAAGTTGCAAATACGGAGTACACTGCTACTATTTTCGCCCCTCTAAGTGTAGACAATCAAATAGGGAAAGAAAATGTCGAAATATGGATTGTCCGTATTTTCACATTAAGGGCACTCAAAAAATAAAAAGAGAAAGAACAGCTCAAACCGTAAATAATAGAAGTAACAACTGCCAATGAAGTACAATTTTTAGAAGAAATGAGGACGATAAAAGAATAGCTATCCTTTTTAATGAAAACAGATCGAACTTCGAAGATATACAGGGCGTCCCAAAAAAATGTATACACACTTTAAATACTTATAAAGGCAGTGTTTATTAAAATACATTTCATTTTCAAAATGTAATAGAATCTACAGACATTATTTAATTGTTTTGTCAACGCCTGTTTTCAAACTGACGTCCGTTCTGGTCCAGGCACTGCTGATAACGCGAAGCAATGGAATCGCAAACATCACGAAACATTTCGTTTGGTATTTGTGTGCATTCTCGTTCAATGGCTGCTCTCAATTCAGCGACTGTTGCAGGTTTTATAGCGTAGACTTTGTCTTTTAAGTATCCCCATAAAAAAAAAGTCTAGTGGTGTGAGGTCTGGTGAATGCGGAGGGTATTCTACGAAACCCCTTCGTCCAATCCACATCCACATCGTGCCAAGTACCACTCGCAATACTCCACTCTTCGGTCCGGATCATCTTCATTAATAGCATGGACTAATCTTCGAATGTAACTTTTCCATTGACAGCGCTTCAAAATGCGTTGGACAGACGATTCTGAAATTCCTACCTCACGACTCGCTTGCCGCACAGATTTTCTTGGACTTTGGTGATACGTTTCCAGTACTCTTTCTTGCTTTGTGGGGCTTGTCGATGTCCGTGGTCTTCCGGAACGCTTCTTGTGGACATTCTGAACAGTTCCATCGGCTTCAAACTTATCTCTAATTCGAGTGATGGTAAGTCGCGTTGGTGGATCTGTTTGAAACTCCCTCCTAAACTGTCTTTGCACTTCAACTGCGTTTTCACACTTCCAGTAGCATTTTAGAATGAATTTCCTTTGTTCAAAGCTTAGTCTGACTGCCATTATTAATTCTAATGGGTTTAACTTGGAAAGAAAGAAACATCAATTGAGCTATCAGCTGTTAAAGTGTGTATACATTTTTTTGGGACGCCCTGTATGTATTCCAGCAGTACATACATCACCCTTCCGTTCAATACTACCCACCGTTAACTCAATAACCACAATGGTTCCAAGGGCCGCATCCCCCTGTGTTCTCAAATGGACTAGAAAATGGACCAGAAAATGACCATTATCAAAGACAACAGAGCACCAAGAATAGTAAACCTGTAAATTTATTATACACAAATATACGAGTACAAGTCTGTACAGTGACCATGCAAACTGAAAATTACAGTATCTACAAATTACAGCTCTAGAAACCGACACGGATAAGGTATGCCTAACGGAAACCCACTTGTATAAATGCGAAAAAGGCCGTGAAAATTGCATCCAAGATGCTGAAATACAATAAAGGACACATATACTAGAACACATATACTAGAAAAGGAGGAGGCTGTTGCATTTACATTTAAAATACATACACATGTGAAGTGAAGGTAACCAAATCAAACAGAAAATTAAATTCTCATTTCAGAAGTGAAAGAACTGAACCTAATCATTATAAACGTGTATAGACCACCGGACACGACGAACACTGAATTTCAATTCGTTACAAATGAAATATCATAGAAAACATGCTAAAATCACTCAAAATTCCAGCACCAAATATTTTAATTTGTGAGGATTTCAACTTTCCATTCATAACATGGGAGAAAAGTTACGAAGTAATATATGTTGAGAAGTTCCATAGTAACATTACAAAAATTGATAGAACCCAGGCAGTAGTGCTACTAGATGTTATAGAACATTATGCACTTACCCAAGAAATCTGTGAGGCAACTAGAAACGAGAACGGTTTGGATTTAATTTGGACAAATCACAATGATTTAATAATAAATAAAAATGTAACGCACACATATTTCTCTGACCATAACCTAATCGATATACTGTACAGATAAAGTTAGCAAGTAGTCCAAAAATGTATTCCAGAGAGTCAGAAGGAATATTTTTAGGTTTAAATATAATTCAGAGAAAGTAGATTTGGAAAGTGTAAATGAAGATTTGAGGGGTCCCGCGTCTTAAGGTACCTAAGCGCCACAATTAAAATTCGCCAGAAATCGCCTCCAAAGTTCAGCAATATTCTCGCAATAGTATCTCTGTTATTAATTGAGCTAGAACGTTCATTTTTGGCTAAATTAGAGTTCTAAGTATGCTAATGAAGATGTTGATGAGTTTTTGGAATAGATTTTCATATTTTATATTTTATTTATATATTTTTTAAGTTTTTTGATTTTCTTATTATGCCGAACTTTGGGTGAACTTTTGGCTGGCGATAGAGGTGAAAAAAGTAGTTCGCTTCATAAGGTTTTCAACCATACTTCTAGTATCGTAAGGTCATTATAACCCAAATCACGCGATAGAGGAAGGGTAAAAATAGTGATATCCATCAAAAACACGTTTTCGCCTGTGGTGGCGCTTAGGTATCTTAAGACGCGCGAACCCTTAATTATTTTAAAGAAAGTAAACTGAGCGTTGCTACTTCACGAGAAGACTTCAGAAGAAATATTATCTATAACAGAAAACGAAACTAAAGCTATATTGCTGAAACATGTTCTAAAGAGACAAAAAAGTAAACGTAGCAAGACGTAGCAGAACATTATTTAGACAATGGAAACAAACAGTAAAAATTCTTCACGGATGCAGAACTGAAGCAAGTATTCTCAAACTAGAGAAAATTCTATGCGAAATAGAAATGAACCTAAAATGAATATTCATTCACAAGACACACGAAGAGGAATACAAGGTAGCAGAAAGCATAAAAAAATAACCCAAAATTCTTCTAGACGTTCGCGAAATGAAAAATGCAATGTAAAGAGAATATTGCCAAGCCGTTATATTTACTTTGGAGAAAATCACTCGACACGAGACAAATTCCACTTTCATTAAGGAGCGCAGTCATTGCCCCTTTATTCAAATGCCAAAGAACTATCGGCCAGTAGATCTCACCTCCTACCTTATAAAGCCCTTCGAACGTGTAATCAGGAGCAAGATTGCTTACTACTTACGAGAAAAGAATTTATTCAATCCGAATCAACATGACTTCGGGGCTGGAAGATCATGCCTATCACAGCTATTATACCACCAAGAGAAAATACTGGAGTAATTGATCCGAGGTCAAAATACAGATGTAATATACAGTAGTCTATTGATTTTGCTAAAACCGTTGATAAATGTGATTATGGAATTATAGCACACAAACGTAAGAATACACGAAGTACTAGAAAGTTAGGACGCTGGATATTTAATTTTTTGATCAAACGAACACGAAGAGTGGTAGGAAATGTACTCAAAGCTGAAGTCCCAGAAGTCATGAGTTCTGTTCCACAAGGTACAGTATTAGCTCATTTGCTGTTTATAATAATGATTGCAGACATTGATGCAGATATCAATGACAGTATCGCATCGTGTTTTGCAGATGACACAAAGATATGCAAGGAAATATCACCATTTATACAATCTAGCATGCAAGCCAAGTGAAAGTATTTTCACTTATATATTATTTTACACAAGGGTTTCTCAAGGAACCAATTCGCATTTTGCCATTTTAGTTTCACCAAAAGGAAAGTGAATTGACATAGGACTTGTCTATCGTTGCTATGTAGCTTAAAATCTGATAAGTGATAAGATTCTCTCTCTCTCTCTCTCTCTCTCTCTCTCTCTCTCTCTCTCTCTCTCTCTCTCTCTCTCTCTCTCTCTCTCTCGGTTTAGGACTGGTGTGTGTGGGAATTACTTTACGTATAAGATCTGTGACACGTGGAAGTTTACCTTCAGAAGTTGTGAACAGTTCCTCTGTGGATCATTTCAAGAAAAGGTTAGACCAAATCTTGCACACTATTTGAGAGTGTAGAAAATTTTCCATGGCACCCGTTGCCATTGGTACCTCCTCGGTATGGGCCGGAAGGCCTTTTGAGGTACTTCTTTTCCTTGTAACTCCTTGTAACTCTCTTTGTTTCATGAACGTTTTTCTTGAAAAGCGATACAATCACATCCATCTTCAATAACTGCATTTAATTAATCTAAGTCCGAGTGCCCAACGTTTTCAATTGTGCGAGCCAGATTCCAGTTTTAAGGCACTTACGCGGCCCACAAATAAATTTAATTCTAAAATATAAATAATTACAAAATGACATTGAAACATTATTCAAGTGGGTGGAAGACAACACTATGAAGTTCAACGAAGAAAAATTCCAACTTAAAAGACGTGAACAAAAAGGTGCTATAGAATAAAAGATAAAAAATACTGCAAGCCAAACAGATAACACCAAACCTAGAAGTCAGGGATAGTGGAGTAATAATGTCTTCGGATGCAGAATTCACAGAACAACTACAACATTAAAATCACAACAGGTAGAAACATAATGTGAATTAACTGGAGGAGCTTCCACAGTAGAAAAGTAAACATTATGCTAAAATTATGCAAGAGTCTAGTCCTACCGCTAATTGAGTATTGCTTAGTACTCACAAAACCATACAGAAAAAGAGACATTGTAAACATAGAAGCTATACAGAGGATTTTTACGTCTAAGATAGAGGAAACTAAAGATGAGGACTATTGGTCTCGACTACAATTCCTGAAACTCTACTTCCTGGAAACTAAGCGCCAGAGGTACACAATAATATACGTATTAAAAATATTCGATTGTTTTCTTTCAATCTTAGAAATGAAATAGAAACACACTGGAGTGGGAGAAGAGGGTTCCTGTCCCAGCTGCGGTGAGACAGGAACCCATGAAAATGAGGATGGGAAATACTCTGAGAATACGAGGCTAAGACACTTTAATGTTCTGCTCAAAGAGCTGAGGAACCTCAGACATACCAACCTGAATAATTTCAAGAACTAGCTGGACAGGTCTTGTGCAAAGTTCCTGACTAATCTATGTGACTGGATACGACGGCAGGAAGAGAACGGAAAGCAATTCTCTCATCCACCAAATCCTGCAAATGAAGGTGGGGGGAAGATGCTGCAAACGGGTCGACCACAGATCCATCCTGAACCGTTTTAGAGTTACTCTAATCCATTTATTGGTCAAAATTCTGGTTTCTATTTACCATTTACCCGCTTCTCCCGAATTCTAAAAGGTCTTTTAAATAAGGCATTTAAGAAGTGCAAAGAAAATCTCTTACTGACGATGTCTATGATGACTTCTGACGTCACAACTTTAGTCGCGATTGGACTGATCGCCTCGCACTTCACCGTGACGTGAGAGCCATCGCGTGATACACTCTCTGTTACTAAGTAGTTACGGATGACGGATGACGTTATCCAACCGCTTCCTGGAACCTTCTTAACGATAGTAGAGTTGACATCGAAATTTCGTCCTGAAATTGAAGAATTTGATTTTTGGGTGAATGTTTTGGTAGAGAAATTTAAGAAGGGATTAAGTGTTTTAAAGGAGACAGCTGGAATTTGATGCAAGATTTGATTCACTTCAATGAAATTCAAATGAAAGTAAACAGGTTAGGTTACCTTTAATTATAACCTTCTTAAAAACCAAACCAAACCACACCCATGAAACAGCATCAAACATTATTTATAACAAGATCGGAAAGTCCACCCACTTTTGCGTTAGCTTTTATTCTCTTCTACCATTTAGTTTATAAAAGAATTAAAAAATACGCGAATAAACGTCATTCACTTGAAGCATAATTTAATATTTATTATACTTAGTTTGATATTTAATTAAATATAAAGTCTTAATAAGAAGAATAAAGTAGTATGAAATATTTCTGATTTTACCGTTATAAAACCGTTATAAAACCGTTATAATATCGTTATAAAACCGTTATAAAACTGTTATAAAACCGTTATAATATCGTTATAAAACGGTTATAAAACCGTTATAAAACGGTTATAAAACCGTTATAAAACGGTTATAAAACCGTTATAATATCGTTATAAAACCGTTATAAAACGGTTATAAAACCGTTATAATATAGTTATAAAACCGTTATAAGACGGTTATAAAACCGTTATAATATCGTTATAAAACCGTTATAAAACGGTTATAAAACGGTTATAATATCGTTATAAAACCGTTATAAAACGGTTATAAAACCGTTATAAAACCGTTATAAAACGGTTATAAAACCGTTATAAAACCGTTATAAAACGGTTATAAAACCGTTATAAAACGTTATAAAACAGTTATAATATCGTTATAAAACCGTTCTAAAACGGTTATAAAACCGTTATAATATAGTTATAAAACTTTTATAAAACGGTTATAAAACCGTTATAATATCGTTATAAAACGGTTATAAAACGGTTATAAAACCGTTATAATATCGTTATAAAACCGTTATAAAACCGTTATAAAACGGTTATAAAACCGTTATAATATCGTTATAAAACCTTTATAAAACGGTTATAAAACCGTTATAAAACGGTTATAAAACCGTTATAATATCGTTATAAAACCGTTATAAAACGGTTATAAAACCGTTATAATATAGTTATAAAACGGTTATAAAACGGTTATAAAACCGTTATAATATCGTTATAAAACGGTTATAAAACGGTTATAAAACCGTTATAATATCGTTATAAAACCGTTATAAACGGTTATAAAACCGTTATAAAACGGTTATAAAACCGTTATAATATCGTTATAAAACCGTTATAAAACGGTTATAAAACCGTTATAATATCGTTATAAAACCGTTATAAATAGTTCTGATTTTACCGTTATAAAACCTTTGATTTATGCAAAACACTTGTCAGATGCGGTGGCAAATGTCAATAAACACCATTTGAATGTACAATGAAATCATTATGTAAAATACAATATGAAATTGTTATTATCGTTAAAGACCTCATTTGTGGGAATTATAGAAGTTCAGTGTGAAAACCTGCCACTTCGAAGAAAGAAATGGCTGATGAAAACGCATGGAAAACAAAGGTATCAGCTACAGGGCGTGTATGAAGTAACACAAGTGAAGAGACAGAGCCTATTTGAACTTGTTTTTTAACTCTGAAAAATTTTTTCAACATCTCTTATGAACCTTACTATCGAATATACAGTACATTTGTTATGAAGTACATGCAATAAATATTACTTGTCCATGTTCACTCGTGTTAATATAATTCAAATTGGATTTGTTTCTTCACTTGCGTTACTTTATACACACACACACCCTGTATTAAACGCTTCGTTCTGTTTATAAATATTGAAGCGACTCTTCATTATACGACGAGGTTCGTAAAGCTTTTGATCAAGTGATGGTGTGGAATGAAATTCAGCTTGCAAATTCCCCTAAATCGAGGGTATTTATGAGAAACACAAAAATACAAAATGAAAAATATTCATATTATTTTCACGAAACTGACGTTTCATTTTATTCAATTTAACATTTCGAAGCTTTTAGTAAAGATGTCTTTTGCTGGAAATTTAATTATTGCTGTCACGCCAAATGAGAAAAAAGCGGGAGCTTCTCAGTTCTAATTAGATGGACTGAAAACATTAAAAAAATATAAAAAATAATGGTTAATTCTTTTATTTTGCGTATTTCAACCACAGAGGTGCTTTCTGTATTGGTCCAGTTCGTGTAAATGAAAGGACAACTGATTTATACGTGATTGGTTATTATGAACATGTCATAATAATGAAGTAAATTCACGATTTTCAACAAAATAAACGCAATCAATCACTCAATCAATCAATCAATCATCAATCAATATTTATTGATAAAAATAAATACTACATTATTACAATTATTAAAACATTATAATAATTTAAACAAAACATACAGTTACTAATTCCACTATTAACATTTATTTTTCCTGTTTAATTTGGTGCTCAAGCTTTAGGCTTTATTGGGCTCATCATACGTTTTTTATTTGCAATGTTTCATCTTCCTTTAAAACGCGGCTCACTCCAAGTATTCTGAAACATCTCAACATGAGTTTCGGTCGGAAGCTTCTCTGGAAGACATAGCCTTTATGGTTCCTCCCCGGAGTTAGGTGGACCCCCAACTCCAACTCCGGTTCAGTGAGAGGAGTGTCCTGAGCTCAAGTTTGAGTAAAAATGAAGGGCAAACAATGCTGCTTCCCGATTTCGCAGTTTATTTTCCAATGATGATAGCTTTACAGCGATTTTTAGAGCCTCCCTGATTGAGGGACTCAAAATACACCAAGAATTTACCAACCAAACAAGTTAACCACATACTCTTTATAAATCCAGCCTATAAGCTTGAAATGGTTGCCGTGTGTGTTTCTTTTAAGCCTCTGTTGCATAGAGGTTATCCCCTAAGAATGAATGAAATCGTCTGGCGTCAGACAATAAATTCAGTCAATGCAATGTGTTAAAGCGTTAAAGAGCACAACGTGTCCAAGTTATCTTCTCGTGATCGGTTTTTACCTTCAATTTTCCATCTCAGTTGAGATTTAGGGTTGGAAGGAAACGATCGACATTTGAGATTGATTCGTTCACCGACAGAGACGAAACTGGGCACCTCCATTTCCACGTCTGCGGGAGGATCTGCAATTCGGAAAAAAAAAAAAAGAGGAAAAAATTTCACATCACTTTCACACCAAAGACATTATTTTTATATAATAATAATAATAATAATAATAATAATAATAATAATAATAATAATAATAATAATAATAATAATAATAATAATAATAATAATATCATAATAATATGTTTGCCATGGGTAGCACACCGATGCAGGAGAGCATTCTTTCAGTATTTACAACATTGTAGATCTAAAACAGGTCACACGGAGAGTGAAGTAAATATTAACTCAAAAACGAATTTATATTTCTGTAACGAAAATATTTTTCTTCAATACCTTTTCATTAAAATCAACCCATAAATGATAACTTAATACGAGAAATACCATCTTGCAATGACATTTTATCAATATCTAACGTGATTTTGCTCTATAAATTCTTGCTGGCCTTTGTTCTAAAGCAGAAATTATACAATAAAGGAAAGCGGGATCTTAACATCTGTTTATGCTTTTATCTGTGCATCTGATCTAAATTCTTCCAAACCGACTCTTTTATGATAACAAATCGCAGAAAATTTTTCAATATTCTTAATATAATCTTTTTTCTTCGTCCTCAAGTTTTAAAATCTCCGTGCAGAACGTTAGACGACAGTTTGGGGAATGACTCAACTCTGATGTGACTCATCTAATGCAAATACGTGGTGTGATGTTTACCAGAGATAGAAAATTAAATGGTGTATTTTTAATATTTATTTTCAAGGCACTTAAAATTAATATGTTACAGAAAATTGTAACCTGCTACAATTGCACCAAAAATATTTAAAGTTCAAGAGCGCGCACAATGATTTATTTCCAAACGACAAAACAAGACTAAATTTATTTTTATGAACTGTAAAAGAAAGGGCAGAAAATGTGAGCCCAAAGTACTTTTATAGGTTTGCTGTGCGTTCTGAATATATGGCTCTGAGTTTCTATATAAGGGACTCTATAAACAAAATTGCCTTGGATAGCACCCAAGAAAATATTGAAAGAAAATGCATTTCCAAAATTTAATATGTTCGGATGCCACAAGAGACAAGATCAAGTAATGAACGTATGTAACCTGATTCAGACAGAGCGCAAGGTTACCTAATACCTCTATTATGAGGTAAACCCTTTTAGTTTGACCCAAAACAGTCTTGTTTAAACAACAAAAACCTTAAGCCAATTTTACCTCAATAAAAAGATTTTTTACGCATGTGTTAGGTTTTCCTTTCAATGGCCTATGGCAGTGCCATTCAAAACATTTTCCCACGTACCCTTTAGACGTTTTATTAACTACCTGGTACCCTCACATCTTTTAGCCATCTAATTAACTTGCCTTGAAACACACAGAAAAAAAGCTCATTATAAAGGTAAATAGATGAAAAAAATGTATACAAAAAGAATAAAAATCACAATTCATCTTAACCGAAAAATAAAATAAAATCACAGAATAAATAATAACGTAGTTGAAATGTCTCGATGAGGGGTTGCGTTGTAAGTCCCTGAAAGTTGTTAACAGCGATATGGTCAAAGCAGAGGTATCAATTTTGCTGGTACCCCCTTTTGAGGGTCTTCTAGTACCATTTGTGGTACTGGTACTATACTTTGAATAGCGCTGGGCTATCGTATCTGTATTTAGAATTAAAATCCAAAATATTCCATATATTTATTAATTTTATTGCCTCTTTAAGGCAGAATCAAGCTTTAGGCCGGCCGCACACAGGATCGTCTCGCGACTCACGACTGTCGACTTGGGTCGTGACGATTCAAGTCGCGTGTGATGCGGTGTTCCCATTCTGTCAATGTAAAATCACACGCGATTCGAATCGTTACGACCCAAGTTGTCATCGTCAGTCGTCAGTCGCAAGGCGATCCGTGTCCGGCCGGCCTTAGTTTAATGTACTTCATCGCTAAAGAAAGGGCTTTCAAGATTTATTATTTCCTATTTTATTTTCTTTCTCCAACCAAATCATTCAGTGCCACTTGTGGTGGAAACTCCAGAGCCGGAATATTTTCGGATGAAGAATATTTAGGACATGCGCAATTCATTGAAGTTTTACCTATTTAGAATACAGCGATATCAGAGAGGAATCGGCGGGATTCATGTCATTTGGATAGTTCAATCTGGTTCTTTTGTTTGGATCGGACCCATGAGGTGTGCACCGTGCACTGGCCACGAGGTAACTGCTCCTTGTTCCATACTGGTGTACTTAGTTCAGTTCAAAGTCGCAACGAATAAAAACAGCTGGTTGTGAGCTGCGCAGTGCACCAGTGTCACCTAGACTTCACGGGGTGCGTTTTTATGCTCGACTGCCTGACCCTTTGTCCTACACAAACCATTTGGGTCTTAAATAATAGAGGTGTGGTTGCTAATATTTTGCTCAGATTTACTTAAGACAGTACTTCGTCACGATATAAATTTCAGTATTATAAAAATATATTTAGATGTACTTTTAAGTAAGTATAAGTAAATTTATTATTTTGTGCATAATGAGTTAAGGACCCTTGCCTGTTAAAAGGTTACTGTTTTTTTGTTTGAACTTCTCAGGTGCCACGATGTCAATGAAAACACGTACAGCAAGTACCATCTGGTTGGTGGGAGGGACTAAGGGGAACTTGATCTTCGAAGCTCCCAACTCGCCGAGAAGTGTTGTTTGTTCTGTTCCACTTCCATGACCGGCAAAATCTGACTTTCAAGGACAGCATGTCCAAGACCGCTGACCTCTTGCTGCCGATCTGGATGAAGTCCCAAGTGCCCACGAAAGCTCCCAGCCATGTCGTGGGGCACATCAAAAACCTCCATGCTGAGTGGCAGAGGCTCAAGAAGAGTATCAACCGAAAGTCGGCCTCGAACCTTGCCAAGCAGGCAACTTTTCGGGAGGGGCTAGACAACCTCTTCGACGTCGCCCACCAGGATGCCATGTAACTGATGACTATTGAAGAGGACCGTCGAGTCTTGGAGGCCCATCTGGAGAAAGGGCGGAGGGGCACGATGGCTGGTGTCGACAGAACCCTCACTCTGAAGGAGGAGCGCGTGAAGAGGAGGAGCATAGAAGCGTCAAAGCAGGCTGTTAAGACGGCTTCATCAGCCTCCGTTGCGACCACTCTCACTGTTCTTGAGTCGTCTTCCTCGAGCACCATGTCGGGTGAGCCGGAAGCGGAGAGAGAGGGTGCAAAATCCATTCCTAACCGAGCTCGACTTTGTGGAACCATGAATGTGGTGACGCCTGAAGTGGCAGTGGCACCCCATCGCACGAACGCGACTGATCGGAAAGCGGCCCACATATTCTCGGCGATGGTGACCACGAGCCAGTTCCGACAGGGCGTTGAGAAGCTAAGTACCAGGCCTTTGTCGCTGAGGTGAAGGAAACATTCGGCCCGACAGATCCTCTGATCTTGCATTGGGACGGGAAGATCAGGGAGGATTGCTCTGGTCCTGGCCGGGACAAAATGGACCGTCTCCCGGTTCTTTTCTCCGGACAAGACGTCGTTAAGTTGCTGGCGGTTCCGACTCCGGAAAGTCCGCTGTCATGGCCAACGCAGTCGGGGACGATGGATAACTGGAGACTGCGGGAACGAGTCAAGGGGCTCTGTTTTGACACCACCTCGTCCAACACTGGTTTCAAGGGTGGAGTTTGCATTCTTGTGGAAATCGAGCTCAGGAGGGAGTTGTTGAACTTGGCGTGTCGACATCACGTGTCGGAGATCCTCCTGGAGAACGTCTTCAGCTTCCATGACGTCTTCATCTCCAAGTCCCCGAATATTGAGCACTTCGGTCACTTCCGTGAGTACTGGCCTCGCCTTGATAAGACGGCGTTCTCCTCTGCGATGGACGAAGATGACCTGATCCCCGTGATATCTGGATGAAAGGACAAGGTAATCGTTTCGCGGTTTACCAGCTGTCCAAATTCTAGCCACGGGATTACTACCGTGAGCTTCTTGAGCTGACGATTATCTTCCTGGGAGGCGTCCCTCCCTGTGGGATCCACTTCCGTTATCCCGGAGCAATCCATCGAGCTCAGTGGGTAGCTGGAGCAATCTACGCAATCAAGATGTGGCTCTTCCGAGAGGAGTTCCCCTGCAACAGCGACCGGGATCATCACGAGGACCATCGCACAGTGATCTCGTGTGGAGCCACCTTCAGAAAGTAAGCCTCTTCATCACGACCATCTATGTCAAGTATTGGTTCCAGACTGTCTCCCCGCGGCAGCTCCGAGGAACGACCTAAGTCTCCTCTGCGCACTGGCCGACTATCGTGATAAGGATATTGCTAAGGCTGCCAGCACGGCGTTCAGTCGCCATCATTAGTACCTCTCCGAAGTGTTAGCGGGCTTCGGTTTCTTCGACGACAGTGTGCCAGTGAAGGAGAAGAGGCAGGTGGTAAAAACCTGAAGGACAGGGTCGGGTCTGAGGAACCCCCCAAACGGATCCCTCCGGTCGTCCACGCAGGTGCGAAAGGGTTGCACAACTTTGTTACCAAGTCAACCCTGAGGTTCTTTGAAATCCTCGAACTCCCCGAGCTTATGGAGGAGGATCTAACACTGTGGCCGGCCCATAAGGGGTACAGGAGGAGCCAGGCTACCCTCCTGTCCGTGAAAGTGATCAACGACCTTGCAGATCGCGCGTTCCACTCATCCAGGAGTTCAATGTATCTCTCACGCGCAATGAAAGGCCTTCTTGTCACCAACAAAGAAGTCTGCCGTCAACCAAACCAGGCAACAATGAGTGCCTGAATGTTATATATAAGTCTTCAACAGAGAAAACTTCAGTGCGCATTTCTGTAATCTCGTTATTATTTTAATAAAATATCCCCCAAAACCGGATGGTTGTTGACTACAGTCAATGGTGGGGATCGGGCTAATGACCTGTATTGTGAAAAGAAACACTTATGACAAACTTTTTATCATTTAATTTGTCACAGCGGGCAGTATACTTCTCATAATACAGCTCCATTTTATTTTAAAAAATATCCCAATAGTAATAAAATGGATGGAGGTCTTATAAAAAATAAAGACGTTGAGCAAGTCCTAAATATAATCCGATCTCACAACTTTTTTTACTGTAGCATTTTTTAAAGTAAAGGCATCTAATGCAGGGTTGGTACATTAGTTTTTCCGACTTTAGGTTTTTAGAAACACCGTAGTATATACTGTGTATATAACTGCAATAACCGCAGAAAACTTTAGTAAAATTAGTTCGAATGGCGACCACTTAGGTTGTCCTGTTTTCTTTCGAATTGAAAAAGGGCCTACAGGCTGAAGACGTTATTCGTATTTATATTTTATTACAGGTTTTTAACCTCTCTCTCTCTCTCTCTCTCTCTCCAACAGCAGTTAGTCCCCCTCCAACAGCAGTTAGTCCCTCTCCAACAGCAGTTGGTTCAACTGCGTCGGGAAACGACTCAGGCCAGTTAAGAAAAGCCCAATTTAAAATCTCTCAAAACTGTGCTCTTCAATGCTAGGTCAATTAGATAAGATAAGATTGATAAGATGAACAAATACAAATCACCTGGCCCCGACTTATTTCTTCCAAGGGTATTAAAAGAGGTTAGCCACAATGTTGTTGACGATTTAGTAACCATATTCAAACAATCAATCGAGTTAGGGAAAGTTCCAACCGACTGGAAGTTAGCAAATGTAACACCAATCTTTAAAAAGGGTGCTAGGGAAAATCCTTGTAATTACCGCCCGATCAGTTTAACATCAGTTGTCAGCAAACTGTTGGAATCCATCATTACAAAACGTATTGTGTATCACTTTGAATCTAACAATTTAATTTTTTATTCTCAACATGGATTTAGGCGACATAGATCCTGTCTGACAAACCTGTTAGAGTTTTTCCATAATATGCATACACTGTACGATGCAAGTAGGGCAATAGATATAGTGTATCTCGACTTTCAAAAAGCCTTTAACAAAGTCCCTCACGCGAGATTGATGGCTAAAGTCAAAGGACTAGGAATCACCGAGCTCGCTTCCAACTGGATTGAGGATTGGTTAAAAGAAAGAAAGCATAGAGTGGTAATAAATGGAGTGGCTTCGGAGTGGGCACGTGTCACCAGTGGTCTCCCACAGGGTTCCGTTCTGGATCCTTTACTTTTTATCATCTATATTAACGATATAGACGTCGGGCTTCTAAGTACAATCTCCAAATTTGCAGACGATACGAAATTAGGAAGTAGTGTAGGTACTGAGGAGGGCGTAAGAACGCTTCAGAACGATCTTGACAGGTTGGGCGAATGGTCTGCTACTTGGCAGATGCCATTCAACTTGGACAAATGTAAGGTAATGCACATAGGTTATAAAAACCCGAAGACCGATTACTCTCTCTTGGGAAGGAACTTGACTGAGACCGATCTAGAGAAAGACTTAGGAGTCTATATCAGCAACGAAAAGAGGGCCTTAAAAATATTAGGTTATATTAAAAGACAGTTCCAGTTTCGGAACAAGGAGCCTGTAATGTCTCTTTATAATTCACTAGTCAGACCTCAACTGGAATACTGTGCGCAGTTTTGGTCTTCATCCCTCAGGAAGGACATAGAAAGGTTAGAAAGAGTACAAGCAAGGGCTACAAAATTGATCCCTTCAGTGAGAATGCAAAGCTACCAACGGAGATTGGAGCGCCTAAATCTGTTTACCTTAGAAACGAGGAGGTTGCGAGGTCAGCTTATTCAAGTCTTCAAGATGCTCAGTGGAATAGACAGGGTAGATTACAGAAACTTATTCTCACTTAATGCCAATCCGACAAGAAATAATGGGTTTAAACTGGAACTAAAGACATTTAGGACCTCTGTCTGCGGGAATTTCTTTTCCTATAAAATAGTTAATATCTGGAACCAACTTCCCTCAGAGGTTGTTTCCAGTCAAAGTTTAAATGTATTTAAAAATAGGCTAGACAAAGTACTGAATGCTCTCATAGTTTAAGACTAAAACATAACATAACTCTGCAGGAGTTCGCTTGCACGGTGTCTCTGTGAACATGCTAAATATAGAGCTATTTATATATTCTCCACTTTCCTGTAAAATTTCCTTGGGTACTTTTCCAGGGTCAAGGTATTTTCTTCAACCTTTTTCCGTACCTGCCTCTGGCAGGGAGGGAGCAACAGGAACCTCCCAGAGTGGACCGGAATGTCTTTGAGGCTTCCTCTTGTCCTTGTAACTCCTTTTAACTCTCTCTCGCGTGGCTAGTCGGAGGACTGCGATCGTTGTCCACGCTGGTGGCAACAACCTGTTCCTCAAAGGCAGTAGGGTAGGTTTTACAGAAGGTATCTTCACCGAGATCCTGTCTCTTGCGGATGAGCTAAAACTGAAGACAGACAGGGGAATGTTGATAGGTATTTTACCGCGGATGAATGCCAGTGACCACGCGCTCAGTAAGGGCATTGGCATCAATGAGAGAGTGCAAGACTTGTGCGTCCCTCTGGGCGTGAGGTTTATTGACCCCTTCGACGCATTTTCGGGTAGGTGGGACCTTTACCAGAGGGATGGTGTCCACCTCAATGACAAAGGTAAAGGTGTGCTAGGCGCGCTGCTCGACCAGCACCTATACAGGATGGTGAGGTCGAGCCCGGGGAGAGATGACGGGCACCCACCGGGGAGAGGTGATGTTGAGCCGGTGGCGGACGTACCTTCAACTGAAGGGTGCGTCCAGGTACAGGTGGGTGACCCTCCTTCCCCGTTGGAGGGGGCTCAGGCTCCTGCGGAAGTTGCCCCCTCGTTGGCCGTTCGGGAAACGGGTCGTGCTAGGGGGAGGTCAGAATAGGGAAGGCTCCCTCCGTGCAGTGCTTTTTAATGCTAGGTCGATTAGGAATAAGTTTTGCGAGCTACGAGCGCTCTTAGCATCAGAATACCAGGATATCGTTGCTATCACCGAGTCTTGGATTCATACTGATGGTAGGGAATACGTTGGGGAGATCGAAATTCCTGGGTATAGAATGTTTCGCAAAGACCGCACCCGTGGGGAGAGGGGAGGGGTACTAATATACTGAGGGACACGTTGAGTCCGGTTAACTGCCAGTTCCGATCGGAACGGGAGCTGCTTGGCGTCGATCTGAACGTGGGAGGGACGAACTATAGGTTAATCTTGGTGTACAGACCTCCGCATCTCCTCCTCGAGGAGGATACAGCCCTGTACACCGAACTCCGTAGCCTGCTAGGGGATAGGGTGTGTGTAGTTTTAGGAGACTTCAACTGTCGCGGCATAAAGTGGGAAGACAGGACTGCTGATGCTGAAGGGAGGAGGCGAGTTGACTTTGCTGATGAGAATTTCCTCAATCAGTGGGTCAATGAGCCTACACGAGGCGAAAGCGTCTAGACTTAGTATTCACGACCGAAGACAATCTCGTCACTGGCCTCACCATTGACGAATCGTTGGGCGGGAGTGATCACGGTCTGATTAGGTTCCGTGTGTGCGTCCCTCGGGTGAAGAGTAGTAACTCGAGAGGCAGTAAGCTCGATCTACGGCGGGCGGACTTTGTTAGCCTCCGGGATAGCGTAGGTGAGATGGGGTTAGAGGTCGGTGGCGATGTTGAAGGAGTGTGGACTGCATTCCGGGACGAGTTTATGGTGCTGCAGTCTGCTGCCATACCCTCAAAACCGGTCACCCCTGCTTCAACGCAGCCTAAGTGGTTCAATCGTGACATCGCTTCGGCTATCCGAAATAGGAAAGTAGCGTATAGGAGGGCGAAAGCCAATCGTTCCCATGAGAACACTGAGGCGTATGTCCGCCTGTGTAGGGAACTGAAGGCGAAGGTTAGGCTAGCGAAACGTAACGAAGAACTACGGGTGGCAAGCCTCTGCAAGGGGAACCCTAAGGAGTTCTTCAGTTATGTTAATAGTAGAAAGCCCATTAGAAGCATGATAGGTCCATTAAAGGACCGAAGCGGCGTTCTGCGGACCTTCGACGCGGACATCGCTAATGTGCTTAATGAGTACTTTGCGGGAGTGTTCACCAGGGAGGACACCCGCGTCATCCCCGAGCCAGGCATCAGGCACGAAGGTGCTGGCGTGGATAGTGTTCAGTGTACCGCGACAGTCGTTGCCGATAGAATAGACAAACTGAGCGGGTTTAAGGCTCCTGGGCCAGACCAGTTCCTCCCCAGAGTGTTGCGGGAGGTGCGCGACAAGGTGGCTCCCCACCTGGTTACAGTCTTCAACAAATCGTTTGAGACGGGCCAGGTGTCTGGTGACTGGAGGGAAGCCAATGTGACCCCTATCTTTAAGAAAGGGGATCACGAAAGTCCAGGGAACTATCGTCCCATTAGTCTCACTTTAGTTGTAGGTAAATTATTAGAGGGAATAATAGCGGATAGGATCGTTGACCATTTGGATTCCTACAAGCTGCTTGGGGACTCCCAACATGGGTTTAGACGGCATAGGTCGTGTCTCACCAACTTGCTCGAGTTTTTCCACGTCATGTTGAGTGAGTGATAAGAGTAGGGCGATTGATATACTTTATCTCGACTTTCAGAAAGCCTTTGATAAGGTACCTCACCGCGGCTAATGGCAAAAGTGCGCGCGCTGGGTATCGGTGGGGAAGTAGGTAGGTGGATTGAAAACTGGCTGAAGAATAGGCGACAGAGGGTTGTAATTAAAGGGGTTAGTTCGGGCTGGGCCTCGGTCACTAGTGGGGTTCCTCAGGGTTCCGTGTTGGGGGCCACTGTTGTTTATTATTTACATAAATGATATCGACGGTGGCATCGTCAGTCGGATCGCCAAATTAGCTGATGACACCAAGCTTGGGGCTAATGTTGGGACGCCCGAAGCGATGGAGCAACTGCGTGCGGACCTAGGTAGGATAGGAGAGTGGTCCGAAAAATGGCAAATGCCGTTTAACTTGGGTAAATGCAAGGTGATGCACATTGGTTACGCCAATCCCAAGTCGGACTATTCGATGTTGGGGAGTAATATCGAGGCGACTGATTTGGAAAAGGACTTGGGTGTGCTAATTAGCAGCGACCTTAAGTTTACCAAACAGTGCGTAGAGGTGGAAAAGAAAGCCCAGAAGCTGTTGGGTTATATCACCTGGGGTATGCTGTGCAGTTCTGGTCGCCCACCCTCAGGAAAGATATTGAGAGGCTGGAGCGAGTCCAGGCGAGGGCCACAAAGTTAATCTCTTCCGTTAGGCATATGGGCTACAATCGACGCTTACGCGCCCTGAACTTGTTTCCGCTGGAAACTCGGAGGCTTCGCGGTCAACTCATCGAGGTTTTCAAGTTCTTACGCGGGTTCAACAATGTCGATTTTAGAAGAATGTTTAGTTTAAATGATAACCCAACTCGCAACAGTGGTTGGAAGTTGGATTTGAAACGGTTTAGGACTAGTGTGTGTGGGAATTACTTTACGTATAAGATCTGTGACACGTAGAACAGGCTACCTTCAGAAGTTGTGGACAGTTCTTCTGTGGATCATTTCAAGAAAAGGTTAGACCGAATCTTGCACACTATTTGAGGGTGACAGAATTTTTCCATGGCACCCGTTGCCATTGGTACCTCCTCGGTATGAGCCGCAAGGCCTTTTGAGGTACTACTTTTCCTTGTAACTCTCTCTCTCTCTCTCAAAAAAAATGTATATATATATATATATATTTTAACTTTCAGTAACTTTTATCACTGTCAATTAAACTGCGATGTCTAATCTTAATTAATAATTTAAGATGACAAAACAGTATTTTGAAACGAGAAATAAGTTTGTTTAAAAAATTTCCTTATCCAAACTCATTTTTAATTACCAAATGAAATTTGTTAAAAAGGGGATAAACTTTTATTACTTTATCACTGCTTCTAAAATTAAAATAAGTTTTAATTATATGACCACTTTCCAGTGTTTCCAATAAAGGTATTTTTGTATGATCAAAGCCATATATTGTTGGTACTACAATAGCGTTTGCGCTAAAATTTAACTTACCACCAAAATGGGGCGTTTCCTATAGTTTCATTTGTGTCAGATTGTATCTTTTTCGATTACGTTAATTCTTTTACGCTCTGATACCACATGAGAGTATAGAAGTTAAATGATGTTCCTTTCATTTGGCACAAGCAAACCGATCTTTACCCCTGTCTATGACCTCGTCTTTCAAACACAGAGTGTACAGGCATCTCGAAAACCTTGGACCTTGATTTCGGCTGGCTCTCTTCTTCCTCTATATGGAGGGAGGGGAGGGGAGTATTTTTGTGGGCATTCGCCCTTAGCCCCTCCTTTCTGGATAAAAATAAATAAAATTAAATTAACATATTGTGGTGTACAGCTATAGCCCAATATTGTAAGAATATATGAGGCCCTCCTTGGAAGAAGTGACTAAGCAACAAAAGTAAGAAACGCCATAAAACGAAGTCAAAATTATACCGAATTTCAAAGTGACAAAACTTTTGAACTTTCAAAGGTATTTCGATGAAATATCTTCAAAAGTTTAAAAGTTATTTCACTTCAAGTTTGATATAACTTTAACTGCATTTTCTGGCAGTTTTTTGTTACTTTTGTCGTTTAGCCACTTCTTCCTAGGAGGACCTCATATATTCTTTAGAATGAATTGTTTGCAGGCTGTCGTTATTTTCTCGATGAGCCATTTTTAATGGTAAAATTAAATTACGTTAGACTAAGTTAGGCTACTTTTTCACAGATTAGGTTAGATTAGGCTTAGTTAAGTTAAGTTAGGTTCGCTTAGGCTAAGTTAGGTTTTTAGAGTGTCAAAAAAATTCGATTGTCTACTGTACACCAAAAGTGAAAAATCTGAATATCTTAAATCATTTGAATTGTGACATGGAAAATGTAATTTAAATCTAAAACTAAATCTTTGGATACAGAAATAAGTTCATACTGATACACAGTAACTGTGTAAGTATGACTGGAGACGTACAAATATTTCTTCTCGAATAACGATTACTGTAAAACTATAGAAATAAACTTCCACATAAACATAAATATTCGTACGAAAGAGGAAAACCACATGCTTTGTTTATATATGCAGTATATACATTAGGGTGGTCCTTATTTATATGGTGAAAAATGAAACATCAAAATGTTTCGGTCTGACCCTCTAGAAATGTGACAGGGGATACAAAAACACTCTTTATGAAGTTTCATAGGAAAATATTAATATTTAGAGGTCGCTCAAGGCCATCAAAATTGTGCAATATAATGCGTCATTACTTGCCACACAATTCCTTGCTAGACCCCCTCCAGTATCATGTCAGCCACCTTAATGGTAGGATGTGTGTGTATTAAACAGGTGTATGCAGTGTTTTGTCTTTAAACTTTTTTATTTGTTTTGTAAATTTCTTAAATTTTGTGCCTAATATAACATTGATGTTCTATTTTCAGGTGTGTATTTATGGATCAAAATACATAGTGATGGAGACTCGAAATAAATCCAAGGTTTACTTGATTGATAAGTGTGAGGACGATATTAGAGATGCTAAATTGCCCTCGAATAGGCAATGCATTTGGCAATTGTTTATATTCCTACTTTATGAGAATCTTACAATCCAATATTATGAAGCCGTTGAGCGACCTCTAAATATTAATATATGTCAATAAAATTTTGTATACTGTGTTTTTACATCAAATGGCATAGTTTGATGGGGGTCAGAGCACGGAAATTTGAAAGTTGAAAAATAAGGACCACCCTAAATACATATACTACAACAGACTTGAAATGGATATTAATTGAATATTAAGCAAAAGGACATGAACATTATTTTATCACAAAGAAGAGAAAATTATTCAAAATTATTCGGCGGCATATTCTGTTCTGTGTTCAGAATATGTCGAAGGAAGCCGGAGGCATTAAGGAATGCCCAGATTCATGTTTCCTCTTCCCTGCCAAGGTTGCTGGTCTTACTTTCTGCCTCACTTACACGAGGATACTGCGTTAACCTCAGACACACTTCTTCTTCCACACATCTGACATCTTACACATATCTTCCTCTTCCCTATAAATATTCATAAAAAAAGGTGGTATGACATATGATACAAGCTCTTTACTCCCGGTAGCGACTCGGAACGCCACCAACTTGGACCCCAGTGGACTGCCAGACTGTTAGCATACTACTGGGAAAGTACCATACACCAACATCCCACTCCATCAGAACCAAGCCTCTGTTCATCGGTCAAATAATCATCAATCTTCTCTCCTAATTCACATTTGCAATATTCGCGGACTGCGTGCGATTCTGCTCACTGCCACCTTCAATCTGTAAAACCAGACCTTTTCTCTTTAACTGAAACTCAAATTTTCCCTTCTTCTGTCTCATCTCACTTCAACTTTCCTGGTCACAACTTTCTTCCCAATCTCAGAGTGAAAGGTGGCATTTGCCGTTACTCGAAATTTGAAATTGCTTTTAGCGTTATTTCTAACTTCACTTCTCCTAACTTTCACTACTCTTTCTATAAGCTTACTACCTCTAAGACTATTAAGTACGTTTGCTGTGTCTACTGTTCTCCTAATGCTCTTCTCACACCCAGTCTATTTGAGTCACTTTCCCATACTATTAATGCATCAATAACTAACCCAACTGCTGAACTCACAATGTTGGGAGACTTCAATATTCACAATAAAGACGCTTATTTTTTCTGTCCTCACTGACTCTGTTGGTGTCGAGGTTGAACTGTTTGCTATTTCCTACAATCTCACTGAACTTATGAATAATCCAATACGAATACGATAATCATAACAATCATCTCCTCGACCTCCTCTTGGCTCATCCGACCACTGTGTGGTCCCTGCGCCCATTTCCCTTTCCGCACAGCTCATTACTGAGGAGCCGATGGAAGTAACCAATTGGCGATTCGACCGTGCCGATTGGGATGGGCTCCGTGACTTCTACTTTTCTTTCCCCTGGTCTTCATTCTTTTCTGACATGAGGCTGATCACATCACGGATATCATGAAGGTGGGCATGGAGGAATATATTCCTCACAAAACCTTCACAAAAAAAGCAAACTTTCTACTTTAGTTTAATTCATCTTGTGTAAGAGCTACATCACACACACAAAAATAGCATTTAAGAAATACCACGCCTTCAAAACTATCAAATTCACAGTTATTACAACCATGCTAGAAATCATATTAATAACATCATTCGTCATTCAAAATCCAACTTCCTTCACAAGCAAACCTATAAATTGCTTAACACTCCAAATAACAATAAAATTTTCTGGTTACTACTCAATGCTTTCAACACAAATTTCAATAATGACTCTTCAGTACCTCTTCTAAGCTCGCTCCATAGTAGCGTGGTGTCTAACTCTCAGGGTAAGACCAACCTGTTCGCTTAGGTATTCGTTTTTAATTCTAATCACCATGGGATGACCGAGCTGCCCCTCCCGTCTGGGCATGAAGGCCCCTCACAAATTCAACATCTCGAGTTAAAAGCTAAGGATGTTAGGCACGTCCTTAACAAACTTAAAACCGATAGAGCCCCTGGCCCGGATGGGGTTCCCCCTGTCATCCTCAAAATTACTAACTAATTCAGACAAACTCAACGCTTGCCATTGTTTATTTGCTTGTTTAAAATCTTTTGGGCCAAGATGGCATAACTTTATAGTTTCTCAAATAAAAAAGCAAGAAGGAATATCATTGACTCAAAATTTTGACATGCAATTTTTTTGGTTTAGAATTGCTTTCCTTCGGTCTGTTGGTTTGTTTCCCTTTCACTTGTCTAAGTATTATTGAATGCAGGGGAAGTTCCTTTTCTTGAGCTATCTTTACTTTTTAGCCTTTCAGAAAAATCGATTTACCAACTCATGTTTAATAAAATGTCCAATATAAATATTTTCGTTAATGGACACAATCGCGCTCACTATTTACTGTCTTATCTGTCTGTCTATAGTGTCATATTATGTATGTAATATATTGTATGTATAAATAAAGTTACATGATTTATTGGCTATTTTGATTAATTATCATTAAATAAAATTATATTTTTAACAACTAACGCTCTTAATTTATAATACGTTCTTATGAGTGATCAGAATTAGGGAATTTAGCATGATTTCGTTGAAAAGAGATACTAGTGAAAATAATAACAATTATAACAATAACTAACCAACTAAAAATTTAGTTGTCTTACTAAATATTTTACTTTAAAACATTTACTAAAACTTTTACTGTTAAAGAAGGAAAAGGACAAATAAGGAAACGTCATGACAATAACACAAAATGAGAGGACAGAACTTATTCTTCTCATTGGCGTTGACCTTCTTTATCTCTAAATATAATTATACAGTGCAGGTTTACAATTGTCAAAGAGGGTCTGTTTTAGACTCACAGAGAACGCTCAAGGACACGGCGTCCACCAAAGGCTCCTTATTGACACCGTTGCTCACTCGACACTCGAACACGGCTCTGTCCTCCTCCGGTGTCACAGTTATTACGAAATGGTTGACGACACCATCCTCATCCTCTCTCGAAGACCCATCCAACAAAGTATCCTGACGATACCACTGCACGTTCGGGCGAGGGACACCCCTCAGATCGGCAGAACAGACTAACGACGTCTTCTGCCATTAGAGTTGTACCCTTGACGTACCCAGTTATGGTTGGAGGTTGAGGAGGATCTACAAAGAAAAAGGGGTACAAATGGACATTAGTGCCATTATGACTCTTCTTTGAGAATTAAATGTAAGTCATCCTTTTTATGCCCTGGTGAAGTACAATCAGCCGTGATCCTCTTTGAAAGAACGCTTCAAATAAATGTTTTCGACGAAGTACACTCACTGACATACCAACTGAGAACTTATATTTGACAAAATACTAATCATTTACGAAGGATATGCAAAATTTAACATTTAATAATTCAAATATTTTTGTAGGTGGAGTCGTTTTGATCGCTTTTGAATTAACTTCAATTGTTTGCTCAAAAACGTACCTACTATTCCAGCAGATATAATCTTAACAGTTTTCTCCTTATTTGCTACTAACAATTTAAAAATATTCATGTCACTTTTTTCCGAACATCTGCTTCATTCTTCATTACTCTCACTTAATTATCCTTCACATTTACATCTAAACACTCATTTTGTCCTTACGTTTCCCGATTTCTTTCCAAAATCACTTCTAGTTATCAACAAATGCATCATACATCTTCCTTTCAATATACTGTATCTCTCCATTTTCTTCTTATTCCTCTCTACTTCCCTGTTCACTTTTCTTTCCTACATACTTCCTGCCCTTCCACCTCATGGATTACTCCTACTCATGCTACCTGTTTGTCATGTTCCAAACTGGCTACATTATTACTCCACCATCTGTTTCAATTCTTGTACCCACTCCAACTCTCTACCACACACCTCCGTTCACCAGTTGAATCATACATCTCTTGAAACACACTCACTTTTCCCCAAACCGCAACGTTCTATATTTAATCTGCTCAGCTTACAGTACTTTCTACCTTTTCATATTGTCCCTATACCTCTTTCTCTTCCAACATTTCTACCTTCAATCGTTCTCGCTCCAGTTACTGTTCTTTCATTCTTTCTCAAATACCTCAACTACAGCTGCACCTTACACGGAAGAATCATATGATTTGAAAGCCCGCACTCAAACTTCTTACTGCTTTTACATCACACATCTTATTTAACCGTTTTCTCTGAAAGAACATGTAATCAATCAAAATTCTTTCTTGTCTCAGTTCGCTCATTCTGTATCATGTATACTTATGCCCATTCTTATATTTAAAGAAAATTTCACTTTCCAGCATACAGTTCTTACAAACTTGCACCATCTTTAATGTCACCTGATACTTCAAATGGCCCTAACACTTCATCTTCCAATTGTCCAACTGCAGTTCCTAACTCTTCCAAAAATGTTCTTTCACCTCATCTGATGCTTCCTCCCATGGAATATACGCGTCAAAAACACCAAACCTCCCCTTTTCTGTTCTTACTCACTAATTTATAATCACAGACAGATTCATACAGCTTATTTTTCCTCAGCAACGCAACACTTTGCCACTTCTTTCTCACCTACAACAGCTCTTATTCTTTTCACTCCACACTATTCATACTGCTTTCTTTTCAGTTTTGTTTTTTTTGCACAGATCAATATACCACTTTTTAATATTTCCACCACTCCTTTATTCCTCTCACGTTCCACACACCAAATCGAACCCGCTCTTTTCTGCCAAACTTAAACTTTAGAGGATATTATATGATATGCATTAATGCTTTCTGAGGATAAGTATGTACACATACAGCGTATCCCAAGAATGAAATTTGACTGGAAACTTACGTAAAACGGAAATGAAAATGGAAGACACAAGCGCCGTCAAAGCTTCACTGAGAGCGGGATGATGCCCTCTGCAAGAAATTTGCTCCCCGTCCCCTTCAGCAGTGACTGTCAAAAGGAACTGACTACGCAGGCTCACCAGAGGCGGCACACTTCCATTTTCTTCGAAGTCTTTCTGATGACCTTGGTGACCTTTCGTGAAATAATTTTCATATATATATATATATATATATATATATATATATATATATGGGATGAATTTCACAATTAAACACGTGAAATGAATGAATGCTGCAGCATATATATATATATATATATAATATATATATTATATATATATATATATATATATATATATATATATATATATATATGGTAGGTTCATTGTACGCCCTTGACGATTGATTAGGTTAAGTCGTGATATTTTCGTTAGTTTTAATGAAAATATCACGACTTAACCTAACCAACCGTCAAGGGTGTACAGTTGACCTAACCTGGCATTCACTTAACCTTATTTCAATATTTTAATTTTAATTATGTTGTTCTAATTTTTTTTATTGCAATATCCTTCGTAAATATTAAAATATTATTATTTTTTAAATTTTATATGTTAAAATCCTTTAATTTGGATTGAGGTCGAACTGGGGTGCTGTTTCTTGGATTGGGGTCTAATTGGGGTGCTGTTTCTTGGATTGGGGTCTAATTGGGGTGCTTTTTCTTGGATTGGGGACTTTGGGGTGCTTATTCTTGGATTGCTCCGAGAGTTTTCTTTGAAAAATATAATATTTGAATACATATTTAGTGTTTCCAATAATAAACAAATCATTTAATTAGTATTTCGGTTTATAGAAGCTAAATATATAATAAATAAATAAATAAATAACTATTTTTAAAATAAATAAATAAATAAACCTGCATTATAGATGGCTGAAAATTTTAATCTTACTTTAAATCGAGCTGGCTGCATATAAATTAGTTACTCTTCATAAAAGAAAAATATGTCGTATTTAAAAACGGTTTTAATGTTTGCCTTTTAATTTCGTTATAAAAAAATAATTATTAATAGGAAAAAAAGGGATCACCTGAAGATCAGGCCCCCCCAACCTTCTTTAGTTAGCCTTATAAGGCTAACTAACGAAAATATCACGACTTAACCTAACCAGTCGTTAGGTCAACTGCACGCCCTTGACGATTGGTTAGGTTAGGTCGTGATATTTTCGTTCGTTAACCTTATAAGGCTAACTAACGAAGGCTGGGGGCCCTGAGCTTCAGGTGATCCAAAAAAATCGTTTTTAAGTTTGATGTTTAGTGATTGCATTTTTACTCTGGTAACCTACACTGTAACTGTAGAAAAGATAGGTTGGACAATTGAATGGTAATCACGTGACCTCACTAGAACCATGAAATTGTTTGTGTGAAAAAGCTCCTATATTTAGCATCTTTTGTTGCTTTTTAGGGTATATGCACGTCTCAATGGCGTTCAGATCCCAGCAACTAAAAAAAAACCTTGTTCTTGAAGCAGTGATGCGTGTTCGAACTACAGGGCATCTAAGCTTTCTCTTTATTCTCCCTCTTTCTTATAAAGGGTGTCCCAGAAGTCTTGGAGGAGTTTTATTTGGCTATAACTTTTTTGTTTGGGGTCAAATAAAAAAAGGTTTGTAACACTTGAAAATATATTTATTGCGATTTTAATTACAATTTTAATATCTGGTGAAAATCTTCATTTTCATTGCGTAAATCTAAAATCGCATTAGCGTACGTTATCCGACTCTGATGATCTTGTGATTTAATTTCTTGAGCAATTTGAATTTTGTACGGGTAAAGATTGATATCCTTTCTTAAAATTCGATGTAAGGAACTTCTTAAAATGTTTAATTCCTGGCTGCGTCGTCGGACTGATGTGGATCTTCCTCAACGCTCTCACGAACCATCTCAACCAGAGTTGGACTTCGGCTTGTCCGAGGACGCCCAGTCCGTGGTTCGTCTCCCTGATTCTTTCCTATACGAAATTTAGCAACGTACCATCGAAGAGCTCAATCAGAAGTCGCAGAACGTGTGTTGAATTTTAATCGAAAAGCTCTTTGAGCGGCGACGATGGCAGAGGTGTTTGTCAAATAAAATTCCGCAATAGCCACTCCTTGTTGCATTTTCCAGGATTCCATTTTCATTAATCGCAGCAAGGGTACTTTAATTGAAAAATAAAAATAAATTAATTAATCAAAAAAGAAAAAAGTTATAGCCAAATAAAAACCCCTCCAAGACTTCTGGAACACCCTGTAGATATAACGTTCACTTGTCACTGAAGATCGGATTTTTTTTTAATCAAATTTACTGCATTCATATTACTTTAGCAGTGATAAAAAATACTTCCCAAGAGCTATATTACACACAGGAAACTTTTGAGGTCAGGTAACTATAATTTTTAAATCAAAATTATACGAAAATGAAGTCATATTGACCTTATTTGATTTGTCGTAACTTCATTTTAGCTTCAATTTAACTTAAAAAAGGATATTTCCCACGAGCTACACTACGTGACCTCATTTATTTTTTTTTATTAAATGGCCATTTTTTTTTTTTTTTTTTTTTTTAATAATAGAATAACCTTTATTAATAATAAAATAAATACAGTAGTCTTTTTACAATTTACAATTTTTACAATGACATAAATAATTGTGAAGCTAGCTCGACTATTTATTTTTTTATTTTTTATATATATATAAATATTTTTTTTTTAATTTGGCCCTTAAGCTTTAGGCTTTACTGAGCTCATTGTATAAATGAACGAAAAATGTAAATAAGGTGATTATCTTAATTTATCCTTTCACCTTCACTCGGTAAAATTAAGCTATTTATTATGCTACGCATTTATTCCAATCCTTTTATGAAATGTCGAACTTTCAACTGAAAAGAATTAAAATTTGCATTCAGAAATAAAGCACATTCATTATATTGCTCTTTTCCAAGCATTCTTATGAATTCGTGCCTCATTCAACTCTCGTCATTCCGAACTCATTGAAATGTACAAATGAAAGGTCTGAACGTTGATTAAAAAAAATTATGAACTGAGTATTTATTTCTCAAATCACTTGGAAGTTTCGAAAAACTCACTCGAATCGACCAAAATCCCATCCTTGTACCATGTGACACTCGGGGCGGGTCTCGCGTCCTCCACTAAACACTCAAGCACGAAGGAAGTCTCTGCTTCAACTTCTACGACGTCTCCGTCGGCCCATCCAACGATGCTTATGGATGTTGGGGCAACTAAGGGCGCAACAAAAAAAGCAAAACTCAACTATCTTTTCATTGATGTTGTTTTAGAGCTGTAAAATGGATTGAGCGAAGACATTCTCGCAAGAAAGCACAAAAAGAAGTAAAATTTTAAAAAGAAATCCCCTCTTCGAGGGAAGCCTCGACGTTATAATTAAAAAAGGTATAATTCAAAGTATAACACAAGGTATAACACAAAATTAAATAGTTAATAAAGTATTTACATAATTAACACTTATTTAGTCGTATTATGGCTTTCCGCTAAATTGATTCTCACTCCAGTTTTTTTTCACTACAGTTCAATACCTCGACAGAATTCAGGGATTAAAAGCAATTTCTGCATTAACTGAAAAGAACACTTACCTTTCCCTTTAAATAATCAAAAGTTAATAGAAATGATTTATGTAATTTAATCATCATCAATTAATCCTCGAATATTATATTAGTGATTCTTCATTCAAGAAGATGCTACATATGCTCAGTTACATATGCTTAGCAACTGAAAACAAAACTCAAATCTATTCTAGTAATAATTCGTAGCGAAACATAAAAACGATTTCTTCAATATGATTGGTCAATTATAGCTCAATAAATAATTCAAAGTATCTTTTGGTGTTGTCTTTTCACGCTTCTCAGCTGCATGAACGAATTACAATGAACCTTAGAAGAACAATAGTCATAAATGTCATAATTTCATGTTAAAGTTTTTGCTCTAAAAACTTTCATTGTGAGAATTTTGAAATGTGGCACCACTGCGTTCCAAAATCTTATATAATAGCGTTACTATTATTATTGATAAATCTCATTCTTTTAAAGTTCCTTTTATAAATAATCTACTTACCTTTCTACCTAATAAATTATGAACGTTTATTATAAGAAGATACCAACTGTACAGAGGGAATAAACCATTGTAAATTCAAGTATTCCGCTTCTATACCTTAAAAATACTAAAATTTTCAGTGCTGAAAAAACTCACCGAGAACGGTGACATTTGCTGTAGCCCAAATTGGCTCTTCGAGTTCCGTTGGCCCGACCTGGCACTGATATTCCCCGTCGTCCTGGAGTGCCACACCCGAAATGATTAAATGATGCTCCCCCAAATATTCATCCCCCTCGTAGTGATAACGGGGGTAACCAGGCACTTGTCGTTCGAAGCCTGAAAGATATGAACAAGTGGAGATTAGTGTACAAGAATTGTATCAAGCCTGTTTTGTCCTGTTTTAAGTGATACATCTAATATATTGACCAATACACATTTCAGTGATACTCCGCTGTATACTGGTCAGGTCATGGAATGTCCACAAATGCATCAGTGTATGACTTTTAAGACTATCAATTTATGCGTAGAGAAGTTTGAAAGGAGGAAGACTTCTGTTTAATGTAAAGAATAATTAACACTTCGTAATATGACAGACTCAGTCCAGGTGTTCGAATCTTATTTGGTGCCCAATTTTACAATCCACAAACCCCGTTATTCCCGTAGGAGTGTTTCAAAGTACCCGATTCCGTTACTTAACCCTTTAACGCCGGAATTGTTTGTAGGGTTAAGTAATGAATGCGTGTATTTGAAAGGTTAACACAGGGCCGCCGCTTCCATTAGGCGAGGTTAGTAAATGCTAAGGGCGCCAAAGATCTGGGGGGCGCCAGCGCCTCCCGCCCTGTGCACGTCTGATAGTATTATGTAAGAACAACATGAAAAAAATAATGAAGGAATGAGAAGCATAGACAAATGATGAAAGGTTGTACGACGTATGTACACCAGTTTAGCTTGACTGATATTTACATAATTAACTTATTCATCTTATTGGGTCATTATAGAACTTTCACTATCACGACCTTTAACCCTTTAGGGACGGGAGTCGTAAATAAGCGATTTAAAAATGTTGCGCGCACAGACGGGAGTCGTCAATAAGCGACTCGGCTTATTTACGGCTTAATATGAGTTCCGGGAGTCGTCAATAAGCGAATAACTGTTTTTATGTGACATACGCCCTTCTTGCTTGGAAAAAACAGTAGCTATGTCCTTTTTGCACGCATATTTTAGCACTTTTGAGCGTTCTGATTTGTTACTACATATGCCTCGCTTTACTCGCTGTTTTGATTGGTCATGACACTTTCTTGAACTGTGAAATGATTTTATAATTTTATAATAAATGTATGTATTAGCAAACTAAAATAGATCAGTGTAAGGCAAATAGTTTCTTCAATATGGTACCTTGATTACTTTGTGGGCAAACCCAATCGTGAAGTGGAAGGCGGGTGGGGGCGCCAGCTGCAGTCCTGCTAAGGGCGCCAAATAGGCTGGCGCCGGACCTGGGTTAACAATATGTAGCGGTCGTCCTTTTAGGGTTAAATCGACTCTTGTGTCATAATTGTATCGATACTGCCTCTGTTCGAACAGTTCCTGTCCAATTAACATTAAAACAGTGACTTTAGTCTATCTGGGAAAGAGGCCATATTTAAAATAAGTTCTCTCTGCATGTGGGCGGGCCTTTATTTCAGACAGGAAAATGCAGAATACCAAAGCTAATAAATGATAAATAGGACAAACTACAACTTTCGTCGTGGACCGAATCAATGCAGAAATACTACAAGGAGAGAGACACCGATACAAATTTTATCTCGTTTGAACAGAACAGCCGTGACATGATGATGATGATCTACAGATCTACAGAAACTAAAGCTAACAAAGACCCTAAGATCCACTCTAAGGTTAGCCCGAGAGAAAGAAAAGAGTAGGGGTTAAAAGAAGAGAATAAGGGGTTAAGTAAGTAAGAGAATAGGAAAGGGGTGAAAGAAGAAAAGAAGTAAAATAAGAACGCTTACAAACCATGCAAACACAGTCTTAACTCAAACACTGTCATACCATGCAAACTACAGACATGCAAGTAAAGAGAGGATAAGAAAAGAAAAAAAGTATGAAGAGCATAACAAAATGTGGGTCAGTTTACGCTACGAGCTACATCTAAGTTCGTGTTAGTCTAATATTTTTTTTAATATAATTTTGTTGCTGGCATATCACACGCTGGCATGTCACAAGCTGGCATTAATCGTCAACAGACTCAAACCTCGACCATTAACCCCAGAGCTCCTGTTGCTAATTGTTTTATTATTTTAAAAGACGTTAATATTTTTAAAATGCCTATCTAAACGGTTTTTAAACATATTAACATTGGTAGAGTTCACGACGGACGGGGAAAGATTATTCCATTTATCAATTACTTTAAACGTAAAAATGTTTTTAGCGATGTTAGTAATGAAACCTCTGCCACATAATTTAAATCCGTTATTACGAGTATTGCTATTATCGAAAATGAACAATTTGTCAAAATTTACGTTATCGATTTTATTAACGATTTTGAAAACTTCAATAAGCTCTCCCCTTAATCTCCTAGTTTCGAGTGAATACAAGTCTAACTCTTTAATCCTATCTTCGTAAGACTTGTTGCTTAGTGACGGAATTAGTTTCGTGGCGCGTCGCTGAACCCTTTCCAATCTATCAGTATCCTCACGCAAATACAGGCGCCAAAACTGAACGGCATATTCTAAGTGAGGCCTGACTAGGAACTTGTAAAGGGGCAATATAATATTCTTCGATTTAAATTCGAAATTACGCGCTATGAAGCCTAACATCCTATTAGCTTTTGCGCAAGACTCCAGGCACTGGTTCCTAACTTTTAAATTCTTAGCTACGTGTACGCCTAAATCTACTTCCTTGTCAACGCTCGCTAACTGTCTATCATCCATCGTGTACGTGTAATTGTTGTTACGAGAACCTATATGCAAAACTTTACATTTGTCAACGTTAAATTGCATCTGCCACTTATCCGTCCACTCCATAATCCTATTTACATCGTCTTGGAGCCTATTTCTATCGTCCACGTTAAGAACTTTACCGCCTATTTTAGTATCGTTACTGGTCAAGCCTACATCTATGTCGTTAATGTAGATTACGAATACCAATGGACCAAACACTGAACCCTGTAGGACACCGCTACCTACATCCAACCACCCCGATTCCCTACTATTAACAACGACCGTCTGTTTCCTGGCACGAAGACATTTCTCTAACCAGTTAGCTACTTGACAGCGTATACCGTGCGCTTTAACCTTCGCAATTAATCTTCTATGTGAAACTGTATCGAACGCTTTTTTAAAGTCTAAATAAATAACGTCAGCCGCTCTATGCCTATCGTATTCGCGCACTATTTCGTTATAAAACTCTAAGAAATTAGTTAAACAAGATTTATGGCGTCGAAACCCATACTGACTACTATTAATCAAATCGCGACTTCCTAAGTGATCGACGATACGATCCCTAACTACGGATTCCAAAAGTTTACCGACAATTGACGTTAAGCTCATAGGCCTATAATTGCTAGCTACTGTGCGGTCGCCTTTTTTAAAAATGGGCGTAACGTTAGCTAATTTGAAGTCTTCAGGAATAATCCCCGCTTCCAGCGACTTATTAAAAATTTTTGTTAATGAGACATTGGGCCTACGATAACGTCTTTCAAATCTTTGAAATGTCTAGGATAAAGCGCGTCAGGGCCTGGAGCCTTGCTAACTTTTAGCTTATCGATATAATGCGCAATCTCACCCTCGTAAACAGTTATTTCATTCAAAATAGTGTCGCTACTAAATGGAACGATATCGTCCACGTCGGGATGATGATGATATTTTAATTTGTTTCATAACATGTAAGGTCAACAGGTCATATGACGGAGGAGACCTACAACTTTTTGTGGGATCCGAATTACTACCCTGCCAAGAAAGAGCAGGGAGGCACTTTAATCGCTTAAATCTGAAGTGCGAGCTAGGACTCAAACCCACGAGTATAGTTTCTTTCTGACGATCCCATATCTTTCCCTATCAAAAAGAACTTCATTCGCACAAAAGAAGCAAACGGTAGTAGCTTGTCATCTAACTTATCAAGAGATGTTCAGCTGAGATTTAATATTTTAATTAGACGGCTATCAGCCACACATGATTGTATCACCTCTCCACACCAGTAAAAATATAATTTAACAGTAGGACTATACATCTGACAACATCCCAGTAACGTCTCAGTAACGCTTCAGACATTACTACTCACTCACTCAACGCGTTACAAGGTGATCAATGTATGTACATAGATCACTCGCGGAAAAAAGATAAGTATTTTTGCTTTTGCAGATGGGTCACTCTGGTTTTCAACCGTCCAATTATATTTATTATGCAATAAATAAGCACGATAAGCATCTAGTCTCTTTTAAAAGGACTCAACCGAATTACTTTGAACTACGCTGGCTGGCAATTCATTCCACAAATTAACTATATGATTGAAGAAGAAATGCTTTTTTTCATTAGAATTAAAATGTTTACCTACCAATTTGAGACCATTATCGCGAGTTCTATTTGCATTTCTGAAGGTGAAATATTTTTTGGCGCCGACATTTTCAAAACTTTTAATCATTTTAAATCATTTTAATCCGATGAGATTAAATCTCCTCGAATACGCCTTTATGTGATACAAGTGAGAATAACCTTAATGTTTCTATATGGGCAGCGTACGTTTGGATTCTAAGTCTCAGAATCATCTTTGTCGCTGCACACTATTCTGTCTATTTGTGCTGTAAATGTGTGGACCAGAGCTGAACGCAGGATTCCAGGTTGGGTCGTAGTGTGGAATTATACTATAATGTTAGCATTGTTTTACGGACTTAAATTTAAATGATATAATAATAAATCCTAAGATTGTATTTGATTTTCAAGCCGTTTCGATACATTGCTTAATTGGTTTAAGCGTGTTGGCATCAATAATACCCAAATCTTTCTCTTCCATAACACAGATTATTGTGTTGTCGCGCATAGATTACTTTTCTTTAACATTGTTTCTACATTTATCAATATTAAAGTTCATTTGACAAATTTCTGCCCACTCCAGTAACTTATTAATATCTTCTTGAATCTGCGAACGTTCTGGCACTGATTTTGTTCGTCCCCATAGTTTGGTATCAACCGCAGATTTTGAAATTATACTGTTAATTCCTAAGTCGATGTCAATGGTATAAATAATAAAGAGAACAGGGTCCAGAACTGATCCCTGAAGCACGCTGCTAATTACACTTCTCCAGTTAGACGTTTTACCATTAATGATCACTTTTTGTTTACATCCGCTGAGCCAATTTTCGATCCATCCAGCTAACAATCTTCTATGGGGCACTTTATCGAAAGCCTTTTGAAAATCGAAATATAAAACATTTACAATTTATTCTCGTCATATATATTTACAATATCACCATAAAAATCGAGCAAATAAGTAAGAGAAGAATGATTACGTCGAAAGCCGTGTTGAGAATCTTTAATTAAATTATTCATTGCTGAGTGATTAACTGTTTTCTTCCGAACGATCGTCTCCATAAACTTAACAACTACTGAAGTCAGACTAATGCGATGATAATTTCCAGGAAGCGATTTGTCCCTTCTTTGAAATATTGCATAATGTTTGCAAGTTTCCAACCAAACGGAACTTCTCCAGATTATAAAGACTTATTATTATTATTATTATTATTATTATTATATTATTATTTATTATTATTATTATTATTGTTATGATTATTATTATTATTAAATTATTATTAAATATACAATATACGTAAGAGGAAAGACCATTCCACAGCTCATTTCTTTAAGTACCGTAGGGTGGAGCTTATCTGGACCTGGAGTTTTATTAGGATTACTTTTACCTATGGCCTAGAGTACTGTACTTCACTTTTACTAATGGTAAAACTGGGGAGCTTTAAATGATCATCATTGAGCATGATTACGGAAACGGGAATGTTGTTCATATTTTCGTTAGTAAAGACGGAAAAGAACAATTTACATAAAACTTCCGTCATTTGTAAGTCATCATAAATATGTTCGTTTGCGCCTATGAGTGGACCAATAGTCTGCGAGGCTACTTTTTGTTCCAAACATAATTATAGAATTTCTTTGGATTCAATTTAATTTGGTTCATTATACAGGGTGTCCCGTAAGTCTGGACCCATAGGGAAAAATAATAAAATTACAAAATAGTCCAAAAATTTATTTATAATATATTTTTTATTATTTTTATTATTATTTTTATTATTTTTTTATTATGATCTTACTCCGCTGGAGTTTTATTTGTGGGGCCACTTGAAAGCCAAAGTGTACGAGGTCAAACTTCAGAACATTTTCCACCTTAAAGCACGCATTGTGGAGGCGTGTCAAGAAATTTCTGCGACTGTGATTCAGAAAGTGCTGTCGCAGTGGAGATTGCGTCTTCAACTATGTGTGCGACACAACGGCGGACACTTTGAACAGATTATGTAATAAATTTTTGGACTATTTTGTAATTTTATTATTTTTCCCTATGGGTCCAGACTTACGGGACACCCTGTATGTAGCTCATAATTGCGCTTACTTTTCTGATAAATTTTTTGCTACGCTTTCTCAATAACTTGTATGCATTTTCATTGGACAGTTATGTGTTTCTTTAACTTTGAAGTACGTGTTCCTTTTTAACGTTAAACTACCATTTAGGTTTAACAAACTTCGCCAATCTCTTTTTATGTAATGGAATATTGCGCGATTCTAAATGTTTAAAATACTGTAAATATAAAAAGAATTCCATGTGCCATCAACATCAATAAAGGTTCATCCCAATTATGGGTCGAAAGTTTTAGTTTTGTGTAACGAAATTTAGCTCTTTTAAAATAAAAAACTTATTCCGAACTATTGGAATTATGATCATTAGCTTTAATTTCAGATGTTATTTGCCTATGACTAGTAGTGGAGAAGTAGTCTCCTACAGAGATATTATCAATTAAGTCTAGGTCTGTACTTAACACTAAATCTAGAATATTGAGATTTCTAGTGGGATCCTTGACCATTTGAAAAAGTGAGCTTTCGAGCAAACTCTCGTAGAGTCGACGAAGAAACTAGATTATATAGGACCACTCCACTCCTTGTAAGGCAAATTAAGATCTCCCAAATTATTGCATCATGTTCGCTGCTTACATCAAAAATTAGTTCCTGAAGTCTATTATCGCTATCGACAGTCTGATAGAGAGGCCTATATACTAAACCTATAATTAATTTCTTTCGTGAGTTGTCTTTGATTTCAACAAACGTCGTATATACACGGTGTCCAAAAAAAAACTAAACACGCAAATTAATAACATGTATGCGTTCTCATAAGTTTGAATATAATAATTAAGATTTCTTATTCCAATAAATTTAATGCAAATTTATATTATTATTTGAAAAATTGTTCAATATGGGAACCATTTTGTTCTATACACTTAACCAAACGCGATCGCCACTCGTCCACGCACTTGTCTACATAATTTTGTGAAACTCTTTCCCAACCATCTATGAGTCTCCGTCTTAAATCATTTAAATCTTCAATATTCTGCCCAGGTATGTAAACCTTAGAAGATAGAGCTTCCCATATGCCATAATCCATTGGTGTAAGGTCAGGGCTATTTGCTGGCCAATTTTCGGGCTCGATAAAACTAACCTCCTGAGCTCTGAGGTACTCTATTGTCTGACGAGCTCTGTGTGCTGGTGCGCCATCTTGCTGAAAGGTGAAATCATTACCACATCTGGCTTGCATATCTTCTAGATAAATCGCAAAACATGATTAATGTAGTAGTTTGCATTAATCCTGGCTCGAGGTGCAATAAAAACTAAACGAGATTTGCCCATCTTCGATACGCACGCACCTACCATCACACCTGAGAAACTCTTGCCGTTTCTTTCAACAAACGTTCAGGACTAACATCTTTTTTTCTATCCGCCCTTGAGTAAACCCTATCATTTTGATTGTTTATTGGAGGAGTTATATGGTAGATCTCATCTGAAAACCAGATTTTTGATACCGATCTGTCATCTGGAAATCGCTCTAAAAGTTCTCGTGCACACATATTACGTCTCTGTTTATTAGCTTGTGTTATACCAAAATGAAATTATATGAACATATCTCAATAATTATTAATTATTATTATAAATATTATTCATTATTATTATAATTATTAACTATTATGTTCACATTTCAAATTATAAAAAAAATTATAGCTTATTAAAAAACGGAGTCCAAAAAAATCGGCGTGTTTAGTTTTTTTTTGGACACCGTGTATATTAGCAATTTCTGCAAATTTTTAATTACAGGTTTTATGTGTGACTGAACTTATAGTGCATTTTCACCATCCCTTCTTTCTACTCTATCATTGTTATGTATCTCAAAGAAAATCTCTACTCTCTGAATTTAACCAGGATTCAGTAATTGTTACAACCTCAAATTTTTGTTCAAAGACAATACATAATAGTTCATCAAATTTAAATCTTAAACTTCGAGCATTAATAAAGTTTGAGTACCGCAGTAGAATCTCAAGGTTCTTCGTGGAGGCAGTCGCTCACTGTAAAGAAAACTTATGTTAGGTAGGCTGGACGCTTGCGTAGAAGTTTCGCCGTTTTTTGCCTGGAAAGCCATCGCAGAGCTATGACACAGTCTACCAAGACGAGCTGCTCCTACGCCTGCTCCTACGCCTGCTCCTACGCCATTCAGGCCTTTTTGTTATAAATAGCTCCACAAATAGACGAATTCAGCATTTTCCCGTTGGCAAAGCGATTTAAGTCTATTATTCATGTAGGTAGTTCTGCTGAAAAAGTCGTCGGATCGTGCTATTCCTGGAAGAATTCTTGAAAAAAAATTAACTTATTAGTCCTATCCTTTAAAGTCTTCATCAGCCACTTGTATTTATTTATTAGCTGCTCTGACTTAGACTAACATCATTAGGCCCAACATGCAACATAAATATCGCATTTTGATCAGCATTCTTACCAAACTCGTGTAAGGAGTCTGTGATGTCGACAACACAGGCCCTAGAACAGCAGTATCTCCTCCGAGTTCGGTTCCTGCCGTAGAACTTCTGTAATTGCCCTTTAATAATGCAATCGCTTACTAGCCTAATATCTTGCGTGTCTTCCCTCGATCTCCGCCCTGTGTGAGAACTCCCGCCCAAACTCTGAAAGAAAATCCTGCAGTTAAACCTAGCTGCCAAAGCACTAAATTCCTCTCTCAACATAGTCGCCTCTCCCCTTCTTCGAAATTAATTCATCTCTCGCCGAAATCATCTCGTTTCGTAGTTCTCGATTTACGCAAAATCTGTAGACTAAAGGGCTAGAAGAGACAAAGTTAAAAAATACTGTGCCGTTGTGCCCCGCGTTGCCTCATATCAAGTATATGCTGTAAGATGCCAGAGTCTGGGATCAGTGGGTAACACCATTTTCCTATAAACAAACTAAAATCATTGAGAATCGGGGTCGATTTCAGATTGTGCTGGCTGTAATAATACAGGATTTCGGGAAACGGGCCACATTCGTCTGTCCTAATAGGCGAGCGGCCAGACGCCGATTTAAAAACAATTTTAATTCCCACCTTGTACAGAAAGTTGCAATATTTTTTATTAGTCCTTAGTGTTCAGTGAACACATTTTTAAGTGTTGTCCTCAGTTTTTGACGTGCGGTTGCCATGGAAACGCTAATATAAACAAACACCTAGAAAATACTGGAACTTTATCCAGATGATAATTTGTTTTAGTTTCGAACTGAAATACTGTTAACTAATCAACCTATACCGTTTATTATAAGTGTTTACTATCTAGATACACAATTGAATTATCACATTGTAGTAAAACGTAATACAATCATGTATTTTTATAGGTTAGGCCCAGTTTTAAATTTACTTCCTCCTTTTATTGTCACAATATTAGAATAAGACAAATGTGTGCTGTGACAAATATTGTGTAAATGTGTGGTATTGTTGAAAACCACAGTTTAATTATTGTTATTTTTATTTCAGACGATCATCCTATATCAAGCGTGGCAGAACCTGACTCAAGTCCATTAAAATTTGTACAGGCGAAGAAACAGAGGCTGTCAACAAATTGGGAGAAATGCGTTATATGTCAACAGAGTCGCAAAGAAAAACTGGTTATACCCACAAAAGTGGGTATTGAAACATTATTGTTAACATCATTGTTACGGCAGCATGACCTTTTACAGACTTGAATCTGAATTTGATGACCATCTGTTATCAATCATTTACAAGTAGGAAAAACACTCCTATGTTAGTACAAAATGTAGCACGCATGATTCTGCAACACATGGTACTGAAGAACAAAGTATTCACACACGAGCTCAAACATCCAAGCTTACAAGAGGAACAGCATACATAAGGTACAAACAACTACGTGTCAGAGTAATCTCTCTCAAGCAGCACAAGCTCAGAAAGACATTTCTATACTTGCCAAAATTGAAGAAGACCTCATTGCAGCTGATGCTGTTTACCACAAATCCTGCATGGCAAGCTATACAAGCAAACATAACATCAGTGCTGCAAGGAAAATGGAAGAAGGAGAGAACATATACGAGAAGGCATTTATGGCACTAGTAGGAGAAATAGATGTTAATCTACAACAAGGTAAAGCTTATAAGTTGAAAACCCTGCTAGACAAATTCCAACAGCTGTTACCTGACCACATTGATACCCAAGCATACCGTGCAGAAAAACTTCAGCGCCGTCTCATGAAGCATTATGGTGATAACATTGTTATTCATGCCCAGCGAGGACAGCCCAAGTCAAGCATTGTTGTCAGTAGCAGTGTCAGCTTAGGAGATGCTGTCAGAGCCTTTGCTCAACTGAAGGAAGATTTCAACTCTAATGAGATGACACTTGGTTCTGCTGAAGAACAATCAAATGTTCCAGTGAATTCAGAAAGCTCACTTCATTCTGCCATTGGTATGCTTAGACAAGAAATAGCACAAATTGAAAAGCCAACTGAGTACTACACAGCTGCTGAAATCGGCCTGAAAACATCTGAAGAATTTGTTCCAGCACTTTTACAGAAGGCATTTCTCTGGTTGCTGAGCAGAGGCATTTGAATCATGTGATTCAAATTACCAGCCAGCAGAAAAATTACAACGTAGAGGCTTAGCTCTTGCAGAAAGTGTTATTCATAGCAGTGACAGCAATATTATAACCCCCCTTCATCTAGGACTTGCAGCGCAACTCCATCATGATCAATTGATCATGGAAAACGAGATATAATAGACACTTTCCATGTCCATGGAGTCATTGGAGAAGAAAGGTTCGATTCCACTCCTTGGTAGTTTGGGTACTGACAACACAGTTGAGGCCGAACACGCAGCCCGACAGTTTGTTGTTGCTCTATACGATCCAAAGGATGTAAATAAAGAACATAATGACTTGAATCTTCTGAGAGTCCGCCTTGCTGACAAGACTGTACCATTACACAAACTACCCCCATCAGAACCTAGCTTTCTTCAACACTTTAAGAGAGCATCATTTCAGACCCGCATTTGGATGTTGGCTCACGTTACTAAACCAGATATGTCTTCACCAGATAGAAATGGGTAGCAAAGAGAGGGTGATGAATTAAAGTTGAAGTTATTTGATGGACCAACAACTGCAGAAGTATTAGATGAGCTTCTGTGCTCATGCCTTGGAGGCAGACAATGTAGTAAGAGCTGCAGTTGTGCAACGAATGATAGGGGGGCATGCACAGAGGAATGCGTCTACAAGGCTACTGAGGACTGCATGAATGAACAAACCCATCACAAACCACCGCTGGATGAGCTAGATGAATAACCATATTATAGCATTGCGCATTAATAATTTATTAGTGTGTTTCATATATGCTGTTACAACGTGAGTTATTCCCCAGTATGGGGTAGACTGCTAGTTGGTTTAATTGATTTTAGTTGATTTAGTTGATTTTGTGTTATGTACATCGATATACGTATAGTAACTTAATTTTTGTTTTACAAAATTCACATTCTTCAAATCTCAGTATCGGTCCTTTCACACAGTTAACAATTCAAACCTTATTTTCAAGCGCAACATTATTATATATGTATTGTAATCAGGCCAACATTTGTCTGTTTTTCATAACTGAACGATAAACCTTTCTGCTGGCATGCAAACAGAGGTCTCCATTATTAATCCATGTAGGCACAGTACTTTGTATGGTGATTCATCATTTTAATATGGCATTCATTTTGTTCAACATAGTGTATTAATGCTTGGAGTATCAAAATACCTGAATTACTGTACTCGAAATTAGTTTTGTGTAACTCATATTAATCAGTTTTGTGAAACACCTGTATTTTATTTTTTGGGTCTAACAATAACGCTTTTAGGCCAAAAATAAAATAAATCATGTAAACGAATGTTTTTACAGATAAATTGATATAGTGTATCACTAGAGCTTTCAGAAAATATATAACTTCATGGGAAATAAACCTTGTCTTTTCTGTTCATTGTGTCTTCAAAGATTTCAGTTGTAATGCGTGAATTAAAAACATGAATACACGAGTACCCGTACACTGAGTGTACAGTGTACAACTGTACATAGCTGAAGTTAATGGCTGATTTTACTATCTTAGCACACTCAGAATGGAGGACAAAATGCCAAACTTATATGTCTAGATGGTGCAGATCATTTTAGGACATGTTGTACATTTCTGTACGAGGGGGATATTAAACTCAAAAAATATGGCCTGTTATCAGGGTTAGCCGCTCGCCTATAAGCAAATTAAGCATAGTACCAGTTTCTGGCCCTATTGAAAGTATATCATGTGCTGAGAGTTTTGTATTTAATTAAATATAAGTTTATAAGGCGTTTCGTGTATAATTTCTCATTTCTCAACTTGGTTAATTACGCTTGTTTGGTTTTCATGATTAATACCTTACCTTACACCCTTACACGTGTTCCGTGTGACGATTCCTAAATTTTAGAGTTTGAACTTGTAATTTTTAAGTTTTATTTTGTTTACTTTTATTTTAAGCGTAACATGCTTTATTCTAGTTTCCAAACAATGCATATGACAAATACAAATGTTGAAACTTTTCAAAATAAAGTTTGAGGAATAATATTTGCAATGCTGATGATAACCTTAATGTTTATCTTCAACTCTTAGTTCGAGAAATGAATCTCTCTATCTCTCTCTCTCTCTATCTCTATCTAATATATATATATATATATATATATATATATATATATATATATATATATGAAAGTAAATATTCTGTCCAAATCAAACGTAATTTCGAAAAGTTAAATTTATCTTTCATACTTTTTAGGAAAACAGTTTACAAGTTTCGTATCACTGAAACGAAACATTTCATTTTCAATTTCGTTTCGTATAAGAATATAAACACGAAATTTTATATTTTTATATGAATTGTATACTTGGTAAAGAAAAAATATAATATTGAAAGAAGAGAAAGAAATTCATTATGGAAGGTTTCCTTTCAAAATGACAAGGTGAACTCTCCTTCAAAATTTAATACGAGCGCCTTCTTCCCAGTGGACCCCGATTCCAAGAATATATAATCATTTGATCTCGGCCCAAAGAGGGACTTATTGATTCCGTTTCACATCTCATGATTTGATAGTTTAACCGTGCAGGGAGGGGTCTCCAACCTGTTTTTTGTTCACGGACCACTTTTACGATTTTTTGAAAATTAAAAAAGCTTATCGCCCACCTTAGATCAAAAAGAATAAATCAACATAATCGATAAAATAAATAATGAAATAAATGTTTAATTACCTTTAATGTGAGCCCACTAGTGGGCGCTACCACCCAGGTTGGAGACCCCTGGTTTAACGTTTAGGTATGAAGAGGAATAATGGAACTAAATAGCAATATTTTAATTTTAAAACGTTATTCTTTGACAATATTTAATAAAAATCTGAAAAATTTAATTCCTCCCTGATTTTAAGCAAAATCTCAATACTTATAGTCGAGTACTACCATATAGTGTATCCAAGCCAACAGTGACGTCATTGAGGTATGACGTCATCGAAATATGATGTCATAGGATGAGGGCTGAGGAAACGGGGGTTAGGGGAAACACACTCAAGTTTATCACGGGGCGTAAGCCTCTGGGGTCCGGACCCTCAAAAGATGGCGAGGTGGTGAAATTTTTGTATTATTATTTTTCATTTGTTAAGGTTGTGATAGACGGGAACAAAGTTCTCGGGCCCGGAACCCCAAAGGTCGGTGGAGACTAAGAACTTTTCTATTTTATTTTACTTTTTTAAGATTGGATCTGGGGGTACAGCCTATGGGGCCCTAACCCCCAAAGGGGCGAGTGGGAGTTGAATTTTTTTAGAATTTTTTTCTCCTGTTTTAGAATTACTGTAGCCATATGGAGAAGATGGTTGAAGTCTTTGTATTAGTAGAGAAGTGGGAAGCTTAAGCTTAAGCTATAAGATCCAGCTAATATGGACGTATTCGAACCACGAATAGTCATTAGTGAATACCTTAACTGAAAATACCCTCTGAGACGGAGTATCCGATCATAGACTTATGCGTATGTCGAAATCGACTTGAGTATAGCATCATTACTAATGGTACTGAATCAAGGTATATGAGCAATAATATTGTACGTGAAAGAAACCATGAACTCGCTATGCTTCTTGATTGAAAACCTGCACGAAATAGAAAACTCTCCAACATGAAGCAACTCAAAACCCTTATAGAGTTTCTGTATACGCCGTTATCCGAAGGTTTGTAAAGTATAAAGAAGCAGGCATGGATGAGGAACCTGCTGAAAATCGGGAAAAAAGTGGTTGTAGCTGCGTCGATACACGTTACGTGATGATTTCTCTTTGATTCATTATTTATCGTTAACAATTTTGATCGTTCTAGAACGCAGGCGTTGAATATTACAATCCCAACTTCATGTTATTTTCATATCTCTTTTAAATTAACCCTTTCAGCCCTGAATTTTTTGTAGGGTTAAGTTATGAATGTGTGTATTTGAAACGTTAGCAATTGGCATCTTCAGTCCTTAAAGGGTTAAGGGCATATATTATGTGTGATATTGAAGTTTTTAGAAAAACTGATCTCTCAACTTACTTTCAAAAACCTCGGTTATAAAAATATTCCAGTTTTTAAAATAATTTTGAGCAAAAGACATTGTCATTTATCACCCTACTGTTACCATGTAAGTAAATAACATATAGAATGTAAATATTGTTTATTCAAAAACCCATAGGCTACCATTAACAGTATAGCAAACTTTGAAAGAGGTTATCCCTTTCGCTAATCCCTACAAGTAAACAAAATATAGTTATACGAACACACCCTTTCTTATCAGCTAAGTCTAGAGACCAAGGCCAATGACAGTGCTTCTTCGTTTTGCGTAATCTTTTCTTTACAGAACATGGTACAGCAGATAGCTGATTTCCATTCTTTTGGGAACTAATACTTGCTACGGAGAGCAAGTATTGGAACTCCAGAAAATCAAAACCCCAATATATAATGGCTATACATTACAAAAGCTCCTTAAACCAACACTATAGTAAATACTAGTGGTGCACCGATTAATCTGTATCAGCACCTTTCATGCCGATTAATCGGCTGTTTACCGATTAATCGGCAATGCAAGGTATTTCTTAATATCGGCATGCCAGGTGCCGATACCGATTAATCGGTGCATCACTAGTAAATACAGACAATTCAAACGCAGAATTTTCCACATAAACATAACTTATTATCAAGAAGAATGACTTAAATCATAATAAACATTCAGCTAATATAAAATGGATACAAACAATGTCATTTGTAACCATGTGGATCGGAATAGCCACGAAATCTTTAAATGACAATGGAAGTGTTACAAATCTTGACAAATCTTGGAAGCGCTACCACGTATGGCGTATGAAAGGCCACTTCGGTGTAAATAATGCTTATTTTCTGTCCACTTAGGGATAAATAATGCTTATTTCCTGCACACCAGGATGCGTGTGTGAACGGATGTGTGCGTTCTGTTCCCTTTTTCTCTTCTTGCTACCTTATGTCTTTCGCATCCGAGCTAATTCTGCTTTCTCACATCAGTCCATTAGGAAACGAGACTTCTTTGTTAATGTATGCAGATATGTATGCAAGTAAAAGTCACATTTCAGTAGTTATTGAGTTGTTTTTAACTGTATAACAGAGTACACAGTATAATAAAATAGTAGTTTTTATAAGACAGGAATTCACAATGAATCTCATGAAAATTCTGAAGACAAAATCTTTAACAAACTTTGTTGTGAAGTTGTCCGTAGCTCTGTGAATGACAGTTTCCCTATAAACAGAGTAAAAACACTGAGGTCTGGTATTCGAATTCCAATGATAATAATAATATGAATTAGAGCGATAGACCGCATGAGTTGGCCTGAGCAACGTTCCAATTTCTGGCCCTCATGAATCATTATTATTAAATAATGCAGTTTGCATTTCAAACAAATTTATGCCACTTTCTACCGCAAGGATCACCGATCAAATGTTTCAATTTTAGATATTTTTATCAGTTGTAACATTGGCTTCATTGGAAAAACTAATCTTTTTTCTGTTTTAGGCTGATGAAAATAGGTTGGTCTTAAAGAAAGTACTTCCTTTTTATATTTTAATCAAGTGGTTTTAGTTTAAACATAATGATAAAATGTGTATATATATAGAGTGACACGTTTCAATTATTTCTTTATATGGGCATAAAGGGACTAGAGGCAAACAACCTTGAGCGTCACAACCTTCGCATCTTGCTTGAGGCTATACTTTGCCCTTTGAAGAAAATGACGTCACAGCACACCTTCGGAGGCTTTCTTTTCAACGTACCTCAATGACACGATAGCTCCCATTATGTAACAACCATCGTAACAAGCCTGGTCCTGGCACTGTGTCATTCATCAACTCTTAATTAACACTAAATTCATTCAAATACATAATATTATTTTCGCAAAAAGCATTTCCTTTATATATCTCGGGTTTGTCCTGCACCACAATTAACATTCGATCTCTATAATTTACTCAGTATTTCTAATTGTTAATTTTAATTCCAGCATTATAACGTTAACAACTGTAATTTCATCATTTATTCGTCTGTTTAATTAAAGGAAAATTAATTATCGAAGCTTATTAATGTCCTTTTTTAATGACAATTATTTGTTTTCATCAAAAGATCAATGGTGACTCATCACTAGGGCAGTCAAAAGTTGACCGAAAAAATTAAGAAAGTTGACCTTACGAATTGAAAAAATTGACTTTAAAGTTGCCTTTACTTTCAATAATAAAAACGATACTTTAATTATTTTATTCTTGCTCTTCTACATCAGTTGACCGATTGTGGTAAATTATGAAGTATTTGCCGACATTTTTCTGGCAAAAAAATTGCGATCCTTACTTAATAATTTATTAAGCATGGAGAAAGATCTCTCTACAGCGGCAGTTGTTGGTTGACATTGCAAAAGCTGACCATAAACTGTTGGTGAGATTTCAGGTCTACTGAGGTTAATTATTTCACAAATACCATTTGTCTTGAGTCTTGTTTCAATGTATTGTTTGACTGAACACATATCTTCGCCAAGGTTGATAGAAGAAATGGTTTCATATGCCTCTCTAATGGTGCAATCAGATGCTTCCATCCTAGTCACTAAGCTAGCAATCAAACTATAATTCATTTTGATTGACATTAGTTGCTTTGCAGTTTTTCATTAGCAACACTCTCTTTAGCCTTCTGAACAATGATTCCTTCATCTTCAAATTTTCCACAATGTCTTCACATTTGAAAATTGTCTGCATAATAAAAGCACGTTCAGCCAGCTTGCCCAACGTGTTCCTGCCAATTTTTAGTTATTTTAATTATTTATTCCAAAAAATTGACTTTATTTACCTCATTGCTATTTTGACCTAACAGGTAAAAGTTGACTTTTGGTTGACCTATTAACTTTGTGTAATATACCCCTACAGGTGTTTTTATTGCATTTTCAGTCGTTTCAGCGAAAAGTGCCCCATAGGAAACAATTTGACTTTATTGACTTTTTGACCGCCCTACTCATCACTGTAGGCTGACCATACGTACCGTTTTGGAACGGGACAGTACCGTTTTTTAATATTTCCTGGCCGTGCCGTCGTTTTAATAAAAATGTCAATTTTGTCCCGTTTTTAATAAAACTATAAATATACTTTAATATGGTCAATCATAAATTATTATTCATAACCTATAAGACTTTTGTAATTGTAGAGTTTATTTTGTGTCTTCCAGGAAGTACAGCACCTGTTGAGAGAATATTTTCTGTTATGAACAGTATGTGGTCAAAGGGAAATCTAGATTAAGTTGTTAGACAATGAGGGCTATGTTAGTTGTAAGACAAAATTGTGTCATGGAGTGTGAGAAGTTTTATGATAAGGTGTTGAAAGACCGAAATTTGCTGCGTAAGATTACTTCATCGGAGAAATATTCATGGTACGATCGTGGTGAAATACAGTCCCCCTCTACGTCTACCTAAATTTTTGTATGGGTTCTGTCACTGAAGAATAATTGTAAGCTCAATATGTTTATGTACTTACTTTTTCATGAATACAGAATATTACATAACCCCCGTCCCTTTTTGCCATCCCAATGTCCCGTTTTTGTCTCAAGGAAATATGGTCAGCCTACAGTCATCAGACAAGCATTAATTACTTTAAATTAATCTAATTACATTTATTATAGGGCCTACAGTCAACTGGGCAATATATATATATATATTATATATATATATATATTATATATATATATATATATATGAAAATTATTTCACGAAAGTAACACGTGAATAATATTTATGATGAAAATAACCACGAAGGAAAAAGGAACACAAAATGGTGCTCAAGCGCTTTCGTCTAATGACATCCTCAGGAAAACTGAAATAAATAACACGTTTGAGACTATATATAGGTCACAAAAAAATAAAATAGAAAAATAAAAATTGTAGGAGGAGCATACAAATTTACAAGGAAAAGCTACGAGAGTTTTAGCACTTTGCCCCTCTTGTCTAAATCCATTATGAACGAATTCCAAACAACAGGCTCAAGCGAAAATGGCCCTGGCTAATATTGAAATTATTTGTAAATTGAATAATGGCAGACTCAAGAATATTTCTATTAACAATGTTGCTTGAGTGGAACAAAATTGAAGCATTATTCCAATCAATACAGTGGGATAACTCTGACAAATGGACGAAAAGGGCACTGGACGACTGTTCCGTTCTAACGGAATATTGATGCTGTTTTACACGCGTGTGCAAATCCTTTCCCGTCTGTCCAATGGAATTATATTGTTTACAACCAATTTTATGGATAATACCTGAATTATTGGTAGGGCTATTTTTTACTATGATATTTTTTCAAAATATTGTCATGAAAATACTACATTAATATTCAAAAGTTTAAGTACATTAGCAATGCCTAAAAAGCCTTGGAAAAATGGAAGTATTAAAATATTCTTCGACAAAGTGCGAGGGTTATTAGTCACAAGATAGAAAGTTCGTTTTGCATTGTTAAGACAAGATTCCAAAAAAGCAGGTGGGTAACACAAATCACTTCCAATACTGTTGATTTTTTCTAATTCGGACTGGCGATCCTAAGAGCGCGGAGAAACATTGAAGAAAATATGGCTTTCTTGATGGGGTGTAATGTCCGGAGTAAAAGTGTACGTTGGACAAATTGTTTGTTTTTTTCCGATAAATACTAACCTTAAAACGTGGGCTTTCCCTATGTACACGCACATCCAAAAACGGGATTGAGTTGTTTTGTTCCACCTCTGAAATAAACATATATGGAGTTTTTCGGAATCATTTACACTCCGAGAATCCTGGGGGTTGGCATTCCATGGTTGCGGTAAGTCGACGATATTTTGTGTATCTGGCCCATGAAGCGTGACCTGGATGACTTCATTCTTCAGTTAAATAATAATCAAGTCCCCTCCATTAAGTTTACTTTAGAAGTGGAACAAAACAACTCAATCCCGTTTTTGGATGTGCGTGTACATAGGGAAAGCCCACGTTTTAAGTTTAGTATTTATCGGAAAAAACAACCAATTTGTCCTACGTACACTTTTGCTCCGGATATGACACCCCGATCAAGAAAGCCATATTTTCTTCAATGTTTCTCCGCGCTCTTAGGATCGCCAGTCCGGAATATATGGATCCCGAATTAGAAAAAAATCAACAGTGTTGGAAGTGATTTGTGTTACCCACCTGCTTTTTAGGAATCTTGTCTTAATAAGGCAAAACGAACTTTCTATCTTGTGAATAATAACCCTCGCACTTTGTCAAAGAATATTTTAATACTTCCATTTTTCACAGGCTTTTCAGACATTGCTAATGTACTTAACCTTTTGAATATTAATGTAGTATTTTCATATGACAATATTGTGAAAAATATCATAGTAAAAAATAGCCCTACCAATAACTCAGGCATTATTTATAAAGTTGGTTGTAAAGAATGTGATTCCTTTCACATTGGACAGACGGGAAAGGATTTGCACACGTGTGTAAAACAGCATCAATATTCCGTTATTACTTCACATGACTAAATCGTGTTCATTTTAGCTGGTAGAAGGTCGCAAAGCAATTTCTTCTGTTGAGAAGAGAGGCGTTTCTGTTCGAGTTAAGGAAACAGTTGTTACCATAGTTCATCAATATATTCCAAAGTAGTTTACATTACCATGTTAAGTAGTTTTAAATAAATCATTATTGAAAACTCTCCTAATCCTCATAATGAAAATCTAGGCATTACGCAGTAGACGGCCATGCGAGTAAACTTTAAGCTCCATTTAAGAATTTAACGTGTTATCAGATGGATGTTAATTAACTGCCATCATACTAAAACTCATTTCGACAAACAAATTCACAGTCTATGCCCGAATGCACTCTCCTATAATAGAGATCGTGAAATTTTATTACATTCCTTCTCTGAAGTGGTTTCGTTGTATTTCCTATCATTCCGTACGAGTTTCTTCCTTTTCGCGTAAAGGCTTCCCACAAAAATCACGGATGAGTATCGCGGTTAGAATTCTGACGATTTCGTGTATTTTGAGCTCCGGCTTTGATAGAGGGATTCATCGTTCAATTTTCGATACTAGCAAACATTTCAATTTTTTGTCTGACAAAGTAAAGGGCGTTCTTAAAGAGGAATAACTGGAATGGAAAAGAATTAAAATTGGAAATGATAAAGCAAATACTTCGGACGAGACTAACTTTCGGGCTACGCGATATAAGCAGTAATAAATAATAATAATAATTAATAATAATAATAATAATAATAATAATAATTTGCTTCGAAAAAGATTAAATTTGTATTAAAACAATCAAAATTTGTTTTGAAATTAGACAAAACTTTCTTAAAAGTTATTTTCGGAAGAAAGATACAGAACTGGAAACAATAAACAATGAGACAAAGAGTTACAATGAACCTTCAGAAAAAGTAAACACTAGACTAATTTGAACGTTTTAATGAAATTACTTTATACAGTTTGAATACAGTTTATAAAAATAATAAAAACTCTAGTTTAAAATCTACTATTAACTGATAAGCAAGTGGAAAAGGTTATTCCAAATGAGACTCTCTACAAATAATTATCGAAGTACCACTAGTGATAAAAAGTCTGAACAAATTCTATAACTTCTTTGTATAATGTTGATTTAGCATTACTTTTATCTCTACAAAGCATACAACTTAAATATTTTGGTTCCTAAGTCAGTGAAAGTTTGTTTTATATACAGAGCGTGTGGACCGTCATTATTATTTATTATTAAATATTTTTATTATTAAATTATATTATTTATTATTAAATATTTTTATTATTAAATATTATATTATTTATTATTAAATATTTTTATTATTAAATATTATATTATTTATTATTAAATATTTTTATTATTAAATATTATATTATTTATTATTAAATATTTTTATTATTAAATATTATATTATTTATTATTAAATATTTTTTTATTAAATATTATATTATTTATTATTAATATATATTATTTATTATTAAATATTTTTATTATTAAATATTATATTATTTATTATTATATTTTTTTATTAAATATTATATTATTTATTATTAAATATTATATTATTTATTATTAAATATTTTTATATTAAATATTATATTATTTATTATTAAGTATTTTTATTATTAAATATTATATTATTTATTATTAAATATTTTTATTATTAAATATTTTGGATCACCTGAAGATCAAGGCCCCCAACCTTCTTTAGTTAGCCTTACAAGGCTAACTAACGAAAATATGACGACCTAACCTAACCAATCGTTAGGTCAACTGTACACCCTTGACGATTGGTTAGGTTAGGTCGTGATATTTTCGTTAGTTAGCCTTATAAAGCTAACTAAAGAAGGCTGGGGGCCCTGATCTTCGGGTGAGCCAATATTTATTATTAAGTATTTTTATTATTAAATATTAATTATTTATTATTAAATATTTTTATTATTAAATATTTTGGATCACCTGAAGATCAGGGCCCCCAACCTTCTTTAGTTAGCCTTACAAGGCTAACTAACGAAAATATCACGACTTAACCTAACCAATCGTCAAGGGCGTACAGTTGACCTAACTGGGTATTCAATTTAATTTATTATTATATTTGGTACTGTAAAGCAAAAAACAAGAATACATGGGGGCCCTGATCTTCGGGTGATCCCAGATTTCTAACCAAAGTTCTTCATAATGGCATAGGAATATGTTTTGCCAAAGTTGGACCTAGTGGTGAAATCATAGCCAACTCATCAGTTTCATTATAGTGTTTTATTAAATAAGAAAAAAATATCTCAACACCCAATTTCAAGAAGTGATTTAAAGTTAGTCCAGTTGAACTCATTAACAAGAGTGTTACCAGTGATAAACAACTTATTAGTAAGTACCAGTTTCATGAAAACAATGATATGTGGTGGAAATGTACTCTATAGTCTATAAGGTAACAGAATTTGAACACCACACGGTAATTACTATTTCATTATCAGATATGGCTGGAAATTAATGAAAAAGCACCATAGTTTCAGGTATTGCACTTTATTTAACTACCAAAATTATCTGGACACGTTCGTCTTTCGTTAATTCCCGGCCATATCTATAAAAGAAATATTAATTACTGTATGGTGCGCGAATTCTGTTGCGCCCAGTATATATAATTACTTTGTAACATAAGGGGTGTTGCAAGGTCGGGGTTTTTTTTTATTCTCTTCCTGATCGGTGATCATGGAAATTTGAAAAGTTTCGTTTATCTACTCGTATTTCAGGTTAATGGGCTTGTACAGACCATCGACATCGATTTTAGAGTGCTAAGGAGACAACTGATGTTCCGAACGACATCAGCAAACAAACGCGACGTCACACCTAATACAGCGTTTGCGATACGAGATTTGACTTCCTTGGATACGATGATATGACGTAATGATAAAAATATGAATACGACGTTGCAACTAACAAACCGGCAGAGCTGGGCACTTGCGGCATATTTTGCGGTACTGCGGTACTGCGGTACTACCAAACTACGACCGCATAACGCAGTACCGCAAAGGATCGCTGAAAGTACCGCAGTACCGCTACCGCATTCAAATTTCCGTGTACCGGTTTGGTACCGGTTTGGTAGTTTGGTAGTACCGCAATACCGCAGTACCGCAAAATATGCCGCAAGTGCCCAGCTCTGCAAACCGGATGTTCCATTTCTCTTTTTTGGACAAACCATGCTAAATTGACGTTTTCTTTAGGAAAATGTTTAATTAAAATTGTGATAAAAATCCTGAAAAACTACCATGTCTTTTGAAACACCCTTTACAAATTGCATAAAATATATCGCCCTTTGGTTGAAGACCCTGTAAATATACATATATATATATATATATGTTACAATCAATGACCTAACCAACCTAACGAAACCTGACCTTCCCGAAGTGATTTATCGCTTAATTGCATTACGGAAAATGTCTAAAATTTTATGCATTACGTGAAAGGACTGATTTTACAACAGTGACTGTATAAGTGAAAGTAGAAAAAGGATGAAATGTACTCTGAATATGAATTATACAGGGTGTCCCATAAGTCCGGCATCATAGGAGAAATTCATATTTTTCTATTTCTACAAACCATAATTCATATTTTTCTCTTTCTACAGGCCATAATGTCTGTGAGCAAGGAAGAACGAATCCAGATAATTCTACTCATAGGAAATCGGAGTCAAGAGACTTTGCAACAGTCTGCTAACACAACTCTGTGTTATTGGCTCGCGGTCTGGATGCAGTCTGTTAAATTCAGCAGCGGCCTCTCTTTGACTCCGATTTCTATGAGTAGAATTATCTGGATTCGTTCTTCCTTGCTCACAGACATTATGACCTGTATAAAGAGAAAAATATGAATTATGGTTTGTAGAAACAGAAAAATATAAATTTCTCCTATGATGCCGGACTTATGGGACACCCTGTATAAAGAATACGTTTGGTAGGCCGATGGTACACTGATAGTAAAATGAAGAGTTTGCTTTAAACCCTTGAAGTGTACTTTTGTATTTTTCACTTATTTTCAGATGATCCCGCTTGTCAAAAAGGAAACCACATCATCTACTCTCCATCTACTTCATACCTACTGAAATTGTACTCTTACATACTTTTTTTTTAGAGCACATTTGGTAGTATTTCTACTTACATTCCAAAAGCTTAGAATCCATTTTGAACGGAAATAAACCTTTCTCATTCGCTCTTTCAAACGTTCTCAAAAATTAAAAAAAACACTTTTTGGAAATTCTGTAATTCTTGTCTGAAAATTAACGTTGACGATGAAATTGCTTGGAACATGCTTTATCTCTCTCTCTCTCTCTCACCTAATGCAAAGCCGTCTTTAGTCCATTGCGTTTTCCCCTTCTGCTCGTCTACTGAGCAGCGCAGTTCGACTGTGTCTCCTTCTGCGACGAGCACGCTCATTGGCTCCTCCCTGAAGCGCTGGTGCACAGCTTCCGATCCTAAAGAAGGAAACGGACATGTGATCACACTTCTATCAACACATTGGTGAAAAGTTACATCAAACTTGTTGAGACGTCTTACGAATGCTCTTTGATGTAAAATTACAGCTTACGTTTACGTAAAACAATTTCATCGTGACTTTACATAATTGATTTTGTAATTTTACATCAAAAGGATTTTGGCAAAATTACCGAACGACCTTTGATCAATTTTGCTAAATGCCCAGAAGTGGCCAGTACCCTAAATGTTTAATTTTTCCCATACCACTCGTTTGGGAATTAATGGTCAAATTTTTTTTTTAACTAACATTAATCGGGATTTTAAAACTAAAGAAAAGATACGAATTAATTTCCACTAAATTAAGTTTTTTAACACCTTAATTAAGTTCAGGTAAGAGAAACTTTATCATAACTTTGACATACCCGTCTGTCTATTAATCAGGGGTTCTTAACCTTTTTAGGCTGCGATCCAAATTCTGGTCTCGGAGCTAGCTCGGCGACCAATGCCTTCAAACAATTCACTCGTAATAGATAATAACATAAATAATAATGGTAAAATGATTAGGGATAACATAAATAAATAATAAATGACAATTTAATGACCCAAGTTTGGGTCGCAATAAATGACAATTTAATGACCCAAGTTTGGGTCGCGATAAATGACAATTTAATGACCCAAGTTTGGGTCGCGATAAATGACAATTTAATGACCCAAGTTTGGGTCGCGATAAATGACAATTTAATGACCAAGTTTGGGTCGCGATAAATGACAATTTAATGACCCAAGTTTGGTCGCGATAAATGACAATTTATGACTTTGGGTCGCGATAAATGACAATTTAATGACCTAAGTTTGGGTATAGACCCAAGTTTGGGTAGCGACCCAGAGGTTAAGAACCTCTGGTCTATTTCATTCACTCTCCGCTGCACTGAAACACCTCCGTCTCGTTCTCCGTCTGACGGGAAACGCTTAAGCTTCATTTGCGCCCATTTTAGCGTGTTCTCTTTCTCGTAACATTCATGGATGAAAATCCAGACTCGCTTTTGAGCAAAGGTTTTACAGTTTAAGAAGAATATTTACTGAATAAACATTTCTTAATTTTTGTGAACTGTTTAATTCTTTAAGCATTTACCATTGTGATATGCAATATGTTGATAAGAAATGTTTCATTTATATTGTCTGGACAATCACTCAGATTCATTTCGCATCTTTTCACTGTGTCTATTTGTATACTTTCGAGACGTTTCAGGGAAGTTTGTGTATATATATATATATATATATATATATATATATATAGAGAGAGAGAGAGAGAGAGAGAGAGAGAGAGAGAGAGAGAGAATTACGAAATAAAAAACAGAAACGCGAGTCTGGCTAGAATGTGCCCTTCTTATCTTTAGTCTGAAAAGAGACGATAATTGCTTCTCTGCCTCAAAATAATTAATACTTGGTCTGTTCTTAAGCCCTTTTGAAGCCGGCAGCCGATCCTCGAACGTCTTGGATTTAATGACGGGAATATATATATATATATATATATATATATATATATATGAATGGGGTGAATTTCACAATTAAACACGTGAAATGAATGAATGATGCAAACCCACAAGGAAAAAGAAAAATGATTCCAAGGTCTTTCGTGTAGTCAGAAGTACACCTCGTCAGGGAATGAAGGGAGAAGGCAAGAAGACGAAAATATATACATATGTACAACGGAACAGAGAAATGAAAAAGATTGGTACATGATTAACAGGCGTTGATTGAAGGCAAAAGACATTTTAACAGGTTATTGTCAATTTTATCCATTCCCGCACTGTTATCGAAATTATTTTTAAAATGGATGAATGCACATTCTAGAACAGGGGTCGGCAACCTTTTGAACGCAGTGTGCCAGTTTACAATTAATGCCAACATTTTTAATGCCATGCGTGCCAACTATAATTTTCATACGCATATTTCGTAGAACGGTCCCCTCTCTTTCAATCCCAACAAACAAATCAAAACGCTTTTGATTTGTATTTTAACCAAAAATACACACAGACAGTTTGATACTGTCCTTATAATATTTTAATTTCAATATAAATAATATATACATTTATTATTATACAATATATAATATATAATAATATATAATATATAATATAATATAATATATATAATATATATAATATATATATAATATATAATAATATTCCATATAATCATTTAATATAATTCTATAATTTCAAACTTTTTTTGAAATTGCAATTTTTGAGGAATCACTTGGCGTGCCTTGGACAACCACCTCGCGTGCCAACTCTGGCACGCGTGCTTATGGTTGCCGACCCCTGTTCTAGAATATTCCTTTCAATTATATCTGTGTTTTTTACGAGCGCTTTAGAACTATCCAACTTGATTAAACAATGCATTAGAATTATTCGCTGTTCTACACGCATATTTATGCTGTTTTACCCTGATATCTAAAGTTTTTCCCGTTTGACCTATATATATATTAGTGGTGAACCGGATATCCGCATCCGCATCCGCACTTCTGACTGCGGATGTTATGCGGATATTACCTCCAATAAATTATGCAATTTACAATTAAATTAGCTTGTAAAGTAGCTTATAAGGCCCAGTCATGCACATTTCATGTAAAGTATTAATTATTTATTAATGAACAAACAAATATATAAATCTCAAAACATAAATAGGTGATAACACAGAAAATTGAATGAAACTTGTTTCATTGAATTTTCTGTGGCTGAAACTCTTGAGAAAGTTATTATTTTTATCATAATGAAAACATTAATATTAATTTTAATTCTTATGCATTGCCTGCCATAATAGTAATATCATGAAATTTGAAAAATTATGTCATATATTCATAATTCTATATTATATTGATAGATTAACTAAATATACGCATCCGCATCCGCGGATATTGAAATTAAAAATCCGCATCCGCATCCGCAGATGTTGAAAAACTGACATCCGGTCCACCACTAAATTATATAGATATACTGAGTTACATTGTGCATCCGATCGAATACACACAGCCAACCGCATTAGCCGATCAGCCCACCCTGATCGAGCAAGCCGGCGCGGCGGCACGCAGGTAACCGATCGCCCTCTCCGGAGTGGACCAGAGGTTCAGCGCACTAGTGATGTTGTGTTGTGGTCTATGTTGTGCTAGAGCGGTACAGTCTGTCATAATGTGTTCATTTGTTTGTGGTGTCCTGGCACAGGTGGCAGGTGTCGTCTGTGGAGTTGCCTAGTCTGTGTTTATATGTCTGTAAGTTGGGGTGATGACCACATCGGAATCGTACTAAGTTAACTCGATCCGATCTGCTCAGGCTGGTCTCTGACCTGTCAATGGGTGGGGACTTCGCACCTAGGACCGCATTCGAACCGAGTCGTGTCAGTGCTTTGTGGGTTAGGTGTGTGTGTATGTTTTTTCTGTACTGTGTGATGTCTGTGGGGCGTGGTACGGAATGGAGTATTTGGTTATAATATCTCTCTGGTGTTACCTTAATGGTGCGAGGTGTTGGTGCATGATTGTACATGTAGTGGCAAGGGTGTTGTGGGTTAGTTGTCGCTGCTACCATGAATTGTGTTCCCCTCATGTCTAAATGTTCCCTAACTTTCAGTATTTTTTGTTTCTATGTGTGTGTTTGAGATAATGGGTGCCCAGCATGGGCTAGCATAGTCCATAACTGAGCGAATATATTGTTTGTATATGAGTGATGTTGTTTCCTGCTGGTGTCCAAAGTTTGTGCTTGTTAGTATCCTAACTTCCTAAGCGTGTTAAGTCTTGACGTACATTTGTTTTTAATGTCGTGAATGTGGTTTGGAAAAGATAATGATGTGCTGTATGTGACCCCCAAGTATTTTGGTCCTGTGAGTGTGTGGAATGTTGGTGTTGTTTAGTGTAAGCTGTGGAGTTATCTGGTGTTCTTTTGTGTTGCTTGTTAGCAAGGTGATGGTTGATTTTGTGGGCGCTAGTTTGAGTCTATTGTGTGTGGGCCAGTCTTGTATACTGTTTATGTTTATATAAAGACTACGTTGATACCAATTGCTTTAAGTAAAGTCAGAAGATATTTAAAATTAACATGGTAAGGTAGGCTGAGGATATTTTTACGCTCAAATTCCTTTACAGTTACACTATTATAATACTTATTCTTGGCTTTCCTAAGGCAGTTATCCAGAAATGAAATAGGATGACATAATTTAGTACTAATATTCATGATATTGCATAATTCGGAATCTAAAAATTCAGGACTGACAACTCTCAATGCTCTAAGAAATATAGCAGAGAAAATAGAAGATTTTATCGAGGGATGATGGTCAGAATAAAAATGCACACAAGAGTTATTATTAGTAGGCTTAAGAAAAACTTCAAATTTGAACTGATTAAAGCATCCCCGAATTTTTAGATCCAGAAAAGATAAACTTCCATCATTTTCTTTTTCAACAGTGAACTTAATAGATGGGACTAAATTGTTGAACCTACCAAGAAATAAGTCAACATCCAAATTGTTAGGCCAAAGGCATAAAATATCATCTATATACCGGTACCAAACAAGGTTAAAATTCACAATAGTAGGCAAAATTCTGCTTTCAAAAAAATTCCATATATAAATTAGCTAATACAGGTGAGAGAGGATTTCCCATCGCCAATCCAAACGACATAGCATAAAACTTATTTTCAAACTGAAATTTACAATCTTTGACGCAAAGCTTAATTAACTCAATAAGAGTGTTGTGTTGAACAGGGAAAGAATATTCAGAGATCTTATCTTTTAAAAATCAAGTAGGTCATTAACAGGGACTTTTGTGAATAACGAGCATACATCAAAACTTATCAGTTTGAAATTAGGGTCACTAGGAAACTTCAGTTTGTCAATAAGATCCATGCTATTTACAATATGTAATTTGAAAATAGAGCCAACTAACGGCGTTAATAAACTAACTAACCATTTAAATAGCTTATAGGTTACGGAGCCTAATGAGCTAACAATAGGCCTCATGGGATTATTAACTTTGCGTGTTTTTACTAAACCGTACAAATATGATAGTGACGGATTGATACTAAGAAACTGCTAAGAAAACCCATTATAGTTATTTTTTAATATTTCTCTTAATTTTCTGTTAAACATTTTATTAACATCCTCCAGTGGGTCTCTGTTTAGAGGTTTGTATGTATCGCGGTCACTCAATAAAGTATTCATCTTTTCACTGTAACTGTTTTTGTCTATGATGACGATCAAATTAGATTTGTCAGCTTTAGTAATATGTAATGAAACGTTATTTTTAAGTGTTTTTACAGAAAATTACAATAATAAAGTGTCCGCAAGAAAAAAAAATCAGATCATCAGCAATAAAATTCATTTTTGGGATGGAAAATGAAACAAGATTGGAATAATATTGGTATTCAATATTTTGTCATGTGTCCTTTAACCATAAAAACTAATTAAATTCAGTCTGACATTGATTTTTTAGCTGTCTGCAATATTCTTCCGTTATTATTTCTATGCACTATATATTTTTGAGAACTTCAATCAGATTCGGAACTGATCCAGTGTTATAGTCCTGGAGCTTGTTTTTCATCAGATTTCACATGTTTTCAATGGGATTTAAATCTGGGCTATTTCCTGGCGAATCCATAAGTTCAATGGCGTTATTTTGTAGGGAGTCTTTCACTTGTTTTGCCTTAAGAAAGAGTGCTCCATCTTGTTGGAAAGTCGTGGCACTGTGTCGGCTCATAAACTTTGGAAGTTTTGTTTTTAACAAGTGTAAATAACAGTTGCTATTCATACTGATTTTCTAAAGAAGAAAGAAGACTCCCCCCCTCCCCACGACCAAAACTGAAAAAAGCCCCAAATCATGACTCCTGAAGAGTGTTTTACCACTTTATCAGTGTACTTCCGATCCATACGGTTCGATCCAAGGACGAGAAGTGAAGGTTTTCAAATTTGATTCGTCGCTAAATATTACTTGATTCCATTGTTCTTTTGTCCACTATTTATATTCTTTAAAAAATTTTCTTGGTCAGCATGGGTTTTCTTGGAGGTCATCTTGAGAGAAATTTAAGGTGATTTTGAAGTCTACGCTGAATTGTCCGAAATCCATACATTATTAAACATTTCTTTATGTTTTTGCCTATTTTCCGTTGTGAAATTACCGCATTCATCATTACTTCTCCTTTAATGCAGATATCAGTCTCTTAGTTGTCTTCTTTGGCCGTCCAGAACCCTTTTTTTTGTAAGACAGGTCGAAGAAGACTCAACCAAGTATCGTTGCATCCACAAGTTTACTGTACTCTGGGGCAACATTTAGGCGTGTAATGAACGATATTTCGTTGAGATAGCTCTTCCTTAGCTAATGAAATAATTTCTCCTTTAATATCTGCAGTTAGCTGCCTTTAATATTTCATAACGATGCCCAAGTTTATTGATTTTTACATAAAAATGGTAAAACTTTACGATATTTGAAAGGGATATAACCTCCTCCAACAGATACTGTGACTTCACTAATTAAAAATTCCCGCTCATAAACATTTTAAGAGACTCGGCGTTGCCACAAGACAAGAAAAGTTGATATTTCGTAGTTTTTCATAAAAACAGTATTTAAAAATAAGAAAATTAAGTGCAAAATCGTTGGTGATCTGGTTTTTTTTTTGCATATATATTATATATATATATCTATATAATATATATATATATATATATATATATATATATATAAATAAAATATTCATGTATGCTCAGAAATTTCTCAGAAATGCTATTATAAAACTGCCTTAAGTTTCCCACAGCCAAATAGTTAAAAAAATGTGATACGAATGAGAATTGCGTAGGTGTCTACAAAGTTCTTTGTAATAACTGTGAGAAACACAATATCGGGCAAACGGGTTTCTATAAGGTTGGAAAAGCGAAAGAAGGCGCATACGTTTGCTAACAAATCCAGTGCAGTTTTTAAACACATCGAACATAATAATGTATTAAATTAATTATAATTAAAACAAAATGGCCTTTAATTCAAATAATTAGACACTCTTCCAAACTTCAACCAATGAAAGCAGAGGCGTTATAACCATAGACGTTGGGTGGTCACGTGCCCACCCAAATTTCTGCCTCCTGCCTTCTGGATTTCTTACACCTGATTAAAAATTATCTCTCTGACAGTGCACCCCACAAAAATATTTGTTGCATGACGCCCCTGTATGAAAGGGAAACTATAGATTTAATCCGGTGATCAGTAAGATCATAACAAACCACTCCTCCATTACCCGATCCCCAATACTTCCATCATTTAAGGATTTTACTTATCATTAATTCTATCATTGTTCAGTTGAAAGATGATACATTTAGTAACGAAACTTGAACTGTGAATACTAATAAAACCTTCTTCAATAAAGTGCTTTCATTTTTATCCATTTTTTTATATGCAGGAAAGAGGGGCCAAGGGCAAATGCCCGCAAAAACGCTCCTCCCAAACGTGTTTATTATATTTATATCGAGTGCATTGTCGCATAAAAATATTGAGATATTTTATGTGCGTTAAAATCGATGTGACATTAATGATAAACTGAGGTCCGAAATTAAATAATTTTTAGTCGAATGAAAGAAATATTCATTGTATTTCCTTCCAATCTGCTGTTGCGAGTATCAACGCAGCAACCACAATATTCATATCAGACATTCAACACTAGTCTCTTTCATTGAAATAAAATTCAAAATGCAAGTGACATCTTTTATGTATCGCAAATGATAATATCGGTACCATATTTTATTCAAAGGTTTCACACCGCTTTTCAACTGTTATTTTTTGTTTAATTAAAATGATTTGTTGGTGTGTAAAAATTAAAAAAGTAGTGAAAATCAGAAAGGGTAAAACGAAGAAGAAAAACAAGTGCCCGAGCTCAAACAGGAGGTTTGTGTGTGTAGGATGAGAGAAAATTAATTTTGTAGTTCTAAAAACTTAAACCAAAATGGCCTACTATAGCCTCATACAGAACACCAGACCTCATCCCCACACCCCAACTCACAAAGGAAAGTTATTAAAATTCATGGCAAAAAGTCCAGGTATAAAGCAGCAAATATGATACTAATGACGGAGCGTCTACAGCTTCTTTTGAGACAGGGAATAGTTTGCACTATTTACTATTACTATTATTATTTTTTATATTATACATTTATTAAAATTTATTTTCAGAGTCCCTACAAAGCAATCATTTGAGGGCATTTTTCGCCTTCATTTCGGTAAATTTTTCTTCTTTATATATATATATATATATATATATATATATATATATATATACAGTATATATAAGGTCTTCCGAAGCAAAAGTAGCACAAGCGCCATCCGTGGCAAAAATGAGTTATATCCCTGAGAGGTTCTTCAGATAGTATACTATCATATGGTAATGGATGAATTGCATGCAGAAACGCCAATGTTCGTATGGTCGAAAGTCCCGCGAAAAATAATGCGTTATCTCTGTCCGAACGTCGCATAACTTTCAACGCGTTTTCTGGCGATTAAAAAAAATGGCGCTTGTGCTACTTTTGCTTCGGAAGGCCTTATATATATTATGAAGTGTACTATAAAAGTTATTGTTTTTCATCTGTAAATAAAGTTTTCCATATATATATATATATATATATATATATATATATATATATATATATATATATATATATATTTATTTATTTACGCAGGAAGGAGGGCCATTGAAGGAGAAGGAGAGAGCTTAAATCAAGGTTTAGAGATTTCTAGAAGCCTGGACACTGCGTTTGAAAGACTGGAGGTCAGAGACGGCGACAAAGATAGACTGAGGAAATTGTTCCAGAGTTGACCGGTTGAATAGATGAAATTGAGAATGTCGATTAACTCTAGCATTAGATGGTTGAACAGAAAAGGAATGAGAATGTGTCGAAAGTCTAGTAATGCATTTACTCTCCATAAAAGAGGAGATATGCAGTTAGAGTGCTCAGAAGAAGCAGTGACCATTATAATAGCGACAGTAAGGAGAGAGTTTGACAACATTTCGGCGAAGACAAAGTCAGTAAAAGGAGGAGAACTGATGAGACGAAAAGCCTTTGATTCCATTCGGTCAGGTAGAGATACGAGTATATGATTTGAGCCACTCCCACACATGAGAAGCGTACTCAATACAGAGGTGGACAAAACGCCTGTACAGAGTCAGCAACCGAGTGGGTGTGAAGAAAATGCAGAGCCGCTACAGCGCACCTAACCTCTTAGAAGCTGCTTTAGAAAGGGAGTATATATGAACTTTCTATACAAGATCACGAGAAAAGGAAATACTAAGAATATTAAGAGAAGAGGAAGATTCAGATCTGTATTGTTGAAGATAAGGGGGGTAGACTTATGGAAGATTGTGACAAGTAAACAGGTGAAGGAACTGTGTTTCTGAGGCACTAAATGCCAGGTTTTTTCTACCCTACTGAGAAATAGCAGAAAGACAGAGCTCAGTTGCGCCATAGCCGTCTCACACGAAGCATTAAATGATTATTCAGAGGGTCGCTTTGTGAAGCGGGAGGAGAAGTGAGGGGTAGAATTATCGACATAGGAGTGAATAGGACAGGAAGTGCGAATTAAAAGATCATTGATAAATAAAAGGAAAATTGTGGGTGACAGGAAAGAACACAACCACAGCTATAGACTGGCCAGAGTCAGAGATATAAGGCACAAATAGAAGCATAGAAACGAAAGGAGAGCAGTTTAGCAATAAAGAATTTGTGCCAGATCCTATGAAAAGCTTTTGATATGTCTTGCGCAATAGCAAAGGTTTCAGCGAAATCCCGAAAAGAGGGTGACCAAGAGTCAGACAAATATGGAAAAAGATCACCAGTAAAGAGTCCCTTCCGGAATCTATACTGACGAGCTGAAAGAAGATTGTGAGTGAAAAGGTGTTTAAGAATCTTCTTATTAAGGATAGGTTCACAAAGTTTAGAAAGGCAAGAAATCAAAGCAATTGGACGATAGTTGGAGGGTTGAGATCGATCATCCTTCTTTATGACAGGATGAATGAAAAAACTTCCAGTAGGAACGAGAGGTACCAGATGAAAGACAAAGACGAAAGAGTTTGCCTAGGCAGGGTGTCAGCCCGGAAGCACTGTTCTTGAGAGCAACAGGAGGGACACCACCAGCACTGTAGGTCTTCCTATAGGTGAGCACAGATACGGCAGAGAAAAACATCTTTGGAAGAAATTCTAATTTTAGACATATTTATGTCAGAGGGGATGAGATGGAGGAACAGCACCGGAATCGTCCAGGGTTGAGTTGGAGACGAAAATTTATTTATCAGAAGAAGAGACGGTAACTGAGCCGTCAAAATGTAAAAGAGGAGGGAAAGAAAAAAGAAGTAAAGTTGTTAGAGAGGTTTGTGGCTAGATGCCAGAAAGAGAGAGAATTAGAATTAGATAGGTGTGTTCACATTTTTGTCTGATGAAGGAATTTTTGGCGAGTTGAAGTACAGATTTTACACGATTCCGGACAGAAATATAAGCTGAGTGAAAGTCAGGCATTAGGTGGCGACGGTACCTTCTGAAAGCCTCCTCTATGTTACGGATAGCATTAGAACAAGTAAAGTTAAACCAAGGTTTTTTGCATTAGTTGTAGGAATAGAATATGGAATGTACGCTTCTATGCCCGACCTAGAGAAATACCTCCGTGATGCGCCTAGCACACTCGGAGGGGCCCCGACCATGGAACCAGTAATCATTCCACGGGAAGTCAAAGAAATACTGCCCAAGCGCCTTCCAGTCAGCGGCACCATAGTACCAACGCGCCTGTTCTTGGGAGGAACCAAAGGCAGAACAAGAGCGATAGAACTGGAAACAGATATAAGATTGTGGTCAGAGGAGCCAAACGGTAAAAAAGTTTAACAGGGTAAGAAGAAGGATGAGTGGTGAGAAATAAATTCAGAATCTGATCTACAGTAGGTCATTCCTATCGAAAGGACAGATAGAATGTATTACCTCTTGGAAGTGAGGTAGTCAAAGAGTTTTGGATATTCAGTAGAATTAGGAGAAAGGTAGATAGCGCAGATGTATTTAGTTTCAAATTGGCATGTAAGCCGTTTGCAGAGCGTTTAGAATTCAGAAGATTCGAATTCTGGAGTACGTGAGCAAGTTAGGTCGTTGCGTACATATACGCAACATCCACTTTTGGAATGGAATTGATCACAGAGAACGTAAGAGGGTATAGAAAAGGGGTTACTCTCATTGGTGTCAGACACCCGAGTTTCAGTGAGGAAAGGTGAGGTTTAGAGGAGGAAAGGTGGTGTTCAACAGATTGGAGATGTGAAGAAAGGTCACGAATGTAGCACACGTTTATGAGAAGTGACTTGTCACAGGTTCAGGGCATCTTGAATGGGTGGTAGCAGAATCAGCCCATATACCAAGGTCTGCTTTATAGGTACCGGTAGCGGGGTAGCCAGAATTAGCGACATTTATGGTCCCCCTACTCAGGGGATTTCGAGGCTCTTAAAAAGATACCATTATTTTTTTTTATTTGAAAAGATTGCGTAGTGTGTGAGTGCATGTATGTGTAGTGAGGAATAGAGAGAGAAGTGTATATTTGAGAGTATGCTGGATTGCTCACAACGTAGATGAGATACGGAAAAAGATCAGCTTAGTAGGACAGTGAATGGAGAAACGGGAATAACAGCACTGGTTGTCTCCTGCCTAAAATGCCCCTCCCGGAGTACGTCCCTGGTCGACTGGTGTCTACAATCTCCTCCTCTAGTATATATATATATATATATATATTATATACACTGTAATCCTTTTTTATTGTCCTTCTCGCTTATCTTCAAGCAAGCAAGAAAAATGCAATAATGGAAACGGAAACCGGAAAAGAGGAAAAACGAAAATGTAATAAAAAGGAAATTTTTGGAAAATATCCTTTTATTTGACATTATTATGCGAGGCAGACGGCGAGGAACTAATGGGAGAGTTTTATCCCTTTTAGCTCTGCTATTATCACCCGATGTGGCGAAGGGATTTAAGAATCTTCTTAATAAACAGGAGTGAAAGGTCACACTGAAAAATGGGAGATGCTAAAAGGAATTAATTTTTAGAACCGACTTACACCACGATTTCGAAGCGTCAGATTTCACTGTCGAATTTTCGACATTCAACGAATATCGCTGATAAAATGAATAGATCAGTTTAAACCTTAAATATGTTTACATTTTTAACCATTTCACGAACAAACACCGAATCTATATTCGTGAATCCGATGATGCTTTCTTTCACATTAAAATAATTACGATTTGTAGAAGAAATATTTGGAAAAAATGTGAGCTGCAAAACAGATTACTTTATCCGTAGCAGAGTACTATCTATCATAAATAAAATAAATAAAATAACTAAATAAAAAAAAATTAGATTAACACGAGCTTAGATGTAGCTCGTAGCGTAAACTAACTCACTTTTTGTCGTTCTTTATACTTTCTTTTTCCTCTCCTTCTTTGCATGTCTGTAACTCTCTTCATTGCATGTCTGTAGTTTGCATGGTATGATAGTGTTTGAGTTAAGAAAGTGTTGCATGGTTGTAATGCGTTCTTATTTTGCTTCTTTTCATCTTCCACCCCCTTCCGGCAGAGTAGGCTCCGTCCTCTACTTCCCTATGGAGTGGAGGACCGGTCTGCAACTGCTGGAGGTATGTGTTGCTTTGAGTTAAGAATGTGTTGCATGGCTTGTAATGCGTTCTTATTTTACTTCTTTTCATCTTTCACCCCTTTCCGGCAGAGTGGGCTGCATCCTCTACCTCCCTATGCAGTGGAGGACCGGTCTGCAACAGCTGGAAATATTCTCTTCGATTATTTTTCCGACTTGTCGGCAGTGGCCGGCGGATGATGATGGTGTCTTTCTTTCTCCTTTTTTGAATGAATTTTAACCCACGAGTGATAGGTTTTGCTACTTACTTAACCCCTTACTTTCTTATTTCTCTCGGGCTAACCTTAGAGTGGATCTTAGGGTCTTTGTTAGCCTTAGCTTCTGTAGATCTGTAGGTCATTCGTCTGAAAATATAACGTACATGCAATAGTATTTGAGTTAGCTGTATGTTAACCAGTAATCGGATCTTTCTTAATCCGGACTTGGCTTCTTGGCAATTAAGATGTTTCTTGATCTTCCATGGTAGAATGCTTGTTGACATTTCATAGATGTTCAATTTTAAAATGAATCAATTGACGCGAAGCAAAAGTATTTGAACATCAGATACCAACTACTGAACAAAATGCCCATTAACTTCATTTCCAGAGTTTAGTTCTTATACGTTACCTACAACAACATATTTGCTGTTAATTAGGACTAAACACTGAATATAATGTAATCTAATATAACATATTTTGGTTTTACCTGTACGGGATTCAAACCTCCCACTCTGAGACCACCATTTTGGTGGACCATGACTTTTCCACTCGTCCGCGATGACGACTTAAAAGCTGAAGAACAAAATATTTTACAATCTTTTGCATTCCTTTTGAATTTACATTAAGGATTTATTGCAAAAATATGAAGGAATGATCGAAAGAGTATTAAAAATAGTTGGGAAATATTGTGGACTGTAAATTTCTATAAAAATTAGATAATTTGTTAAATCTTGCATGGACAAACTTCAAATATGTGACTTGCGCGTGAAAATTCATGATTTGAAGGTAAAATGCGATAATTCATGAATATAAGAAATATATTAACCCTTTCGTTCAAAAATATTTTTTCCTTTAAACCTAAAGTATAAGATTTTTTGTTTTTCAAAACCAAATATTTTTGTAACTAGACATTTAAATTACCAACACTTTGGATTCCTTTTCTGATAATAAAACTAAACCTATATTAAACACTGATAAGAATTTGTCGAAAACCTGCATTTTAGTACAATATACAGGGTGAGTAAAAAGTCTGGAAAAATAGGAACTATGCTTTTCAATGCAAATATATATATGTATATTTGCATTGAAAAGCATAGTTCCTATGTTTCCAAACTTTTGACTCACCCTGTATATTCTTATTTCTTATGGGATATGAGGGTCTCACTGTGACTAAAAAGGCTCGAACTCAATTTTCGTGAAACCATTGAGCGATATAAAACAACAACACACATTTTAACAATTTGGCACCTCATGGTCACTTTAAGAAAAACAAAAACAAATGTTAAAAAGAATACAGCTAACCTAAAGTTTAACAATATTTTTTCTATATGTTTTGGTACAATTTTGATCTCAGATATGGCATTAATTTATTCACAACACTCTAATTTGAATATACCATTGAAAGCATGGAAGCTTTTTGGGCAAAATGAGTTGAATTTAGTTTATTTGTGACATACAGTTAGTGAAAAAGGGAAGTATGTTCCTCTAAAACTGATCTGTATGCGTATGTCGCCATACTTGACTGTAAATGCGCATTAAAAAACCAATTCTGCGGTTTATGTATTCAAATTACATTTACTTTTATGACCTTTTATTTGTTTGAAGTTCAAATAAGGTCATGTTCACTTCTGTATTCAATTGAGGAGTTAAATTGCTCGTAGAAAGGCAGAAAAGAAACGGCAAATCTTGATTCTGGACAACCGAATCGTTCACAGGTTTAATCAAAACGACAAAGACGAAGTATGAAATGTAAATTTTAATTTGTAATTTAAACTTTGAGACCAAATTAATGACGAGAAAGTCACTCGCAAATCTTTCTTTACTTCAGTCAAAGCGAAGAGATTTATGGTAATCACATTTCAATGAAACTCAAACTTTGGAGTATTGAAATATTTCAGTCACCCTTTGTATATATTTATATGTAATAATAATAATAATAATAATAATAATAATAATAATAAGATAATAATAATTTAATAATAATAATCTTTATTGGCAGGAGATACTGTAAATCCCATAAAGAAATAGATAATAGATAATATTATGCTTGAAACGGCATGATCTTGCATAATGCAAAAATCCCCGCACCAGGATTCGAACTCAGTACTCCTTGAATAAAAGGCAAGGTCGCTACCATCACGCTACAACAATGTAAAAATTAGCAAAAACTAGCAAAATTAGCAAACACATAACGTTTTCTCATTAAGCGTTGTTGTTTTCCGTTCTAACACCCCCCCCCCTATGCACTCCGGACAATGGCAGCATTTTATTCAAATCTATGATGTAAGAATAGGGAGTCATAGATGCAATATCTTGCACGAACACACGATTTTGGATAATGCAACCTGTCCTTATACTCCTATGTTACTTTCCCAATTTAGTTTTCTTTGAGCGACGGTTCAGGATCGGGTTAATATTCCCCAGAACACATCCCTAAACCTTAGAAAACCATATTTAGAATCCTTGTAAAAAATAATTAAAGAAAATATGATTAATATTCTGTGCAAATGAATATTAATGAGATAAAAAATTAATATTTAATATGTTTTCTAATCAAAATTTGCAGCTGAAAGTATTGGCAGCAAATAATTGTTTCTTTGTTTCTGTGTTTCTGTGACCATGAACTGTGCCGGTTGTGAAGTAGACTTTGAAGACTTAATTCGTCTTGTTGCCTTAGACCATGGGTCGGGGAACTTTTTTTGGGTATTACCCAAAAATCTATTTGAGTAAAATGAAATTACCCCCAGACTTCAAAGTAAACAAAAACAAGCCAATTGCTCTTAAAATTGTTGCATATGGTGTCTCTCATACCGCACGCATTACCCCAAAAATTTTTAAATTTACCCCATTTGGGGTAATTTACCCCTGTTCGCCGACCACTGCCTTAGACGAAAGTAACGCTTTGAATTTTTTTGCAAATCACGGTGTGATATTAAAAACGCGTTTATATCCGAAACTGTGGAATAAAGAGCGTAATTATAGAAAAGACCGAAATATTTTCTATTGTAATAGACAATATACTGACCGTAAGAGTAAACCTGTAAAAAAAGTGTAATTTTATAGGTTAGGTTAGGTTACAATAAAGAAAATTAAATTACATACCAGAAAATATTTATTTGATGTATTTTGAGGCGTTTTAACAGAATCTGGTATCCGTTTTTTGTGAAATTGAGCAACTTTCGAGATATACATTTCTTCAAACAAAAATTATTTATCTCAAAGCGTGCTCAATTGCACAAAAAACAGACACCAGATTCTGTTAAAACACATTACAATACAGGATGTCCCAGAAGTCTGGACTCATAGGGAAAATAGACATTATATTTTTAAAGTGAAACAAACACATTTCTTCTGTCAGTTTTACAGATTTCAATAAAGAAAATACCCTGATGGCTCAATATGCCAATCAAGAGAAGGTAGAACTGGTATTGCTACATGTTTCAAAAAAAGCCAGAGGGAGGCATGTCAGTTATTTCACGAACATGCCTCCCTTTGGCTTTTTTCGGAAACATGTAGCAATACCAGTTCCATCTTCTCTTGATTGGTATACTGAGCCATCAGGGTATTTTCTTTATTAAAATATGTAAAACTGACATTAGAAATGTTTGTTTCACTTTAAAAATATAATGTCTATTTTCCCTATAAGTCCAGACTTCTAGAACATCCTGTATATAAATAATACATACTAATGAGAGAGGAATTATCAAGAGTCCCTGATGAGTCACTGTTCATGATTTTTAAGGAGAAATTAATCATTAGGAGTGTTCGATGATTGACTGTTGATAAGTTCAATGAAAATTCTAGTCTCAATGCGTTACTGTCAACATTCAACAGTACCTTAATGATTATTTTGACAGTATTTTCCAATTTCGTTTTCATTGCCCCCTGTCTCACAGCAGCTGGGAAAGTACAAAATCTACCTCTTCTCTCATTCCAATATGTTTCCATTTCTTAGGTTTCGGTTTTCGTCTCCTTTCGAGGGCTGATAGTGATGACGTGCAGTAGTTTTAATTTTTTTTTTTATCTGAAACGTAAAAATCCTTTGATGACTTCCATGTTTGCGATGTTTTGTTTTCTATGCCTTGTGACTACTGACCAATACTCAATTACTGGTAGGACTAAACTCTTCCAGAGTTTTACATGACATTTTATTTTCTGATTTGGAAGCTTCTCAAGATGATTCCCATTATTTTTTTAGCTGTTGTAATTTTAGCGTTCTCTGAGTTTTGCAACTGATGACATTGTTACTCGAAGATCCCCGACTTGTAGGTTTAGTGTTATTTGTTTGTTTTGTGGTGTTTTGGACTCTTTATCCAGTAGTTCGTTATTGTTATCATATCTAATGAGGTGGACCTATTCTTCGTTGATATTCATATTGTTGTCTTCCGCCCACTTCAATAATGTTTAAATGTCTTTTTAAGCTTTTGTATTTCACCTTCGTTTGACATTTCCTTCCATATTTTTGTGTCATCCGCGAAGCACGATAAGACACTGTCTTTAAATATCTTCACCTATGTCTGAAAGCATTTTTTAAAGAGCAAGGGAGCTAAGACTGTACCTCGTGGGACAGAGCTAATGACTTCTGAGACATTCAGATTTAATTCCTTATACTAATAATATGTCGTTTGTATTCTTTGGGTAAAAAATTTAAATGATCCTCTTTCCAGATTTCCAGTAATTCCTGCTTTTTAAATTTGTGTACTTTAATCTCATGATTACATTTATGGAACCCTTTAGCAAAATTGGTGTGTGTATATATATATATATATATATTACATTTATATTTTGACTTCGATACAACGTTTCTAGTGTTTTCTCTTCATAGTCTAATAACTGTGAGAGGCATGATCTTCCAGTCCTGAAACCATGTTGGTTCGGGTTGAAGAATTTCTTTTCTTGTAGTCAGTAAACAATTTTATCTCTAATTACACGTTCAAGCAAGGCAGTTTGTAAAGCGGGATGCGATTGCTACTGAACAGTAATTCTTAGACATTGCTCTGTTACCTTTTTTGAATAATGGAGCGAAGTTTTCGCTCTTTAATGAGAATGGCATTTTCCCTATGTCGAGTGATTTCCTTCAGAGTAAGTATAGTTGTTTAACTGTACTCAAACATGGCGCTTCTTGTGTCTGGCCCTGGTGCTGAATATTCTCGTATTTGTGACACGGCCATAATTATGTTCCCTTCCAAGAATTCTAAATCCGTTAAAAGTGTCGTATTTATCGTATTCTCGAGTGATTTGAATGCATGTGAAAGAAATCAGATTTTCTGTTTTCATCTCGGGCTTAGTTAGGGATGTTGAACAAAGAGCTGAATTGTTCCTTAAGCCAGGGGTTCCCAAATTGGTGTTCCGCGGAACACTTGTATACCGTGAGAAGTGTTCCGCGGAACACAATTTGGGAACCCCTGCCTTAAGCAATTAAAAGGAAAGATTTGTTAAGCTTTCTGAAGCCTCTATTTTTTTATTTTATTGTAACTGATGAGGGTAACTTAAGTTACCGAAAACGTTTTTACATTTTATTCCTATTCAGTTTTTTAACTTTTAAAAACTTATCAAGCAACATTGTTAATAGAAATATTCTTGAGTCTGCCATTATTCAACTTACAAATAATTTTAACATTAGCCAGGGCTTTTTTGCGCTTGATCCTGTTGTTTTGAATTCGTTCAAAACGGATTTAGACAAGAGGGGCAGAGTGCTAAAACTCTGGTAGCTTTTCCTTATAAATTTGTATCCTCCTCCTACAATTTTTATTTTTCTATTTTTTTTTGTGACCTATATATAGTCTCAAACTTGTTATTTATTTCAGCGTTCCTGAGGATGTCATTAGACGAAAGCGCTTAAGTACCATTCTGTTTCCTTTTTCCTTCGTGATTATTTTCATCATATATATATATATATATATATATATATATATATATAAATATATATATATATAAATGGTCTTTATTAGAAAAAAACTTTTTAATAATTTAGAATTTCAATTTCTAGAGATAATATTATATTTTCACTTTCATAGGAGACGGAATATGGCTGCGTCTCTTCTGATTTCATTGAGGTAAAGGGAGGTCAAAATGAAGTACAAATGCAAGAAGAGCTTCCATGGTGAGACGATATTTCTCAGCTTTAGAATTCGAACTTAGTTGATTTTCAGTGTAAGCTCTTTTTTAGTAATTCAAACACGCTTGTTAGTTTAATTAAACAAACTACGTAAAATTGTTGATGGTAACACTAACCAATTGAAGCTCCCATCTTCATAATCTTTTTCAGTGCAATGAAGTACCAGGGTGTTTTGAACCCGTTGACCCCCCCCCCAAGATCTCTGTATCTTTCACTCCTCAATTTTTATCACTGAGGTAAACCAAAGAACGTTGTTTACGCCAGTGTCATGATTCCATTACAGGAACTTCAGCAATGCATCGTTGACGCTTGCGCTACAATCTTACCTGATGAGGCTGATGCATACACACATATGTGTTGTTTTGTTGTTTCACAGTGCCAGGTGTGTGCCTGGATGCAAATGAAAGATATTTTGAACACCTGCGGTAGTTTATATTGTAAGTTAAGTTTCCTGCTTTCTCGTTACTCCATAAACACCAATAATAATTGCCATAATGTCCACATTAATTGTGTACTATCTAGTATCTGCAACCAAAGTGTGTATTCAACTTTTTATTGGGGGTCTCTCTCTCTCTCTCTCTCTCTCTCTCTCTCTCTCTCTCTCTCTCTCTCTCTCTCTCTCTCTCTCTCTCTACACATATATATATATACACACACACCCCTTTTAATTATTTTCGACTTCCTAGTCATATAAATAAAAGTGCACTTACAATTCAGATTTTAAAAAAGATATATATTATTTGTTTCCATGTGATTCAGTTTGAGAACACAAAAGAGTAAAAACCAAGAACCCGAATTGATTCAGAATGGATACAAATGACCTTGAAAGAATTGGAATTAAATTTTACTTTCGATTCAATGCCCACAATGTCCACAATGCCTACAAATGTACGCCCATTTGACTTTATCCTCTCATTTCACACTTAAAATGAGCAGATTTTATAGCTCAAATTGCACGATTGTAAAAATGAAAACATAAATGCAGTTTCAAACAAGGATTAATTTCGGAGGATATTTTTTGTTTAGAAATTTTATTATTATTATTATTATTATTATTATTATTATTATTATTAAAGTTTTTAGGAGAAATGAAAGAATGGAATATTGGTAGAGAAAGAAGCCGTACAATATCCATTCAGCGAAATGCTTTCGCTTTTACAATAAACAAATTAAAAACGAAATTTTCATAGAAATTTTTGTAATGAATTAAAAAGGAAAAAATGTTAGGTGGATACTTTTTTACCCTTTGGCTTTTATCCCCATCGTCTATTCAGCCATTTCTCCTGAATCTTTGAACAAATAAGTCTTATGTATAGATCGCTGCTTTTTTTAAATTAAACCTATTTACATCTTTTAAGCTCATACAAATCATTAATAAACATATGTTACAATCAAATTACCTTAATTTTAATTATAAATCTAAATTAAAGCATATAAATGTACGCGATTAGCCTATTGATTGCCATGAAAAGTAGCTTTCAATGGCTTACCGTATAGTTTCTGACAGTTACTAAGATGTAATACTTACATTCTATGTTTTTTACACTGAAATTTGTACCCGTATTGTTTCTCAGTTCTCTTTTGAACAGTAATTATAGTGAATTTGAATGCGCCACGCGATGATATTTGAGTGGAAGATAATTATGAATGTTGGAAAGAGGTAATTGGTATGGTGGAAAATATGAAAGAATGTTGATAGTTACTGTTCCTAGTGTTTATGTATGATCTAAAAGGATCGGATGAGGAAGGAGACATTTTGGACATGAAAGAATAAACGGTATTTTCCAACTCTCACAAACTCTCACACACAAACTCCCACATACAAACTCTCACACGCAAACTCTCACACACAAACTCCCACATACAAACACACACACGCAAACTCTCACACACAAACACGGTGAGAGAGGTTTGGCGTTAGCGAACGTTAAAGCGTTATTCAGAGAGATAGATACTCGTACGCAAGCCATATTCTAAGTCACTCGAGTGTCTTTCCTTATTTTCCTTATTATATAGTACGGTTATTGCATTTAAGATATTTTATAGGTCGAATAAAGGCGAAGGACTAAAAGGAAACACGGTTAAACAGCATAATCATGGGGGGAGGGGTTGGGGGGGGGGGTCAGGGATGGCGTGGGCTCTGAAATTACACGACGCAGGATCGAGATCGACTGGCGCCAGCTTTCTTTCCCAAATGACTTTCTTTTCCTTTTACGAAAAATGAGGTCATTTTTGGTCCTCTTAAATTTCATTGACGAGAAAATTTTCCTTTATTTCACCAGTTAATTTCGTGAAACCCTTTATCGGCCAGCCATACTTATTTCTGATAACGCCAGACGATTTTATTGTGTTTTAAGAAAGATCCGTGGCTCTGAGTGAATTAATTCAATTATTGGTTTTGCTTTTGGAATTAAAGAAACCGTAATTCTTCTTCATTAATTTCCATCATCATTTGATGCGAGGATCAGGCGAGGGTAAACGAATTTATTTCTTTACCTCAATTGAAGTGGCAAACATGTAATTAAAAAAATTAATCATATACGGTGTATATATATATATATATATATATATATTATATATATTGAAATTTATTGAAATTTTGGTATTCCCACCACTCTTTTACCGTTAGGTGGGACAATGTACTATCCGAATGTTTTGGCTCCTCTTGCGGGGTGAGACAAGGTTCCTTGCTCTCTCCTATGCTGTTTAATGTGTATATTGACGAATTAATTGCTTCACTTAATGAGGCAACAGTGGGATGTTATATAGATAACACAAGGATAAGTAACTTAGTTTATGCTGATGATATGGTGTTAATAACTCCCTCTGTTAAAGGTCTGGATCGGCTACTAAAAGTCTGCGAAGTGTATTCGCAGAAACATGATATTCTTTTTAATGTTACAAAAACTAAGGTAATGCAATTTCATCCTAAAAGCTGTAATCAGCCAGTTGATATTAGGTTTAAAATGAAAGGTGAAGTAATTGAGGAAGTACAAGAGTTTAAGTATTTCGGTCAAACTATTACCAGTTCCTTGAGTGATGACTCGGATATAAAAAACAATCTCGAAGCCTTTGTGCTAAAGCGAATATGACGATAAGGAACTTTCGTTTCTGTACAAGTGAAGCGAAAGACACTCTCTTTCGTACTTTCTGCAGTAAAATATACGGACAGCAACTCTGGGTGAATTATAAAAAAGGTTCTGGCAGAACCCTAAATTTGCTGTACAAAAGGTCGTTTAGACTCTTACATAAATTACCCCCGAGATGCTCAGCTTCGCAAATGTTTGCTATCCGCGATGTCCCGAGCTTCCCGGAGGTAAGAAGACGTGCTCAATACATTCTAATGCAAAGAATAAAAAAAATCAACCAACCCGATTATCCAAGCTATCCATGAGTCCTGCCGTTTCCTCTCTAAGCCATTGGTTCCCAACCTGGGGTCCCCGGACCCCTGGGGTCCGCGAAGGTAGTACTGGGGGTCCGTGAGCTTTTCAATATTTCGAGAGGCTCCAATGGAATCGTACATTTACCCACGATAAGGGCGCTCAGACTAAAATTTCAAGTTTCCTTGCTCTGCTGGAATTATTAATACTTTTTTTAATATGCTGTATTTTAATTGCATACTCTCTTATATGTCCTTTATTTGATGTGAAAAATGAGAAAACGAGTTAATTATTAGTTAATAAAACGTTTGTTTGGTAGACGAATCTTTCAAAACATGGGGTTCCGTGGGAAAAAAATAAAATAAAAGGGGTCCTTTGTGGTGAAAAGGTTGGAACCACTGCTGTAAGCTATGGAATTCTTGGTAAAAAACGTCTGTCTGTAGCTCCACTTAACTTTGACATTACTGTATTATCTCTAATCACTGTACATATTTCTATCCTTAGTATATGACTGTCATTATATTAATAATATTTGTCATCTGGACTATAGTCTGCCAATGAACCTTTTCATTTTTATTTTCATTTTCATATATATATATATATATATATATATATAATATATATATATATATATATATTATATATATATATTTTAACTGCAAACAACACACAGTATAATTAACGTAAAGAACGACGCTTGTATAGAAGAAACATTCCGCGCAGATGAGGAGGAAGAACGAACAAATGAGAAAATTTGTTCGTTCTCCCTCCTCATCTTGCGCGGAATGTTCTTCTATACAAGCGTCGTTCTTTACGTTATATATATATTATATATATATATATATATATATATATGTGTGTGTGTAAAATGGTTGTATATACATTATACAGTATGACTTTTTCATAGGGTTTTCTTAGTTCTTTAGCTTAATTTCTTAAAATTGTGAACATGATCTCTCCATTTTGGTGTCTTTTCAGCAATTTCAGGTTTTTGCCACATTCCATCGTTTGATTTACTTTCAGGATTTGAATACAGAAACGAGGAAAACCCCTTTCACAATTCAAAGATTTTCCTCGACAAAATATATTTTTGTTATTGGATTTTCAGTTTTTATTTATATCCAAACCCTAGATTGGGACCTCATCCTTCAGAGAAGACAAAATAAAAATTAAACGAAATCTCAATAGGAGACATGACCCTAAAAGCACCAGAAAAGAAGAAGGAAACATATCTTTAACCTATATATATATATATATATATAAGTGTCATGGATAAGCCTCTCTAGAAACAAAATGATGACTGCACAGATTTGACAAAAATGAATAGACACCATAATGATAGTCCCCAAGAACAAATGACGAAGCTCATCAATGGAATACCAGAACGCGTGTCACCTTTGAATAATTTGAAGCGGAAAGCAACATAATTCTAAATATATTCATTCGATAAACCTGTTATATATAGGCCTACATATAAAATCTAAATTAAATATAGATGTAGTTACCTGAAAAATAAGCCTACTTTAATTTGATCAAAATGACGTTTCTTCCTTGTTACAATCCTAACTTTTTTTACTGGGAACTTTTCGACTTTTACAAATTTTACAAAAAATAAAAATAAAAAATGTGTCCAATTAAAAAAAAATCACAAAAATGTAATGAGGAAATTTATGGCCAAATTGGTCATGATCGAGAATGGTTCCATTTTTTGTGTCCTCCACTGCCTCTATTCCTTAATTAAAGGAAATAATGAATCTTCCCTCCTCAACCTCGAGTTTTATATCCTTACGCGACCGAGCGAATTAGAAAGTACTTCAATCTGTGTGTGTGTGTGTGTGTGTGTGTGTGAGAGAGAGAGAGAGAGAGAGAGAGAGAGAGAGAGAGAGAGAGAGAGAGAGCGTGTTACGAGGAGGTTCTTTTATTAAACTATTGCATTTTTTAATTATTCCAACAGCAATCGATTACTGGATAGAAAAGCTTAAGGCTCTCTCCCCACCCTCCTCTCCCTCCTTGCCAGAAGCGGGTACGATAAATGGTTGAAGAAAATACCTTGACCGTGGAAAAGTAGCTATGAAAATTTCATAGGAAAGAAGAGAATAGATAAACTAGCTTTGCAGTTATACTGTGTGCACACATAGAAATCCTATCATAGCTGGTACCGTGGTATAAACTAACAACATATTTGTACTGATCGTATATCAACTACTTTGTACCGTCACAAAAACGTCCAACATATTTTTTTATTTTTCATACAAAATATTTACAGCTCTAATTACCGAAGTGTCGAGCCAACAAAGACCCATGGCCCATTCCAGGCGAGCTCAGAGAGGATAAAGAAGGACGAAAAGGTCAAACTTTCCATGCTTACACTCATGTACGTGTAAAACTATCATGCAGAAATAGAAGTAAAGCTCATCTTCTTCTCTTCGCGTGGGCCACTACCAGCAAAATATTACTACGTTGTAGTAGTATTCTCAAAATACTTATCTAATCTATTCTTAAGTAGATACACTGAGTGTATTCAGAACTTTGTCCAGCCTATTTTTAAACATTTACACTTTGGTTTGAAACAACTTCCGAGGGAAGTTGGTTCCAGATATTAATTATTTTATAAGAGAAGAAATTACCGTCGATGGAGGTACTAAATGTTTTCATTTCCAATTTAAAGACATTATTTCTTGTCGGATTGGTATATTAAGTGAGAATAATTTCCTGTATATAATTTCTACGGTGGATGTTGCGTATATGTATGTAGCGATTTAACTTGTTCTCGTATTCCCGAACTTGAATCATTCGCATTCTGTACCCTCTAGCTACCCTCTAGCCTCTAGCCAATCTTAAACTACAGTAAATACATCTGCGCTATCTACTTTTCTCCCAGTTCTACTGACTATCCAAAACTCTTTGACTACCTCACTTCCAAAGTGGAATACATTCTATCCCAATCTCCTTTCTCTGAAATCTCTATTTTAGGTGATTTCAATGTTTACCACCACCTTTGGCTTTCCTCCCATTTTACTGACATCCCTGGTGAACTTACAAAGCTTACATTTTCTTTCCTGAGTGATCATTTTCTTTCCTGAGTGATCTAGTGCAGATTGTACAGTACCCTACTCGTATTCCCGATCTCTTTGGAGATAGGACTAACATTTAGGATTTACTTCTCACCACTCATCTTTCTTCTTTCTCTGTCAAACTTTTTCCCCGTTAGGCTCCTCCGACCACAACTTTATATGTTTCCTGTCTTAACGATCCAGTTCGGCTTAGGATAGTACTTTTTGGCGAAACCATTGATTTAAAAAAAAGCCAATATGAACATAAATATAATTTAAATATGGCGGACGAAAATTTGACCCTCCACAGACATCATTTAACACTCGGTTATTTTTAAACATTAATAATAATGGTAAAAGAAAACTTGTTGAATCGTTTATTATTAAAAAATACTGACAATTTTAATATAAAACACGGATCTTTCTCACACGATCTTTTGACCAACTATTGGCTTTTGAAACGTCTTGCTATGCGGAACATTTTACGCCATTTCGAACTGCCTGAAGCATGACGTTTTTAGCCTTTATTTTTTTTATTTTTAAAATTTTGACTCTAACTGTTAGTTTTAGCCTTGGCGCCTGAATGAAGAAAGTAAGTTCTCTCGAAAAGCTTCGCGATTTTGTTTTTCTCTTAACTTTTGGGGATTTTACCGTTACACATAATCTATATGCTACTTTTCTAAATACAGAAATGCATAATTTGAAGTAAAATAAAAATTAGTGTCTATAACAATATCGTAGACACACTTGAAGGCATTGAAAACTATGATGTCATCTACACGGATTTTGCTAAAGCTTTCGACAGTTGTGATCATGGTATAATAGTGCATAAAATGAGACATATGAGAATAAGAGACAAAGTTAGAAAATGGATCTACAACTTCCTCAGAGAACGCATGCAGGTCGTTGAAATTCAAAGAATAGCATCATCAGAATCGGAAGTGCGCAGCTCAGTGCCACAAGGAACAGTAGTGGCCCCGCTCCTTTTCATTATCATACTAACAGACATAGACATTGATGTAAACAGCAATAGTATAGTAACATCTTTTGCAGACGACACAAAGATCAGCAGAAAAATCAGCGGTGCAAAAGAGGTGGAGGCCTAGCAGAAGGACACAAACAAAATATACAAATGGTCAGAAGAGAACAACATGACATTTAACACTGACAAATTCCAGCTATTGAGATATGGTAGTAATGAGGAACTTAGACAGCATATTAGTTCCCGGACAGACAGGAAATTCAGAGAAGCACAAAAGCGATAGATTTGGGGATTATAGTGACCGATGATACGAAATTCGAGACACAAAATCAGATAGCGATAAACAAAGCAAAAAGAGTCGCGGGACAGGTACTAAGAACCTTTAAAAGAAGGGACAAGACAGAATGATTCCCCTGTTGAAAACACTGATCATACCCAAACTTTAATAGAATACTGTTCAGTCTTGATGTCCCCATAGAAGAAGGAAGAAATTAATAAACTAGAAGTCCAGAGGAATTTCACAGCCAAGATCGATGGCAGTGAAGAAATCAACTACTGGGAAAGACTACGTAAATTAAATCTGTACTCCCTGGAAAGAAGAAGAGAGAGGTACACCATAATATATATATACATGGAAAATGATCGAAAAACTGGTACCAAACCTCAAACTAAACCCAATTACCATTCAAACAACACTGGAAAATAGGAAAGGTAGAATGTGTAGTGTCCCCAAATTAAAGGCCCAACAAGGGACCTTCTCAACACTAAAGGAAAACAGCTTGGTTGTCAGGGGCCAAAACTTTTTAACCAGCTTCCAAAGGACCTCAGAAACGTGACAGAGGGTCAAAGTTGAAATCTTCAAAAGAAGACTAGATGCTTGGCTCAGGATGGTACCAGATGAGCCAGGTGCACCTGGCTATGTGCGGTAAAGAGCGCAAGAGAGCAACTTGCTCCTCCACCAAGTCAGACGTAGAGGCGAGGGCCACCAGCTTGACTTTCGTGTGAAGAGAGATCAACGCACGGAACTGCTGCGAGGTTACACTGAATTTAGGATTTTTTATGCTGTCGATTTAAACTTCCACCTTGAAATAACTAACTAACATTGAATTAACTAACCTCAAACCATTTCCATCGATCGGACCAAACTAAAATAAGATTATGTTAATTCAAGTGATTGGTGAAAGTTTCTAAAGATATTACTTAAAACGTTATTCAATTTAAATACTGGACCTGTCGATAAATTTTGTATGAATAGACTGAAATGTTATTTACTTTACCTTATTTGGATTAAAGATGGTTGTGTGCCTAATGGATAAAAATACAGACTACCTAATTTCAAGGTTATCACAACGCGATGTGTTTCTTTTCCGATGTAGATGAACCAAAAGACATAAGGTACGGCCTTTCTGAGATACCAGGATTCTATCAGCACAGTTTAGCTCAGTTAAATGTATTAAAGTTAGCTATTAAATTTAACAAAAGACTAGCTAGATGTTGCTCTAGTTAGTTCACACATTAATAGATGTGCAGTTTGCGGCCAAAGTCCATTATAGGCTTGGGCTATATGAGTTCCGATTGTAAAACAATTGTCTCAAACGATTCGGTTTATATAACTACAGGGTGAGTCAAAAGTCTTGAAACATAGGAACTATGCTTTTCAATGCAAATATACATATATATATATTTGCATTGAAAAGCATAGTTCCTGTTTCCAGACTTTTGACTCACCCTGTATAGCTTTTCTCGTTTAAAGCTTTGCTTTACGTTGGTACGTTGAATTTAATATACGTTAAGCGATCATTACTTTATGCAACCGAAATACTCAGTTAAATGATTGGGAGTTTAATGTTTTCAAAATTTTTCCATACTTTGCAGTTGTCGTACTGCATGATTGCAATATTGAAGATTTTTACGTTGAAGGGAATTATCGTGTATTTTCTGTTTTTCGGATTATGTTTTCAGTCCATTTTTGTATACATGTACATATGTACACACACACACACACACACACACACACACATATATATATATATATATATACAGTAAACCCTCGTTCAACGCGGGGGTTAGGTTCCTCGAGAACGGCGCGTTAGGTAAATCCGCGTTGGACAAACTTAATACCTTATGCGATAAGTGGGGATACGTGAACGCGGCCGCGTAAAGTCTCCCATTAATTAATACTTAGATACGTAGATTTTTTATTCACACATAAATGAATTTCCCTACCTATATTGTATATGAAATAAGAACATAATAAAATCATAAACATAATGATATTTACGTATGATAAATAAAAATATATTAAATGAAAATAGCACGTATCTTTTCTTCACTCTTTCGGATGGTGCGTATGGTAGACTCATTCACGTGATACTCGCGGCCAAGTGATGTTATGCTCATACCACCACGCAACTTATCTAGAATCTTTATTTTTTCAGCTTTTCTTCTCTTCACTATCACTTGCAAATGCTTTACGTTTTGGTGCCATATTGCTGTCTTAGGGTAACAGCAAAACAACGGCAAAATACGACAAAAACAATCCAACACAACTTCACTGAACTTAAAGCGGTAGCGGGACTGAGATAAAGGGTGATGCGAGGGGTGACGCGAGAGGGAGGGAGATGCGGGAGTGTTGGAGAGTGTAGGAGAAAACACTAGAGCGCGTATTGGCACGCGTACAGTACTACTGTATTAGAGCGTGTTTGGCGGACCGTGTATAATCAAATTTTCCGCTTTCGGCAAATAACTGTTCGCATTTATTTTTTCGTGTATAAGCAAATTCGCGCTGACAAAGACGCGTTGGACGAGGGTTTACTGTGTGTATATATATATATCAACGTAAAGAACGACGCTTGTATAGGAGAACATACTGCGCAAGATGAGGAGGGAGAACGAACAAATGAAAAAATGAGGTACCCACCCGGGAATCGAACCCGGGATCTTCCGATTGCCGGTCAGATATGATAACCACTACACCATGGTCCTCACTCGATCAGAAGTCGTAATTCTCCTACATACGCGCAGAAACCAATGCCCCGAGGGGGGCACCTCCCGCATGCCGCACCTATATATACATTTCAACTGCAAAGAACACGCAGTATAATTAACGTAAAGAACGACGCTTGTATAGGAGAACATTCCGCGCAAGAATGTTCTCCTATACAAGCGTCGTTCTTTACGTTAATTATACTGCGTGTTCTTTGCAGTTGAAATGTATATATATATATATATATATATATATATATATATATATATATATACATTATTTTATTATTAATGCCTGTGAAATATTTTCCACACTGAATTTATTTTAATTATTAAGAAAGGTTTACCTTAGTTCGTCGGAAAGAGATTTATTCCGGACTATTTTTGACTGGTAAGGACATCTCAAAGGACAACGGGAAACCGTCTTCAGTTTGCAGCTTTCCAAACCTAACATATGAATAATAAATCTTTCACGCTAGAGAAACTTTCCAGTTTTCTTTTCTGATGATGAGAAGAGAGAAAAGAGAACTAGTTTTCTAGAAAGTTTTCTAGTTTTCTAGTTTTCTGGAACTAGAAAGATGTTTTCTTTTCAAAACTACGGTGTGCAACTCCTATCTGCATTTTTTGTCTCGTTTGAAAGTTCGTTAAATTTTGAATATAAAAGGAAAGTTACGCATCTTTGTCGATAACAGTTTCATGATAATACCACAGAGGTCTCTGTAAGAATTGGTGAACACTTTTATAATCGTATGTTTAAATTGTGAAAATTAAAGTGATTCTGCTAAAGAAGTCTTTGATCCTTTGACACGGTTTCCAATTACTTTAAATCAAACGGGTGAGATTGAGCAAGCGCCATTTCAGCGCCATTTCAGCGCCATTTCAGCGCCATTTCAGCATTACTGAAAGGTAAGCGACTTTATTATTTACTTTTCAGAATGGATCATTGAAAGAAAACGATGTATGTCATCGATAAACTTGAAATTCTGAAGCTGTTTGAGGGGTCTTTCCGATATGGAGTCAGAGGCAAACTTTGTATACTAGTTAGTTTCTGCTTTCTAGACTTCTAAGCAATGGAAACACTGTAAGAAAGTGTGAATGCAAAGGAAAACTTATTATAAAAAAAAAATAACAAAGGGGAAAAATATTATATTGGCGCCATCCCTCTACCTCTTAAAGAAGAGAAATTTTTCTTTGTCTGCTTGGTTCCCAAATTAGGATGTAACCTTCAAAGGGATTTAGCTATCAGCATAAAGCATAATTAGGGTTGGGCATCCGGGATCCCGGGATATTATTTCACCCCATACTCAAGCGAAAACGGTTTTCAAAGTTTAAAAAACAGGTGAACGAATACTTCAATTGTGAAAAGCCTTTGCAAGAAATAAATATACCTCATAATAAAACTGTTTAAAAGTCTCCCTTGAAAATAGAATACCGGGAAATCCCGGGATCGAAATCGCGGGAAATGAGCAGTCTACTTTACTTCCGGGATCCCGGATGCCCAGCCCTAAGCAAAATGTATTATCTACAAATGAATTATGGCTTTAAAGAAGAAAAAGCAGGAACAATATAACTCACAAGAACCCCAGAAAGAAAGTAAATCTGCAGAGTAACCAAAGATTATGATTCAACTTATAATAATTCAACTTGTAGTAGTAATGGGACCAACAAACAACCGTGTGTTATATAAAGACTTTATAAAAAGGTTTCAAAGGTAAATTTTAAGATTGGTAGGAAGTTATGTTTATGTTAGCTATAATTAACATTTTTAGGTATTGTTTGGATTACCTTTAGTTTGGGATACCGCTTGTGACATAACCTTATTTAGTGACACTCGCAAATGATCAGTTGTGAGTGAAATTTATTCTTGTTGAATTTTAAATTATATTTTAGTTATTCTTACTAAAAGAAAATGAACAACTTCTAATATGTAATTAATAATAATAATAATAATAATAATAATAATAATAAGTTAGCCACAATCATCGTTTCAGAAAATATGAATTAATTATTTTCCATTAAAATTGTATACTGTTATTGAATGATCTGGTTGATGACGTCATTGCAGCAGCTGCAAAACATTTGAGTGGTTGAGATAAATTCACAATTTGCTGTTCAAAGCAAAACGGGATAACATCTGAGAGAGATAAAAAGGAATTAATTGAATGAAGAATAAAGCTCTTTGTTCAGCTTTTCTTTAGTTTGCTGGAACTGAAGCAATAAAGCGAACATAAAACTGAGGGAACATAGCACTATCTGTCTTTAAGTTAACGCTTGCATATAGATTTTCAAAGAAATCTGAATTTGCTGCATTTCACACTCAAAACAATCAGATTTTTAGTATAAAAGAATTCCTATTTTGTTGAGAATGAAAAATTCGTAAGTAAAGTATTAAAGTTAAAATTTTAAAAATTTAAAAGAAAAATAAGTGAATATTTAACCTCTTAACGACCGAAGATTTTGTAGGGTTAAGTTATGAGTGCGTGTATTGGAAACGGTACATATTCGACCCAGTGGTCCAAAAGAGGTTAAGTTTACTCAAACACCTCATCGATAGGAGAAACTTTTATTGGAATAAATCTCCTATGCTCATCTAAATATATTGATATATTGAGCCAAAAAATTTGTGTACTGGAAGTGAAGCTATTTTCTTTAAAATATTCATAGGGCAATTTCAAAAATATTTAAGCTTGCCGAATATATGAATCTTGAAATATTTTTAAATCTAAAAATATTTATTTTCATTTTGAATAACAGTTCTTTCTGTGTATTCTTCTCAAGAGACTTTCTTCAAAAGTGATGAAACTGAAGTATTTTAAATCAAGAAATAATAGATTAAGGAAAGTTCTCACGACATCGACAATGACTGATCTAGAAAACTTCTACGTGTTCTCTACGAGACCAAGAATCCAAAATAATTTCAAGACAGAAACTTTTAGAAAATTCATGATGGATTGGAATAATCTTCATAGAAAAAATACTTTTGGAAAGACGGTTTTTTTTTTTTTTCTTTTGTGCTCAAGTTTGAAAACAGCTGATTTTTATACAATTCAACATCACTCCAATTTGGAGTCATTTCAACAAAAGATCATTCATAATTTAAGTGTCACTTTAGCTTTCAACCTTAAACAAGTGCGTTGCTTTATCTGATTCCAGTGAATCTACACTAGTCTGAAAAATGCATCCTTCAAAAAGGCACATTTTGTGGTGTGCATAATAATATACCTTAAAAAGAACAAGACAAGAATAACACCAAAAACAAATTGGCGTTAAAAATTCAGTTAAAGAAACAAAAATATTTAGAGACAGCTTTTAACATGTACAGTGAGACAAGAATTTTCATCAAGATGTGAGTAATTCTTTCACTGAACAAGTGTCCTCAGGTGATTGATGACAGTATTTTTATCAAACTTCGATGCTTGATAAACTATTTTTCCTTGAATATAATTTACTTGAATATAATTTTCCTTGAATATAATTTAATCGAAGTGGGTGGTGCCATTTACTAGAGGAAATGTCAACTAAATACCATTTTAGTTTATTTTCATAAATCTACCGCAATTACATGTATATCAATTTTATGTTACTCAGGAAAAACATACTAATAGCAACTTAAGTTTTAAGATTAAATTCATTATAAATAAATTTATCTTACTTCGGAGAGGTTCGAACAAATGCCACTGAAGATTCGAATTCTGCGAGCCGCCCGTTACCCACTCGGCCACAAGACATAAATACATACTATACTCTTTCGCATTGGTTTCAGTATGTATATTTTAATATGTATACTGTTTCTGTTTATATATATATAATATATTTCTTAAAGCTGCCACTAAATATTTTTTGTTTTTTTAACTTCGAATTTCTAATGTCAAATGTTTTGCTGTGTTATATTTATTATTATGCACATAAAAGTGATTTGCCTTTTTGCAGGATGCATTTTCACACTAGTCCCTAATTTTTGTAGACAACACCTTTTTATTTTGAAAACATAAACACATATTTTAAACACATATTTTGCACAAAATTAGCGCTCATCCTGCTCATTTTAAGCCAGTGAGTGCAGCTTCAAAACTTTTTCTAATTTTTCTAAAGTTATGGACTTACTTACTTTCCCTCGACTTCTCAAAAGAGTGTAAAGTTTTATACAATCGTGATCTGAATCGATGCACAAAATTATTTATTATATTTCATCACAAACAACACGAATTGTAAAATAGCTCTGTTGGTCGGAGCTTTGAACTCTCGACGAGTAAACTCTGCCGAGCGTCACGCGGACAAACGTCTTATTCACCTGAACAACATTATGGTTGCCAGGGGCGTACCCGGAAATTTGCCAAGGGGGGCGAACTTGGAACTAATCAGGTATAATTGAAATAGAGATAAATAATTTTTATGTACGTTCATGATGAGCTTATCGTTCAGTTAGAGATGATTAACTAGCTACTGATAAGACACATTATGAATAAAAATATAAAAATTATATTATAAAAAATATAAAAATTATGATAAAAATCTGATTAGTAACATAATATTCAATGCAAACCGCAATTAGGATGCTCAGATTTGTATTAACATAAGAATAAAAAAAGTGCTAATTTCGAGATTAAGCATTTCCTTGGACTGTTACCTTTATAAAAGAAAATTATTCTCAGGCCGGATTAAGAGTTTTCGGGATCCTAAGCCATTTTAGGTTTTTAGTAGTAGGGGAGGCAAGAGCTAACGCAGAAGGCGCTGAAATTTTTTCACTTTCATTCTCATCCTGTTGTAACCTAGCAATTTTACTTGGAAAATAATGATAATTTATTAGCTCAAGGGTGGGGGGGGGGGGGGGGGCGATCGCCCCTGTCGCCCTCCCCTTCGGTACGCCTCTGATGGTCACATAAATTTGGCTCTAAACATTTTTGTAGTGAACGAATTTGTTTGATGTTTGCATCAAATTATTCGCGACAACATCTATCTTTTGATGTAAAGTGCGTTTGGTGTAATTTCTTCTGAGAAAAGGAAGAAAAGGAAAAAGTCTTCGAGGTACTAGTTGGGGTAAAAAAGATTTGTCCACGCACTACCGTGCATGAAGGATATATATATACACAGGGTGTTTCAGGGGGAAAGGTCAATACTTCGGGAGGTGATAGTATCGGTCATTGTGAGAAAAAAAGTCATATGAACATGTGTCTAATTCTGAATGGTTACGGAGATAGAGCTGTTTGAATCTGATGCGCGCGCAGCTCTTCCTCCCCCTTCCCTCCCCTATAACCTTGAACCATGTAAGCTGTAATGTAAGCATGTAACATAAGCCAGTCGATACCAATCGATACCATTCAAAATGCCAATGTTTAAACATTAAATGTTAGAAACAGTAATTGGTTTCTCTTTCTTGATTACCATTAACAATGCTTTTCTATTTGTAGATTCAAACAGCTCTATCTCCGTAACCATTCAGAATTAGACACATGTTCATATGAACTTTTTTTCTCACAATGACCGATACTATCACCTCCCGAAGTATTGACCTTTCCTCCTGAAACACCCTGTGTGTGTGTGTGTGTGTATATGTATATATATATATATATATATATATATATATATATATATTATTATTTCAACTACTCTTCAGGGAAAACTAAACTAGTTTCCCTGAAAAGGAGCTGAAATAAATTCAAACATAGTGGATGTTTCACTTTTCCTGCAGGTTATTTCAAACTAAAGAATTTCACACGTTTAATGTGAATATCAGAATATATATATATATATATATATATATACAGTGGAACCTTGCTTAACGAGCATAATTCGTTCCCGAATTGTGCTCGTTATGCAAAATGCTCGTTAAACAAGGCAATTTTTTCCATAGGAATCAATGTAAAATATGATAATGCGTTCCATGCTTAAAAAATACTTAAAATATTTATAATGATATTTAAAGGCGTTTTTTAAATTATTATTGCATGAAATGAAAAGATTATTAATAAAAATTAACCCTAAAGAGAATGTAAATAATTAGTAAACGGTGAAATTTATAAATAACTTACGAAGAGAGAAGGTGCTCCTGACGCACGCAAAGGAAATGAAGAGACAGGGGAGGAGGAGAGGGTTATTGAGGGGAAGGAGGAGAATCGTCTTCGTTCAATGCAATAACATTCTCGACGAGCTCACAGTCACTAGCTTTAAATTTTTTAGAGGCACTTTCACTTTCTTTTGGATCCTTTTTCACGAGGAAACTGTCTAGAGTCATTTGTTTTTGTCTACGCTTTAAATTTTGACGAAAATGCGTGATAACATTATCATTAAATAAATTTGTAGATCGCATAGTCACTGCCTTATTAGGATGATGCTTTTCAACGTATGATACAACAGATTCCCAAGATCTCAGCATCTCCCTTATTGCACTGGAGGGTTGTTGTTCTGCTACGGGCGTTTCTTCGTCCTCCCCTGACAAATTCTCCCCCACAATTTCTTGCTCGTTAAGCAAAGTGTCGCTCGTTATGCAAGGTAATTTCCCCCCATTCTTTTGGCTCGTTATACGAATTTCTCGTTATACGAGGCACTCGTTAAGCAAGGTTCCACTGTATATATATATATTAGTGGTGGACCGGATATCCGCATCAATTTTAACATCCGCACTTCTGACTGCGGATGTTATGCGGATATTACCTCTAATAAATTATGCAATTTACAATTAAATTAGCTTATAAAGTAGCTTATAAGGCCCAGTCATGCACATTTCATGTAAAGTATTAATTATTAATGAACAAACAAATATATAAACCTCAAAATATAAATAGCTGATAACACAGAAAATTGAATGAAACTTGTTTCATTGAATTTTCTGTGGCTGAAACTCTTGAGAAAATTATTTTTATTATAATGAAAACATTAATATTAATTTTAATTCTTATGCATTGCCTGCCATAATAGTAATATCACGAAATTTAAAAAATTATGTCATATATTCATAATTCTATATTATATTGATAGATTAACTAAATATCCGCATCCGCATCCGCGGATATTGAAACTAAAGATCCGCATCCGCATCCGAAAATGTTGAAAAACTGATATCCGGTCCACCACTAATATATATATATATATCGTAAAGAACGACGCTTGTATAGGAGAACATTCCGCGCAAGATGAGGAGGGAGAACGAACAAATGAAAAAATGAGGTAACCACCCGGGAATCGAACCCGGGATCTTCCGATTGCCGGTCAGATATGATAACCACTGCACCATGGTCCTCACTCGATCAGAAGTCGTAATTCTCCTACATACGCGCAGAAACCAATCCCTCCTCATCTTGCGCGGAATGTTCTCCTATACAAGCGTCGTTCTTTACGTTAATTATACTGCGTGTTCTTTGCAGTTGAAATGTATATATATATATATATATATATATGATACACACAGACAGTGCATGGAACAAGGAACTCTTCTGGGATAATTAAATCCACTATAGTCCGAATAAGTAATGGTAAATGACAAATACCATAGTTTTTCTTTTTCATGATGCTAGCCCGACGTGGGCAACGGGTCACTCGCAAAGAGGTCCCATAATATAGCTTCCCTCACCAGCTATCTGCAAAGCAGACAGGATCTAGCTTTGGGACATAAAGCACCTAGCCATGCTACATTTAGAACCTCAATATAAGCAAAAGACTCGCTGCCTTCACGTCAGATTGAATGCATCAAAGAAAAAGAAAAAGGGGTAACTATTATATTTTTAGCCAAAAACCAAAACTTAAACCTCAACTGGCAGAATTGAGCGTCCACTTTTCAAGGCACATAACATGTCCGTTTCAAGATGGGGATGAACTCAGAATGGTCCCCTGAGTTTTTTATGATACATAACGGACATGTTATGTGCCTTGAAAAGTGGACGCTCAATTCTGCCAGTTGAGGTTTAAGTTTTGGTTTTTGGCTAAAAATATAATAGTTACCCCTTTTTCTTTTTCTTTGATGCATTCAATCTGACGTGAAGGCAGCGAGTCTTTTGCTTATATTGAGGTTCTAAATGTAGCATGGCTAGGTGCTTTATGTCCCAAAGCTGGATCCTGTCTGCTTTGCAGATAGCTGGTGAGGGAAGTTATATTTATGGGACCTCTTTGCGAGTGACCCGTTGCCCACGTCGGGCTAGCATCATGAAAAAGAAAAACTATGGTATTTGTCATTTACCATTACTTATTCGGACTATGGTGGATTTAATTATCCCAGAAGAGTTCCTTGTTCCATGCACTGTCTGTGTGTATCATAAAAAACTCAGGGGACCATTCTGAGTTCATTCCCATATATATATATATATATATATATACCAGGTGGCCCATAATTCAGGAACCATAGGAGTGACTGTATTTTTTTTCTAATAATTCTTGTACTTTCTAATAAATTTTTTCTTTATTTCTTTTTGATGAAAAAAATCGAGTGGATCTGGTGATGTGGGTGGCCATTCGATAGGACCTCTTCGGCCAATCCATCTGTTGGGGAACATTTTAGCAAGGTAATTGCGAACTTGCATGGCAAAATGAGGAGGTTCACCGTCTTGCTGAAAAACTTGCCAAGTCGTTTGTTTTATCGGTACGTCAACAGGTAATTCATCAAAAAGAAAATAAAGAGATGATGTGTGAATGAGTTTTCAAAAGATATCACAGATTGATTGACATGAAATACAATATATCGAATTGGAATAAAGATGAATTCGACTTGGTTCCATTTCATTTAACTCAGTGAGTTCGGTTTAATTCCATTGCAAAACTCATTTATTTAAAGTTACCAATAGCACACCTAACGGCTAGAAAAGTAGTCTAACCGAGGAGTCGTGAAATACTGCAGTAGTTCGATCTAGTCTCAATGTTATTCGACTTAATTCCAGCATATTTGATTTACTGACACCGCGTTCAATTCAACTTGCTTCTAGTTTGACCTTATTTTAGCTCCAAACTTTTGTTTCGATTTTATTCCATTCGACTTAATTCTGGTTCGACTTTATTCTATTCTGTTTTATTTCTTATGTGCCTCAACGTTTCCCACTGGTTTTACGCAGTTTATCCGCTCTCTAATACATGATTTACTGAACTTAAATTTTTATGAGAATATTTACCAGTCAGACATGGAATCTATTCAAGTTATGAAACTAATAAGGCGGAGGAATGAAAGGTGAATACTTGGCAGTAAGGTAATGAATGGAACTTTAAGTAACATATGAATCAAATTTGGTTTCCTTTGAAAAGAAATTACAATGGAAGAATCCTCAATAAAGAAACGAAGCCTTGCAGAAGTTAGAAAAAGGCTTGAACAGCTTGAAAGTAGGGCATTCAATTTCGTCATGGCCAAGGCTGAATAACGCTTCCCAGTATATCAGTGAAGTTAAACGACAATATAATTCTCGGTAGAAGTTGAGTACTATGCTTGCAAAAATGCAATGGGTAATGGGTGGATGGGGTAGGGGGGAAGGGGAGATGGGGGAGAGAGAAAAAAGAGGTGAGGAGGAAAAGGGGCGAACAAGGGAGCGCTAGTAGAGCAAAATTTTAATCCCTGATAAGATCTTAATTCGTTAATGGCTTTTGATTAAAAAACAAAGGGAAGAAAATTATATATATATATATATATATATATATATATATATATATATATATATTATAATATATATATATTATATATATATGTTAAACACAGACCGTGCATGGAACAAGGAACTCTTCTGGGAAAATTAATCCACTATAGTCCGAATAAGTAATGGTAAATGACAAATACCATAGTTTTTCTTTTTCATGATGCTAGCCCGACGTGGGCAACGGGTCTCTCGCAAAGAGATCCCATAAATATAGCTTCCCTCACCAGCTATCTGCAAAGCAGACAGGATCCTGTCTGCTTTGCAGATAGCTGGTGAGGGAAGCTATATTTATGGGATCTCTTTGCGAGAGACCCGTTTGTGTATATTAAACGGACGTGTTACGTGCCTTGAAAAGTGGACGCTCAATGTCCCGGTTGAGGTTTAAGTTTTGTTTTTTTTGCTAAAAATACAATAGTTACCCCTTTTTCTTTGATTTATTCAATCCGACGTGAATGCAACGAGTCTTTTACTTATATAGAGGTTCTGAGTGTAGTGGGACTAGGCTTGCTTTAAACCCTAGATCCATGTCCCAAAGCTGGATCCTGTCTGCTTTGCAGATAGCTGGTGAGGGAAGCTATATTTATGGGATCTCTTTGCGAGAGACCCGTTGCCCACGTCGGACTAGCATCATGAAAAAGAAAAACTATGGTATTTGTCATTTACCATTACTTATTCGGACTATAGTGGATTTAATTTTCCCAGAAGAGTTCCTTGTTCCATGCACGGTCTGTGTTTAACATATAAGTTTCTCAGGGGACCATTCTGAGTTTGTGTATTATATATATATATATATATACAGGGTGTTTCACAACCCGTCTGCCATACTTTGGGGGGTGATTTGGGGGTGATATCAAGTAAAGAAATTACTACAACATCGATGCTATTTCCAACCGTTGCGGAGCTACAGACGTTTTATGGTGCACGGGAAAAAAATAAACGAGAATATTAATCTGATGTATTTGTTGCTACATTTTATGAGATACACTTTATAAATGTTCACAATGTCCGCCTCGGTTTTCAATGCACAGTTTTGCTCGTTCCAAACAAGAGTCCACTGCCCATTGAATCATTTCGATGTGTTCTCGTATGTAAGCAGCAACATCCATAATCCCACGCAAGAGTTCCTCTCTCGTTTGTACTTTGGTCTTGTAGACCATCTCTTTCATAAATCCCCTAAAAAGAAATCTAACGGGATTAGGTCCGGAGATCTCGGGGACCACGATATTAGACCAGTACGACCAATCTAACGATTCCCGTACCGCTGATTCAAGTAATCCGTAACATAACGACCAAAATGTGGTGGCGCCCCATCGTGCTGAAAGAACATCCTGCGCCTTGTCTCCAAGGGCACGTCCTCCATCAAAAACGGCAATTCGTTCGTCAGGAAGTTCAGATAAAGATCAGCAGTTAATCGTTGTTCCAAAACGAACGGTCCAATCAGCTGATCTCCAGTTACACCGCGCCAAACATTCACCGAGAGTCGATGTTGAAAGTTTCCTTCAACGATACCGTGGGGATTATCGGCGGACTGCAAGTGGGAATTTCGTCTGTTGTTAATTCCATCCCGAATGAATTGTGCTTCATCATTAAACAGTATGCGATTAAGAATTTGGCGATGCATAACCATCCAGTGGCAAAATTGAACACGTTTATCGTAATCATCCGGTTGAAGAGTTTGCACACGTTGCAAATGATAGGGATACAAACCCTCATCATGTATGGTTCGC
>JAJOZX010000191.1:275000-552500 GCA_023014485.1 Bathynomus jamesi
CTTCCTTGATATCGTTTTTCCATGTTTTTTATGTCTTGATGAAACCTTTCACTTTGCTCTTCACTAACCGCTCCAAGGTTCTCAGGGAAGTTCTCCAAGTGGCTGTGAAGGAAATGCACTTTTACACTCATGTTGCAACCAAGTTTTTCATAGCATTTCAACATGTGGCTAACAATTGTTCTATAGTCTTTGGCTTTAGGGTTTCTTAGAAAATTTTCAACAACATATTTGAATGATATCCAAGCCGCTTTCTCCACATTTGACATTGAATCAAAAAAGTTGTCATCTTTCACTAGCTTCAGTATTTAAAGGCCATCGAACACCCCAGTTTTTATTTTCTCCTCACTTAAAGAAAAGAATTGGTCAGAAATGTATTTGAAACATTTGCCATCTCTATCCAAAGCATTTACAAATTGCTTCATTAGCCCCAGTTTAATGTGTAATAGTGGTAGCAACACTTTTGCAGGTGTCACAAGAGGTTCGTTGATAACATTTTTGCTATCAAGTGTTAAGTTAGTTCTTTGGGGCCAATCCTTCTTTTTGCAATGATCAGCCTTCTCCTCTGCTGTCCCACTCATATATGAAACAAGGCATCTTTGTATATTCAGATTGTTGGCCGGGAAGCATGGATATCACCTTCAATTCTCCACAAATGATCGAGTTATGATCACTGTTTTATTTTATCTAGAAGGAATTTCATGTCATAATTTTCTTTCATGTGGACAGAGTGGCCAATGGGGGATGGATGCCAGTTGATTGCCATTATGCAGCAGAACAGCTTTTAGACTTGACTTTGAATTATCAATGAAAAGTTTCCACTCTTTTGGAAAATATCACGACCTAACGTAACTCGAAACTGTAATAACAGTAATGATAATGACTGCATGAGGTAAAAACGTATTATAAAAAGGGTCATATTATAAATTGTATTTTATAAAATTCTAAAAATTGAAGTGGAATATACGATTTTTCGTGAAAGAAAGTGTTACGGATAACAAACAAGGCATAATTTCTAGTTGGGGTCTAGTTGGGGGAGTTAACCTTAGCGTATGAAGGATTTTGCTTACTTTACAGTACCAATAAGTCGTATTGTTTCCAGTTCATTAGTAATCAATTAGAAATTATTAAAAATAGAGGTCCTATATATTATAAGATAATAGGGAATAATGGAATTAAATAATAAAGAGGCGGATAAGGAATAAATAGAAAAATGAATAAATGGAATGAGAAAATGAAATAAATTTGACTAAATTCAAAATTATAAATAAAAATGTACAAATGATACATTACCCATTCAAAGAGCAATCACCCCCAACCACCCAATCACATACACCATCGTTATAGCACCACACTACCCAGGGATTGGAGCTATTGAAGAATAGGGACCCCAGCCTTCTTTAGTTAGGCTTATAAGGCTAACTAACGAAAATATCACGACCTAACCTAACCAATCGTAGGTTAACTGTACGCCCTTGACGATTGGTTAGGTTAGGTCATGATATTTTCGTTAGTTAGCCTTATAAAGCTAACTAAAGAAGGCTGGGGTCCCTATTCTTCAATAGCTCCCAGGGATTTTATACACAAACCTAAGTATACAGGGTGTCCCGTAAGTCTGGAACCATAGGGCAAAATGATAAAAACGGTAATAAAAACGCCGAAGAGACTTTTGGGGACTGTTTGTGACATGACCGTGGATGGTAGCGGTTGTGTCATCGTCGGTGGATGTCCTCGGAGGTCCACTGCGTGGTTTATCTCCTATGGATCCCGTTTCCCTGAACTTTGCTACAAGTTTGCCGACACAGCTGTGTGTTATCGGCGCGCGGTCCGGATGCAATCTCTTAAATTCCTCAACGACCTCCCTCGGACTCCGATTTCCTACGAGCAGAATTACCTGGATGCGTTCTTCCTTACTCAAAGACATCATGAGCATTTGCAAAAACGGAAAAACATGAATTACTTATTTTACCCTATGGTTCCAGACTTAGGGGACACCCTGTACAATAGAAAATGCAGGAAATGGCTCTCTTTCAAAGGAGTAAATTGTATGGAATGCAATTTCTATGCATATCAAGTGGGCTTCATTACTGAATGTATTTCGCAAATCATTAAAAAAAGCACTTCATTAGCTCCTATTGATGTATAAGTTCATTACTGTCTTTATTACCATAATAATTAAGTTCACATTTTATAATTAACTATTTAAAATATGCTAATTTCATTAATGACTTTTAATATCGTAATTTATTTATTTTTTATTTATTTATTAAGTATCATTTATTTTGGACTAAATATACAATAAATCATTTAATTTAGATTTATGTAACATTTTGTGAATATTATTATTATTATTATTATTATTATTATTTGTTGTTGTCACTATTACTATTACTTGCCACTTTCACTTTTTTATGTAATAAATAAGGTAAATGCCATTAATTTTGCCTAAAAAGCTTCCATGCTTCCAACGTCATATTCAGATGAGAGTACTGTGAATAAACAACGTTATTCACGTGTCTTTTCGGTACTAAGGGGCTGGTGATCAGCGTGTCGGCTATCACTACCAACCCCGTCGTGCCGAAGATGTTTTCTTGAGCATTTTTAAGTCACGAAGGCGACGACGGACGAAAACAACAACGAGGAGGGAGGAGGAGGCGGAGAATTTATTAATGTCATATCAAATATCTAAAAATTGTAAAACTTTGTCACTTTTATTCATTTTTTAATAAAGATTTTGAATTTTGAATTTTGAACGTTTAATTAAATACTAGTTAGGAATAATTACTAGAACGTAGTTATGGAATTATGGTGTATTTAGCATTTAATACAGTAGACCATAAAAACGGATTCACAAGGGGCTTTTGGATGTTAATAACTGTGATTAAATTCAATTAATGATGATTTTAAATACTAAATACAGAAAGATTTGCGATAATTTAATTATGGCTCGTATTTAGAACTGAGATTGATTTTTTTCAACCATTTGTGAATTTCTGATGGTTGATTTTTCTAAGTTTTTAACAATGTTTAATAAATTCAAATAACTAATTTAAGGGGGAATTTCACCCAGTGGGATGAGTGAATGGAATGAGTTCATGAATGAGTCAGTGAATGGATCGATTAACATCAACAAATATATTCAAGAGGTCACAAGACGTTATAAGGATTGATTGATTGATTGAAAATAATAATAATACCTCTGGCGTGAGAACATCAAGGTCATTGACGCCGCCGTTATATGGAAGAACGAAAACGTTTCAGTGAAGTCATTACTCGGCAAATGAAAGTGTATATATATATATATATATATATATATATGTGATTGATGTAATTACGAGGTACAGTCAAGTGATTAATGGATACTGCAATCAGCATTAGGATGAGATCCAATTTATATGATTAATTAGGCGTATTAATTTACAAGTGATGAAAGATATTATTACGAGAAAAGGGGTTGAATACGGATTACAAGGGAGATCGTACTTCAAATTAATAGAAGGGTGGCAATTCGCCCTTCTGGAAGGAAGAGTGAACTAATGATTCGCGAACATGGAAATAGTAGTATGGAGTTTGGAATGATAAACATGGAAGTCACTTCATTTTTGCGATTTTTTTCATGTAGGAAGGAGGGGCCAAGGTCAAACGCCCGCAAACCCCCTTCCCAATAGAAGAAGAAAAGAGCCAAAATCAAGGTCCAAGATTTTCGAGATGTCTGGACACTCTGCGTTTGAAAGAAAGGGACACTTTGTGAAACGGGTGAAGAATTGAAGGATGGAAACATCGCCATAGGAATGGATAGGCCAAGAAGTGCGACTTAATAGATCATTGATAATAAAAGGAAAAGAGTGAGTGACAGGACAGAACCCGGAGGAACACCACTATTAATAGCTTTAGGAGAAGAACAGTGGTCATCAACATCCCATCAATAGATCGGCCAGAAAGGAAATTAGAGATAAAGGCACAGATAGAAAGATAGAAACGGAAGGAGGGCATTTGGAAATTAAGGATTTGTGTCAGACTCTATCAAAAGCTTCGATGTCTAGCGCAATAGTAAAGGTTTCAACGAAATCCTGGAAGAAGAATGACCAAGAATCAGAGCGATATGTCAAGAAGATCGCCAGTAGAGCGTCCCTCGTGGGACCCATACTGACGATCTGAAAGAAGATTGTGAGAAGAGAGGTGTTTAATTAATTAAGAATCTTTCTATTAAAGAGAGATTCAAAAACTTTAGAAAGGAAAAAATCAAAGCAATTGGCCGATAGTGGGAGGGTTGAGATCGGTCACCCTTCTTTGAGACGGACTGAATGAAAGCGAACTTCCAGCAAGAACGAAAAGTACCAAATGAAAAACAAAGGCGAAAGAGTTTGCTTACGAAAGATGTCAGTACAGAAGCATAGTTCTTGAGAGCAACAGGAGGGACACCATTAGGACCGTACGCCTTCCTAGAGTTGAGTCCAGATAGGGCAGACTATGAGCAACTTCATCTTTGGAAGAGATTCTATTTTCAGACACAATTAAGGAAGAGGGAGGAGGAGATGGAGGAACAGCACCGGAATCGTACGGGGTTAAATTGGAGGAAAAAGTCTGAGCGAAGAGTTCAGCTTTATCTGGATAAGAGACGCAACTGAGCTGTCGGAATGGAAAAGGAGAGGGAAAGAAGAAAAAGTAAAGTTGTTGGAGAGGTTCTTGGCTAGGTGCCAGAAAGAGCGAGAAGAATTAGAGTTAGATAGGTTTTCACATTATAATCTAATGAAGGAATTTTTGGAGAGTCGAAGAAGATTTTGTACGATTCCGGGCAGAAATATAAGCTGAGTTTTGAGATTATTGAAAAGTTATTAGGTCTCATTGGGTGGTCTCTCTTAAACCATTCATGCGAGATTTGCTGCAACTATCATCTTTATAATGAATTGGAATTTCCTAAAAAAATATTTACTTGGTAGCTAATGGTTTTCCTTGCAACGTTATTAACAGCTACGAAAAGGTTCATTGACTTAAAAATATTCTAATAATAGCAAAAACTACAGTAATAAATGTCCCATTTGGGGAAACAATACTCTTTTCCAAACATAAACTGAATATAAATCATCATATCCCTTTCATAATCTCAATATCCTTCAGTAAACAGTTTTACCAACCAACCAAATTAACACGTCTTTCAGCAAATTGTATCTTTCATTTCCGTCCCTGATTCTCTGCTACGTCTGATTAAGTAACTTGTACCCGATTTATTTTTCTTAACTTTCTTATATATTTTAAGGTTTTATACAGGGTGTTTCAAAAGTCTGGAATTATAGGAATATTTATTTTTCAGTTATATTATAATAATATACATATACTCTGTGTGTGTGTGTGTGTGTGTGTGTATGAAGCAATTTACAATGAGTCCCTGTTTAATTTTCAAGAGGATATATTGCCATAGGTGGAAAATCAATTAAAAGTTATGGCTTACCAGCAGTTCGACAACAGTTGCCAACTAACTCCAGAGATTGGATTAGAGAAACTTCCTTCATGCTTGTTTATCTTTGTTCTTTTGTTGATTTACAGGCTTTTTATTTGCTTTCCATATGGTTGTTTGCTCTGATTTTGTCTACCCAAATGACGAGCGTTTTTTCCCTTAAAAAACCCTCCATGTATGTAGAGAACCTTGACGTCATCATGGAGCTGTTTACCAATAGTCCACTGGTATAACATGCCGTCATGGGGGCTACGTCGTGGCCAATGTCGTAACACCGCTTCCCGGAGATCAGCGAAGTTAAGCGATATTGGGTCTGGGTAATAGTTGGATGGGAGACCGTCCTCCGCGACCAGATTATGTAGCGACCCGTGGTTCAGATCCCACGTAAAGCTGTAGGTCCCCTCCGTCATATGACCTTAGATGTTGCGAAGGAGGTTAAACAACCTCAATTAAAAAAAAAAAAAATGCCGTCATGGACGGGTACACCATCTTATATAAACTATTTTTGTGGTTTTACACTCCTAAAATACCCTTAAATTTTGGTGGTCCATTTTTAAAATGTTTTTTCCGAACAAATTATATGAAAACAGATTCTTAAATATAAACTAAATTACACGTAAAACACTTTGAAAATAATAAGGGAGACTGCCTAACTTTCTTGGAAGAAAATTCGTTTCATATTACGCGTTCAATGAACGTATATTTAATAATCCTTTAAATTCAGTGAAAAACCGTTCATTTAAAAGTATCCAAGAAAATTTCCTTGCTGGAAACAAAGACTCTTTTTAATTTTGAAATTATTAACAAAATATGAATGAAAATATGAAAACAAACTCTTCTTGAAACAAATACTCGTTGTGAAGACTGGCTCGAATTTTGATTTCGGCCCGTGTGTCTTTTTAAGCCCGAATAAGGCGCGAGTTAATGACGAAAAGATGAGGGTAACTTTCAGTCAAAAGCTATTTGGATCTTTGTGGAAGAAGAGGGCTTGTGGAGACGCAGTCTGACTTGTATTTTGTTATTATTTTCTCGATCGATGGAACGCACGTTTCATGGGCGGAGAGTTTGCAATCATGGGCGCGAATGGGCGCCTGAAGATCATATAATTTTTTTTTTCTTTTTGGACCTGTTAAGAAGAGAAATTTCGAGTTCCTTAATTTTGGATATTACAGTCAAACGAGATTGCCCCTTTTCTTCAAACTTTAGTTCTAATCTTCAAACACGATTGAATCGCGCAGCTGATGCAACATTTCATGGTTCTTAACAATATCCAGCAATAAAGATACAAACATCGCTTTCTTAATCTTCCTAAACAAGTTGAGCGGCTCTTAATTTCTTACCTGCTCATAGACAGAAGTACACATTGATCCCCATTAAATTAATCAAAAATGGGAATATGAAAATGTTCCCTTCTGAATTACTTGATTTGCGAACTTCTTGCATCGGTTCTCCATTTAAGAACATCTTTTGGTCGATCTTCGCGGCTATTCGTAAGACTTAAAAAAGGTGAAAAAAGATTCCCAGCAGTAATTTGTCAAATTCGACGAACACTCTCGGGATATTCTTTCATTAAAAAGATTAGAAACGGCAAAAACTTTATAATGGTTCGTTCTTTTAATACCTTTTCGGAGCTTTTATGGGTATCGGGAAAAGATTTATTTTAACGTCGGGCACCATTCGAGAAATGCCGCTACGGTATTCCTTCCGTTCTGAGGATTCTTTCTCTTAAAGTTTACTAACATTAAAGCGATAAACGTAACTCTATACGAAAGGATTAATTTTTAAACCAATATTAATCAAAATTTTTATTAATTAAAATTTATATCATGATTATAGTTAATTTTAATTAATATAAATTAATTAGAATATACAAAAGCATGTTTTATGGCCCTTAATTGGATATTAAACAATATAATTTTATTGATTTTCTATTTGCACTGAAAGGGAATTCATGAGATTATATATATATATATATACACACACCTCGTTGACCTCGTTGCTGTTCCGTGTGATGGTCTCTCTTCACACGAAGGTCAAGCTGGTGGCCCAGCCTCTAGGTCTGGCTTGGTGGAGGAGCGAGTTGCTTTCTTGTGCTCTCCACCGTACATAACCAGGTACACCCGGCTCATCTGGTACCGTCCTGAGCCAGGCATCTAGTCTTCTCCAGACATGGGGCTGATTACAAAATTTGCTTATGATTTGATTATGATTAATGGGGTGCGAATTTTTTTGATTTTGATTTGATTATGATCAGTGGATTTGCAAAAATGTTGATTATAAACTGACTATGATTAGTGGACTCGAAAAATTTAAGATTATGATTTGATTATGATTAACATTTTTTATTATGATTAAATTATGATTACATGGCTTAAAAATGTTGATTAAAATTTGAATTTGTTCGCCACAGTTAAATATGATTAAATTATGATTATCATGTCAGATATTGATTATGCGTATTTAAATATGGAATCACGAGTAATAGTATACAAGCAGAATATGTTAATGAATAAATGTACAGTGTATACAGCAGTATTCTAGTATATGTACTATATTTTATACTCAAAAAGTCACAAAAGAAAACATCTTACGTAAAATTATTCTTCCATCATTATCACATGGTGAAGTTACAATGAACGATTGATATGTTTATTACATTTTACATAATACACTTTAATCATTGAATAATCATTGATTAAAACATTCATAATTTTGATTATGATTATAATATTTTCTAAAGTTTTGATTATGAATTGATTATGATTGCGTAATGACCATCAGAGACTATGATTATTTGATTATAATTAATAATCAACCCCATGTCTGGTCTTCTCTTGAAAACTTCACTTTAACCCCTGTCACGTTTCTGAGGTCCTTTGGAAGCTGATTAAAAAGTCTTGGCCTCCTGACAAACAAGCTATTTTCCTTCAGTGTTGAAGAGGTCCCTTGTCGAGCCTTTAATTTGGGAAGCATATATACAGGGTGATTCAGAAGTCGGGTTACATAGGGCTTTTCCGTTTCTTTGCAGGTAAATGAGTTATGAGATGTTCTCGAAGGAGGAGCGCATTGATGTGATATTCCTAGCTGGCTGCACAAGTGCATTGCCGTTAACGGTGGCCATATCGAACATGTGATGTGACTATTCCCCTGTATCATTACATAATATAGTATTTCCCTATGTAACCTGACTTTTGAATCACCCTGTATATATATATAATATCGTAAAGAACGACGCTTGTATAGGAGAACATTCCGCGCAAGATGAGGAGGGAGCACGAACGTTAATTATACTGCGTGTTCTTTGCAGTTGAAATGTGTATTATATATATATATTATATATATATTATTATATATATATATATATATATATATATATATAATATATATATATATTGCGTGTCTTAGTGTCTTACAATAATAAACAATGATACATCTCTAAAACTATGTTTGTGGAAATTTACATTATGCAACTGTTGCAACTTCAGAATCATCGGTGATCAGACACGTTAGTTATATTTGCGTCTCACCATTCAGAAACAGGTTTGTGATCATGATTTGAAATCTGCGTCATTGTTTATTGATCTCGAATAACACTATGAAAAGGCTAATATGATTCCTTTGCATAACGGAACATCGTTGGACCATTTATTATAGGACTCCACACTCAAAGAAGCAATTTAATGTACGTTATGAATAGCGTTGTCATTCCTTTGTAAGTAATAAGCGTTGTGCACTGAATATTATACCATTTACGAAAGGAACAATTGATATTGTCGCATTTGGGATTGTAGTAAATTTTGAGACGCCAGTTTTGTTTGTATGTTATGAAGAGGGAAAGAAATGGGGAAGTTTGTCCTGATGAAGCCATGATAAACAGATTACAATTTAAAATTAAAGTTAAACTCGATCACAAATTAAAGTTTAATTATTTTTTAGTAACTTTTTATCTTTAAAATTTGCAATTTTTAAGTATTAAAACGATGTTACATATCGTCGCTTATATCTTGAAAGGCCCTAGCTCGAAAATTAAAAAAAAAAAAATTTAGCAAAAAACTGGTTCGTTTTCGTGTTCTGCACCTTGTCTCAAAAGGGCCTAGCTCTCCTCCAATCGGAAAACATTTTTAGCATTGAGACGAATTTGAAAAAAAAATATATAAATATATAGAGCAACAAAACAGTTTTTCTTGTTTCCTGAACAATTCAACCATTTGCGAGCGAAGGCCTTTCAAGATATAAGCGATGATATTCATTCAAGGCTGCACTATTATTATTATTATTATTACTAGTAGCTAGTAGTAGTAGTAGTAGTAGCAGTAGTAGCAATATATTAATTTTCAATATCTGCATTTAATTTTTAAGTGCACTTAAAGGGACTGAATTTGAAGGCTGAAATAATTGTTAATAAAATTTATTTAAAATAAATTGAAATGAATTTTCACTTCTAAAATATTAATATTTTATGGCTCAAAAGTTATTGATGAATTAAAAAGAATTTGTCAAATGGAATTAAAGAAGAAAGGACCGGTCTTAATTTCTTCATTTAAATAATTAATTTTAAGTCTCTCTCTCTCTCTCTCTCTCTCTCTCTCTCTCTCTCTCTCTCTCTCTCTCATCTGTTTGTTATCTGTCATTTCCTGTGACTGTTTGTCTGTTTATTATAACTACAAAAGGCTCGAAATGAATCGTGGTGTCGGAAAGTTTTTTGCTTCTCACTTTTCGAAAATGTCTTAAAATGTCTCAAAGACGAAAATCTTTCAGCCATTAAGTTGAAATCAGTCGCAAATTATCATACTTAATCTTTTACATGACGTATAACCAAGGAAATTGCATTCACCTTCAACCTCAGAGCTAAAATTCAATTTTTTATTTTTGGTCGGTACGAAAAATGGGTAAACTTTGCCTGAAGTATGCTCCAAATATGGAATGCTGTCGACGGGAGTCGGTCAATATTTTGTGCATAAATGTTTTTACGATGACTATGGAGGCATGTTCTGGTACATATATATATATGGTGAATGGGTGCACTCGCGGTCTGTGTGGCTGGTTTCCTTGATTACATAACCATGTTAATTGTTTTTCGAGAATGAGTGCGGGAAATCTTTACATCCTTCTGCTCTTAAACATTCAGTGATTCCATGTGTATCGGTTGTGGAACATAGCGAATAACTGTTAGTGTTAATCAATGCAAAAGAAGTTCTTCCGAGAATATAATTGATATCTGCTTGCACGTGGTGATAGGGAGAAATGGTCATCTCCCGAGTCTTTCCTCTTCCTCCTTCATTTCCCTCTCTAGAGGGACGTCGAACATTTTGGTTTACCATTACTTACGTACGTTTTGACAATGATGTGCGAAGGAAGGCGCGAAGGAAGGCGCGAAAGAAGGCGCGAAGGAAGTAGGCTTTATGTGGGACAAAGTAATTACGTGAAATCTGACCTGCTGCTAACTTTGTGTCGTGAGTATTATGACGATGAAGAAGTGGAATTCGGGAAGGAACTGCTAAATACTCTGTGCAATGCTCACTTACCCCTTCGTAGAAGAAACGCAGAAGGCGAGAACGCATTAAAAGACATTATTAATAGGGTGTCACTACTACGGGAAGATGAGTGTGATGTCATCTTTTGCGTAACTAATTTCCAAAGAGTTCCCGTAATTCCTGTGCATGGTGTATACGTGTCAGTGCCCTTCAACCAACATAATGAGGTTAAAAATTAGTGACGAAAATTAAACATGAGCATGTGATTGATAACCATAAAAATGCATTATCTCTCAAACAATTTTGCTCCGAGTTAAATGCAGTGAAAGCATGTGCGCCGAGACCATCATACGCGAATGTGGTCTAGGGAGACATCAAGCCCGAATAGGCACGCGACGAGCAGTGGGAGAATGTAATCCCCACTCTCAATTCCTCCCCCGAGGATGGAGGTACAACATATCCCGAGGTTGCAAAGAGTGGCCCCTTTCTCCGGCATGAAGAGTCACTGGTTCCAAAGGGTGCAGATGCAAGTCTTCCCGCAAATGGAGGCAACGCTTACGGGAGTTCTTACGCGCCAGGATGTGTGTTGCCACTTCCGCTGCCATCGCCACCTGTAATGGGGGAAGGACATCTGGGCACTCCTGTGTCTCCTTTGGCGAGTAGTTTCTCTTCTCCCCTTGTAGAAGGGGAGATGCAAGCCACCGTGGATGGAAACGTAGCCCGTAGCCTGCAACGGGAGAAGGTTGCTTGGGTGTTTGTTTTCATAGTTCGGCGAGTAGTTTCCCTCCCTCCTACAGTGAAGAAGGGGACACGTAAGTCCATTTGGCTGAAGCTGTGGCGGCGCTTTCTCCTTCGCAGGCCCTCTAAACTGGTAACTGTGGATACCGCCAGAGCAGAAAGTCAACTTTTTCTCTGAAATCAACCCCTCGAATGAGGAATGTGATGTTCGACGCATAGTAAAAGTAGTATGTGGTGAATAAAGTAACTTAATAGTTACACATCTGAACACAAATCCCGTATTATAAGTCATTCTTGGTGGTAATCACAGTGGTGAATGCACAGTTCAACCCCTATAATATGAGTCGGTGGCCTGAAAGCATTGCTGCGAAATAGTATATTTACTTTAACAAGAGAGTTAGGAGCGCCAAAAGTAGTAATAGTCATTTCAATAATAGTGCCTTAAATAATAATATTTTGTTATCATTCATGGCGTTTAATATGATGAAAATACTTTCGCATAACATAAGACCTTTAAGAAATTCAGTTGTAGATATTCATAAAATTTGTGACAGAGCAGATTTGATACTCCTGCAAGAGCACTGGTTACCTAAGCAAGAGCTAAAATTTCTCTCCACCATCCACGATGACTTTATATATCATGTGCCCTTAGCAGTAGACTTATTAAACGAGTTATTATACGGTAGGCCCTTTCGTGAAGTAGGGTTCTTAATAAGAAACAATTTGGCAAAATATGTAAAATTTCTAACAAGCGACAATGTTAGGTTGTTAGAAATCAAATTACATGTAAACAACGAATGCCCTTTGATTATAAACTGCTATTTACCATACAATAACGGCAGTAATCTACAGGGTGTCCATAAAGTCACGCATTATAGGAAAAATACATTTTTGTTTATATATTTATTTTGTTTTTTTATTTGTTCGAAATGATTCCCACCAATCTCAAAACATGGAGACATAAATAAATAGACATTGCTTATGTTCCTATGATGCGTGACTTTATGGACACCCTGTAAATGAATATATTGATTTGGTGTAGAAATTAAGTCACTATCAAATAATTCAAAATATTTTCATTGTACCGGGTGTACATAAAGTCAGGATCTATTTTTGTGAAGCACTTAGAAATTATATGGAATTCAATCATAAAATGATAAAGTGGTAACATTTATTAAATAATTAAGAGTAGGATTCGACGTGACGCCCATCAGTATCCCTGCACAGCTCAAATCGTTCCACAGCATTTCTAAAACATTCTGGAGCATTTGCGGGGTTATGTTATCTGCAGCAGTTCGTATACGTGTACGTAAGTTTTCAAGACTCGTAATCTTCGTCTGATAGACGTGCGATTTGATAAAGCCCCATGCAAAGAAATCTAAAGGGGTTAAATCTGGCGATCTCGCTGGCCAAGGTCTGCTGCTTCCGCGTCCGATCCAGCGATTTGGAAAACGTCCATTTAGATAATCCTGAACAATTTTGGCATAGTGACAAGGAGCACCATCATGTTGATAGACGACGGGGATAGGATTGTTAGTACCGTCGTCTATGAACATGATGGTGCTCCTTGTCACTATGCCAAAATTGTTCAGGATTATCTAAATGGACGTTTTCCAAATCGCTGGATCGGACGCGGAAGCAACAAAAGACCTTGGCCAGCGAGATCACCAGATTTAACCCCTTTAGATTTCTTTGCATGGGGCTTTATCAAATCGCACGCCTATCAGACGAAGATTACGAGTCTTGAAAACTTACGTACACGTATACGAACTGCTGCAGATAACATAACCCCGCAAATGCTCCAGAATGTGTTTAGAAATGCTGCGGAACGATTTGAGCTGTGCAGGGATACTGATGGGCGTCACGTCGAATCCTACTCTTAATTATTTAATTATGATCTAACTTGTAACTTAATACTGTTTTGCCGGCATTTTCTCTAACTCTGGCGAGGCTCTAACTCTGCGAGGCTATCAGTGGCTACATGGTCTAAATTAGTGGCTAAATGGTCCGAAATCAGTCCGTGGGGTAAGTAATGTGAGCGTTTTAACGGTTAAATCTATTTTTGTCCGCTGAGTCATCCACGCATTATGACGTCAGAGGCAGGCAGGCACGCATTGAGCAGGGTAATACTATGCCTGCTCAATGCCTCCGTTTTGGGTATGAAAAGATTATGACTCATACAATGCTTTATTGTTTAATACCAAATAATTTTACATAAAATACAATTCTATTAACATAATTAAATGCATATTCATTTTTTTGAGATCCTTCAGGTGTATATTTACCAACATAAATACGACCTAATGGTTTAGATAAATCATTCGTAGATATCTTAATCAAACTATGAGGGAATTGAGCAGTGACTTGTTCACCTAATTGACACACCTGCTTAAGTCTACGATACATTCTAAACTCTTTAAAAGGTGAGAACCATTTAGTTCTGGGATGATGCATTACTTGCTTGGCATTATGGGAAGTGTCAATATTAGGTTCAAACAAAACAGCATGTGGAACAATTAAATATGGTGCTGGTGATGTCACAACATTTGGATCCCTTTCTACCATTTCCCTAGCCTCTTTCTTACGACCTAATGTATCTTCAAAATTAATAACATATCCAGACATATTCATTTGTGGTATACTTTGAAATGATACACCAGTGACTTGATAATAATTAAATTTTAAAATAGTAGATTTAGCCTCATTAGTTAAAAGATCCAAACACAAGGTGTAATATCCATCGGCATTAACACCAAAAGTATTTTTAGATAAATAAACAAATTTCATTGAAGCTTTAAATATCTTCTCCTTAGTACGCCTTCTAACAATCCTTCGATGAAAAGTCCGAACAAACTTCCTTCTACGATATTGTTGACGTAAGTAACCACGACGATACATCATGAACAGCAGATAATACACGTCAAGCCAAAGCAATTGTAAAGAAGAGACTGAAGTTTAAAAAATTTGAAGGTCTATTTATAGATTCTGTTTACGTCATATTATGTACAGAATCCTATCCCCTTAGATATCAACATGATGGTGCTCCTTGTCACTATGCCAAAATTGTTCAGGATTATCTAAATGGACGTTTTCCAAATCGCTGGATCGGACGCGGAAGCAACAAAAGACCTTGGCCAGCGAGATCACCAGATTTAACCCCTTTAGATTTCTTTGCATGGGGCTTTATCAAATCGCACGTCTATCAGACGAAGATTACGAGTCTTGAAAACTTACGTACACGTATACGAACTGCTGCAGATAACAACCCCGCAAATGCTCCAGAATGTGTTTAGAAATGCTGCGGAACGATTTGAGCTGTGCAGGGATACTGATGGGCGTCACGTCGAATCCTACTCTTAATTATTTAATAAATGTTACCATAATTTCCAAGTGCTTCACAAAAATAGATCCTGACTTTATGTACACCCTGTATTATAATAATAATAAGGGATTTTAATGCTGATGTGAACTCGGAATTTTTTGTAGAATTGGTTAACGTGTGCGAGTCTGTTAAATTAAGTATAAGTGATGTAAAAGTATTAGGTGTAAGTAGCGATTATTTTACGTATGTTGGTGATATGAATGTACCACCAGATGGAGTGATCGTGCGAGTCTGTTAAATTAAGTATAAGTGATGTAAAAGTATTAGGTGTAAGTAGCGATTATTTTACGTATGTTGGTGATATGAATATACCACCAGATGGAGTGATCGTTGTCTCATTAGTAATAATAATCTAAACTCTAAAGGATCAAATTGGCAATGTCTATATTCTGCATATGATTTCCTTCTTTTTAATTAATTATTATTAATTATTTATTATTAATTATTTTGGATCTTTTAAGCTATTCCCCCCCCCCCCCCCCCCCCACCACCACCACCACCAACATACTCTTTTCAACAATCACCACCCAATGTTGATCTTTTCAACTATTTTAGTGGGGGGATAGTTTAAACTGCAAATTAACCAAAATAAGATAAGAAAACAATAACAACAAATTTATTATTTATTGCAAACATATAATAAATAAGCGAACCATTATTTACATAGGATAAAATTTGAGTGCCAGGTTAGGTCAACTGTACGCCCTTCACGATTGGTTAGGTTTAGTCGTGATATTATTTGCGTTAGTTTTAACGAAAATATCATGACTAAACCTAACCAATCGTCAAGGGCGTACAGTTGACCTAACCGGGCATTCAATTAACCTAACCGGACATTCAATTAACCTAACCGGGCATATATATATATATATATAAGCAAACAACCACAGGGAAAAGGAAAAGGAAACACGAAGTCCGAGCGCTTTCGTGATATATTCACATCTTCAAGGAGAAACAAAAAATAGGCATAGTTTGCAAAGTAAATGAGTTAAATACACAAGCAAAAAAATTCCCAATTGCTTGTGTATTTAACTCATTTACTTTGTAAACTATGCCTATTTTTTGTTTCTCCTTGAAGATGTGAATATATCACGAAAGCGCTCGGACTTCGTGTTTCCTTTTCCTTTTCCCTGTGGTTGTTTGCTTATTAATAAGATCACGTGTTATTCTGTGATTTTAGTGCATATATATATATATATATATATATATATATATATCGAAACCTATGGTAAAATTATTGAATGCCCGGTTAGATCAACTGTAGGCCCTTGACGATTGGTTAGGTTAAGTCGTGATATTTTCGTTAAAACGCGAGATATTTTTGCTACTCGCACGAAGAGTAGCAAAAATAACTGAATGCCCGGTTAGGTTAAGTGAATGCCAGGTTAGATCAACTGAATACCCGGTTAGGTTCATTGAATGCCCGGTTAGGTTAATTGAATGCCCGGTTAGGTCAACTGTACGCCCTTGACGATTGGTTAGGTTTAGTCGTGATATTTTCGTTAAAACTAACGAAAATATCACGACTAAACCTAACCAATCGTCAAGGGCGTACAGTTGACTTAACCGGGCATTCAAATTTTATCCTACGTAAATAATGGTTCTCTATAAACCGGAAATATGATATAATATAATAGAATTTTCAAGATATGTATCTTATATACATATCTTAAAAATTCTATTATGTAAATAAGATAAGTAAAACCTGTTAAATTATCTCCCCTTAACTATTTACTGCCCAAATATTTTGTAGGGTTTTTGTGAATGCGTGTATTTGAAAGGTTATAAATTTGTCCTTTTGGGCAGTAAAGGGCTAATATTGACCTTTTAAACTATGTCCCCCCTTCTCTGAAGCTTGGGGGGAAATAGTTTAAAAGATCCATTATTTTTACCAACTTATTATTAATTATTATAATTATTAATTAAGTTTACCAACTTATGCAATACAAGACAAAAGAAGAACTCGGTAGGTAAGAATAATCGCGTCGATTGGTCTAATGGTAAGATGCAACAGAGAATAGAATCTATAGACAGAACGGATCCCCTCTTTAATAATTTAGAAATTTTGCACTTTGCCTGCAGTAATCTTTGTTCATGTAAACTCATAAATAGGTATTATAATGATACGGTATTCATATTAGGGAAAGCAGAAAGGTTCCAAGTTAAATGTTACAACTGTCGTACTAAAATTACTCCTTGATAGAATGATTTTGTCGTTCCTCTGAAGAAAAAACAAAATTTTGAAAATTAGCTAAGAAGGAAACGAGTGTCATGAATGTCCATCCACCAACAATTGATGGAGTGTCGGGGAGGAAGAAATTGCAAGGCTGTGGAAAAAACACTACTTAAACAGTCTTAATAGAGTGGGAAGGGCTAATCTTAAAATAAGCTACAACGAAACGACCGTGGGAAGGACCAGGGAAAATACTTGGACTGCAGTTCTTGAAATTAAGAATCTGCTCAAAATACTAAAGACTGGTTCTGCCTCAGGGTTAGATGACCTGGCGAATGAGCACTTAAAATATGCTAATGACCTGGGAAGTCTGCGTATCTTATTGGTTTTCTCAGCCATGCTTGCTCATAGTTGTATTCCTACAGAGTTTATAAGGGTATATATTCGCTGGGTGAATTATAAAAATGGTTGTGGAAGAACCGTAAATTTACTTTATAACATCTTTCAGACTGCTACATAAGCTACCCTCAAGATTGTTCAACTTCGTAAAGGTTTGCTAACCAAGTGTTTCGAGCCTTCTGGAGGTAACAGCATGTGCTCAGTACAGCTAATACAAAGAATTAAAAAATAAGCCAACCCAATTATCCAAGCTATTTATCAGTCCTGTCTTCTAAACTATGGACTTCATGGTATGAAAACGTTGGTGCTGGTTAAGTGTGCGGTCTACCTACGATTGGTTAGGTTTAATCATGATATTTTCGTTAAAACTAACGAAAATATCATGACTAAACCTAACCAATCGTCAAGGGCGATTGACAATGGGATTAAACAACAATTAGTAAACAAGATAGGAAGCTATAATTAAAAGGTAGACCGCCGAATCGTAGTAGACCGCATACTTAACCAGCACCGAAAACGTTTTTCCTGTAGCTCCACTTAACTTGAACATTACCATTTTTCATTGTTTGTAATTTTATTCTTAACTCTTGTCTTTTTATTTATTTTGGATCACTTTAACATATTGCTTCCCAAAGCATTCGGGAAGCAATATGTTAAAGTGATCCCTCCTGGGGAGCAATATGTTAAAGTGATTAACACTGGGAAGCAATATATTAAAGAGAGAAAGGTTGGTTGGTTAGAAAGAGGTTGGTAATGTAGGCTAACTAACGAAAATATCACGACCTAACCTAACCAATCGTCAAGGGAGTACGGTTGACCTAACGATTGGTTAGGTTAGGTCGTGATATTTTCGTTAGTTAGCCTTATAAGCAATGTTCCCTCTAAGGTGTGCGCGTGTGCGCGGTCACACGCGTTGTGAAACCCGCGCACACAGCAAAATAAAATGCGCACAGGCTCAAGCGTATCATGAGTCACGACAGTAAATGAAGTAGTTTCAAAAATATACCGTCACACAAGGTTTGACCATTTGCATCAACATACTCTATAGTTTCCTGAAAATGAAGTAAAAGAATGGTCTGCCTTTGATTTTCGGCTATTTTACAGAAAGACTTTGACTTTGGCATTGAGCATGTTAAAGCTTTATGTGCAAAATATGCAGATTTTCTTGGTGAAAGTTCTACCATAATCGACAGTACAATGATTTTAAATTTGCTATATGTGAGAAAATAGAAAGTAAGCTGGTTAAAAACTTTGACGATATGGTGACATTCGTCCTCCAAAATGAACAATTTTGTGACCTTGCTAAGTTTGATGGATATTGGGGAACGTTCCTAGCATCTAGTGTGGACTGTGAGCGTGGCTTCATTTTAATGAATTCTATAAAGAACAAATTAAGAAACCGCTTGAAAGAAAATCATTTGGAGATGCTCACGCGAATTAAAAGTTACCTGAATGATGACGGATGTATTAATCTTCATAGAGTTTATTTGGAATGGGCAAGTGCTAAAGATCGTAGGGAGAAATCATAATCATACTTAAATGAAAGGCACTTTCATTTAATGTTATTTTGATTATATTTTATTTTATTGAATTTTATTATTTTTATTTTATTCCTATTTTGTGAATGGATAAAATCATGTATTAATCTTGATAGTCTATTTTAAATTGCTAAATGCTAAAAATTGTTTTGAGAAATGATAACTAAAATAGTCATTTTCAATTAATGTTATTTTTATTTTATTTCTTTATTTTGTTGAATTTTATTTTACTATTTTTTATTTATTCATATTTTTAGAATGGATAAAATGTTTTCTTTTTAAGAATATATGATATTGTAAACAGTTTTTTAATATCCATTTAATAGTACCGTAATGATCAAGCTATCACCTTATGGAAATAATATTTATTAAGTATTTAATATATATATTCAATTTTGAGGATAATAGCGCTCAGAAAACTTTGCACAATTTTTCACCATGAATCTAAATGTATGCACAACGAAAATTTCTTGCGCACACGGACTAAAAAAATTAGAGGGAACATTGCTATAAGGCTAACTAAAGAAGGCTGGGGTCCCTGATCTTCAGGTGATCCAAATATTTTACATTCACAAAAAATGGCAAAGCATAATAAGTTGGCCATAAATTTACATTTTCTCGACTAGCTAATCTCTAAATATTATAAACTATTGTAATGTAACTGTAATTGGTTGTGTAATGTCTATTTTGGGAAACAATACGTTAAAGTGATCCTTTATTTTATTTATTTATTTATTTATTTCAATTTATAGTATTATTATTTGTCATATGAACTATTGGTCCGTCAATAACTTTTTTATTTTTATTTTCATTTTCATTCATATATATATATATATATATATATATGATACACACAGACAATGCATGGAACAAGGAACTCTTCTGGGATAATTAAATCCACTATAGTCCGAATAAGTAATGGTAAATGACAAATACCATAGTTTTTATTTTTCATGATGCTAGCCCGACGTGAGCAACGGGTCACTCGCAAGAGGTCCCATAAATATAGCTTCCCTCACCAGCTATCTGCAAAGCAGACAGGATCCAGCTTTGGGACATGGATCTAGGGTTTAAAGCAGCCTAGCCCTGCTACATTTAGAACCTCAATATAGCAAAAGACTCGCTGCCTTCACGTCAGATTCAATACATCAAAGAAAAAGGGGTAGCTGGATCCTGTCTGCTTTGCAGATAGCTGGTGAGGGAAGCTATATTTATGGGACCTCTTTGCGAGTGACCGTTGCCCACGTCGGGCTAGCATCATGAAAAAGAAAAACTATGGTATTTGTCATTTACCATTACTTATTCGGACTATAGTGGATTTAATTATCCCAGAAAAGTTCCTTGTTCCATGCACTGTCTGTGTGTATCATAAAAAACTCAGGGGACCATTCTGACTTCATTCCCATATATATATATATATATATATAATATATATAATATATAGATATATATAATATATATATATATATATATATATATATATATAATATACAGGGCGTCCAAAGAAATGTGTAACACACTTTAAATAATTATAAAGGCAGTGTTTATTAAAATACATTTCATTTTCAAAATGTATAGAATCTACAGACATTATTTAATTGTTTTGTCAACGCCTGTTTTCAAACTGACGTCCGTTCGGTCCAGCACTGCTGATAACGCGAAGCAATGGAATCGCAAACATCACGAAACATTTCGTTGGTATTTGTGTGCATTCTCGTTCAATGGCTGCTCTCAATTCAGCGACTGTGCAGGTTTTATAGCGTAGACTTTGTCTTTTAAGTATCCCCATAAAAAAAGTCTAGTGGTGTGAGGTCTGGTGAACGCGGAGGGTATTCTACGCAAACAACCCCTTCGTCCAGTCCATCCACATCGTGCCAAGTACCACTCGCAATCACTCCACTCTTCGGTCCGGATCATCTCATTAATAGCATGGACTAATCTTGGAATGTAACTTTTCCATTGACAGCGCTTCAAAATGCGTTGGACAGACGATTCTGAAATTCCTACCTCACGACTCGCTTGCCGCACAGATTTTCTTGGACTTTGGTGATACGTTTCCAGTACTCTTTCTTGCTTTGTGGGGCTTGTCGATGTCCGTGGTCTTCCGGAACGCTTCTTGTGGACATTCTGAACAGTTCCATCGGCTTCAAACTTAACTTATCTCTAATTCAAGTGATGGTAAGTCGCGTTGGTGGATCTGTTTGAAACTCCCTCCTAAACTGTCTTTGCACTTCAACGGCGTTTTCACACTTCCAGTAGCATTTTAGAATGAATTTCCTTTGTTCAAAGCTTAGTCTGACTGCCATTATTAATTCTAATGGGTTTAACTTGGAAAGAAAGAAACATCAATTGAGCTATCAGCTGTTAAAGTGTGTATACATTTTTTTGGGACGCCCTGTATATATTATTATATATATATATATATATATATCAGGAAGATCAGGAACTAGCAAAAATGTTGATGGCTCTCACAAACGAGTTTATGCTGACACAGGAGATAACAGAAAATACCAGAAAAAATAACTGCCTGGATCTGGTATTCACGAATAACACGAACTTGATTGCTGATATAAAAAAACCCCAACCATTATCTCAGACCACAACTTAATCGAGATATCAACAAATATGATGGCAGCATTAGAAGACAATACACATATTGTGGAAAGAAGTAAATTCGGGGCCTTTAACTTAAACTCGAAGACTATAAATTGGGAAGCAATCAGATCGCACATGGCCCAAATAGAATGGAGAACAATTTCGAGAATAAAACAACGGAAGAAATGCTAACAACTTTGGAGGAAAAAACGCTGAGAATTTTAGAAAAATATGCTCCGAAATCACAGCCAAAAGGAAAGAGGAGCTGGCTAGAAAGGCAAAAGAGAAGACTATTCCGCAAAAGAAAGAGAGTGGAGGCGAAGTTAGGAAACTGCGGAGATAATGGCAGGAAAATAATAAAGAAAAACTGGAGGGTATCGATAGGGAAATACAAGCCCTGATTAAGGACCATACAGAGAGGGAAGAGGAAAAGGCGGTAGAAGCAATAAAGGAAAATCCAAAATACTTCTATAGCTATGCAAAAAGGAAAACAAAAACGCGCGCCGCTATTGGGCCCTTAAGGACGGGAAATAATGAACTAACCGACGATCCAAAAGAAATATCTGATACATTGAGAGCTCAATATGAATCAGTTTTCAGTACCCCAAAAAGTGACAAAGCGATACCTGACATAAATGCATTCTTTGAAGAGGAATTGCAAGGAGAGTATATAACAGACTTTGAGTTTACACCAGAAAATGTAGCGAGAGCTATAGAACAAATGAAACTACATTCAGCTGCAGGTCCGGACAATTGGAACGCATTATTGATTAAAAACTGTAAAAATGAAATAGCTACACCTTTATACTGGATATGGAGAAGATCCCTAGACACTGGGGAAATACCGAGCATCTTGAAAAGAGCAAACATTGTCCCTATATATAAAGGAGGGGACAGATCTCAAGCAAAGAACTAAGACCAGTGTCATTGACGTCCCACCTCACCAAAGTATTTGAAAGAATAGTTAGAGAGAAAATTTATGATTTCCTGGAGACACGGGAAAGATTCAACGAAATCAGCATGGATTCCGATCAGGTAGATCATGCCTATCACAACTAATAGAGCACTACAACAATATCCTAGATGCATTGGAAGGCAATGACAACTACGATGTTATATACACAGATTTTGCTAAAGCTTTCGATAAATGTGACCATGGTATAATAGGACATAAAATTAAAGACATGGGAATAACAGGCAAAGTGGGAAAATGGATCTACAACTTCCTTAGTGATCGTCTGCAGGTCGTCAAAATTCAAGGTATATCATCATCAGAATCGGAAGTACGCAGCTCAGTACACAAGGGACAGTACTGGCCCCACTCCTGTTCATTATCATGCTAACAGACATAGACAGCGGAGTAAACAGCAATAGTATAGTAACATCCTTTGCAGACGATACAAAGATCAGCAGAAAAATCAGCGATGTACATGACGTGGAGGCCTTGCAGAGGGACACGAACAAAATATACAAATGGTCAGAAGACAACAACATGTCATTCAACGCCGAGAAATTTCAACTCTTGAGATATGGTAGAAAAGAAGAACTTAAACAGACTGCATATTATGCTCCAGATAGACAGGAAATTCAGAGAAGCATGAAAGCGATTGATCTCGGGATAATAATGACAGATGATGCGAAATTCGAAACACAAAATCAGATAGCGATAAATAAAGCAAAACGAGTCGCCGGACAGGTTCTAAGAACGTTCAAGAGAAGGACAGGACAGTAATGATTCCCCTGCTAAAAACACTGATTATACCAAAACTTGAATACTGCTCAGTTTTGACGTCCCATATAAAAAGGAAGAAAACTAATAAACTAGAAGAAACGCAAAGGCATTTCACAGCCAAGATTGATGGCTGCAAAGAACTCAACTACTGGGAAAGACTACGTAAACTAAATCTGTACTCACTGGAAAGAAGAAGAGAGAGGTACATCATAATCTACATATGGAAAATTATCGAAAAACTGGTACCAAACCTAAAACTAAACCCAATTACCATTCAAACAACACTGGAAAATAGGAAAGGCAGAATGTGTAGTGTTCCCAAATTAAAAGCACGACAAGGGACCTCCTCAACCCTGAAGGAAAATAGCTTGGTTGTCAGGGGGCCAAGACTTTTCAACCAGCTTCCTAAGGACCTCAGAAACGTAACGGGGGTCAAAGTTGAAGTCTTCAAGAAAAGACTGGATGCCTGGCTCAGGACAGTACCAGATGAGCCGGGCGTGCCTGGCTATGTACGGTGGAGAGCGCAAGAAAGTAACTCGCTCCTCACCAGGCCAGACCTAGAGGCGGGGCCACCAGCTTGACCTCCGTGTGAAGAGAGACCACAACACACGAAACAACATAAGGTTCATAAGGTATATATATATATATATATATATATATATATATATATATATTAGGCCTAAAACCAATTCCCCTTTTATTTTCTCCAAAATGACTACAGTTGCAACAAGAAAAACTTTTGAAACATGTACAGGAATTATTGAACTTTTTGAAACTGAAAGTTTACATCTCGCATTTATCCGAATACAAAAGAACGGTGATATGAATGATAATAAAAACCCACTCTAATAGACAGAGTTTATTTCCACAACAGTTTCGATGCACACTGGCATCCTCTTCGGGTGGATACAGAATGCTTAATTTAACGAACAGGTGCGAATTCGTAATTCAGGTGGATGAGAAACAACTCTTTATAAGAATAATAAACACGATGCGCCAGGTTGAAGTCATCGGCCTATACTCCTCCTTTCCATTTGAATAAAATCATGAAAGTGCAAAACGGCCGCTGACATTTCTAACAAACCTTTGCCGAAGAAAGTGTTCACCCACGAAGAGAACATTTCCAAACAACTTTCATCGAGGAAAGTATTCCCTCGAGGATAGGACACTTTTAACCCTCTCACTATGGGCATAGCTTTGAAGCGAATTATTGAATTCGAATTATAATACTTATATCCCCCCATTTTCAACCCCAGAGGGTGGAAAGAGAAGGATATACCCTTGGTTTATAAACTCCACCCGGAGTTTAGAAAAGATTAGGAGGACCACACTCGGATCTGAGCGCAAATTGGACGTGTAATTTGTATGCCACACTTGGAGCGAAAGGGTTAAACAAACTTTCACCGAAGAGATTACTCCTCTCGGATGGAACATTGTAAATAAACTTTCTTTGCAAATTTCCGTTAAATATCCATTTTCAAAGGTAATTTAAGACTTAGTTTAGGCTTTTCATTGATTGATTCTGCCGAGGAATGAACGTCATATCCATTTTCAAAGGTAATTTAAGACTTAGTTTAGGCTTTTCATTGATTCTGCCAAGGAATGAACGTCATTCTTTGAGGAGAAAGTTTCCGTAAATGCGTTTCGGAAAAGACACCAAATAGAGTTCCGTAATTACAAAGACGACGACGGTTATTGAAGTGGAACCTTAACCCTTTCAGTCACTAGGTACCCAATTTGGTAGCTGAAAAATAAACCATATTGGTTCTTATATACCCACACATAAAGGCAAATTTCTTTTTTACCCTATGTCATAAGTCATGATCGAAGTGGAACCTTAAAGCAATTCACGAAATACTTGAAAACGTTCATAAATAAACTGGAAATTCTTATGGTTGTCATCTTGGCCGAGGAAGGACGTGTTTTTGTTTGGTCGTGAAAGTTCAGATCTTGCTAAACTCATCTGCATGTAAAACTAACCCCAGAGTTCTAGGCACGATCTAAATTATCTGAGCTACATAATATATTTATATAGGCCTATATATACGTACATATATAAACTTTGGTCTCACGACCAGGAAAGTAGCAATTTCATAAGAAATCTTAGAGTAAATTCAAAATAAAAATGGGTAAAGGCATGTTTACCGACCTATCGCCAAAAAGGAGGAGCGAAACTCCTCCCACCAATATGCCACGAATGACGGCACCAGTTCCTCTACCCAGAGCGACATACCCAACTACTGGACCCCAAGCGGCAGTGCTACATCTCTTCCATCTTCACCTGTTTCCACAGGTGGTGCTGCCGTGGTGCAAGGCACTAGTGAATAGCAGCAATTGCTAACAGGGTTAAGCAATGATAACCGCAAGCTTTTCGAACTCCTCAAGAGCTTCTTAATCGATGGGATTACGCGGACGCTCACGGAGCAAGTTGGATCTCTCAACCAGAAAGTTGAACTCCTGCAAGAAGAATCCGTTGAGCATAAGGAGAGAGCTGAAGCCCTCCAGAAGAAAACAGAGGAATTGAAAGAGAGAATAGAACACCTCCAACGAAACCAATATAAGAATGTTATGGTAATTAGTGGGCCAAAGACACCTGCTGAAGGCGGAAATGAAGACCTGCAGCATAAAACAGTCGAGGCTTTGCGAAGAAATCTTCGAATAAATGTTAAACCAACAGACATCATAGAAGCCTCTAGACTCGGTCGACCCAAAGAGAACAACGCCACGCGACCTATCAGGAGTTTTATCCCGAATGAAGATGTAAAAAGGGAATTCGTAGGCGCGTGTATCCAGGTGAGACCAAGAATTTCCTTGAACGAATATCTGACGAGCTATAAGAGAAACCTCTTCAAAAAGATAAGAGATTTCAGGAAGGACTTCTTTCATATACTTTGGTGAGGTGGGACTCAATGACACTGGTCTATAGTTCTTTGCTTGAGAGCTGTCCCCTCCTTTATATACAGTATAGAGACAATGTTTGCTCTTTTCAAGATGCTCGGTATTTCCCCAGTGTCTAGGGATCTATATATATATATATTAGTGATGTATCGGATGTCAGATTTCAGACATCTGCGGATGCGGATGTTCATGCAGAAATTTGTCAGGTTGATAATATGATAGTTTAAATTCATACTTAATTTATTAATTGACTTTCGACTTTTGGTTAGTTATAAATATTAGATATTCGATAATATTAGATATTAGATAATATTATTTTGTAATTATAATTTTTTTACATACACTTTTTTTGGACGAGTTTTCGCCACACAACTGTGTGTTACCAGGATGCGGGACGGGAACCCAACTCGTCTTGAATCCCACCAACCACTTTCCCCAACCATCACCCTTTGGAAAGTAGTGTGCTTATGACATTGTTATGTATTGTAGCATGAACAATTAATTATACAAATACACAACAGACATTGCCAGTTACATTAAAGATCAAATGAAGGCTGCACAAGTTTCAGTATTTGAATTAAATGAGGGTAGAGCTTCGAGGTTTCACCCGCAGGGAACGAAAACACCCAAATAAGTGAAATAACATTACTCAAAGTAAACGTAAAAGACTGGTGGTTATACTCAAATTTCAATAACTCAGTATGTATACAGGATCTCACCACCTCTTAAGTTTTTAAATAAAATATTGTGGTTCACTCTGTTATATGTTTTACTTATATTCAAGAAACAGCTATAAATGTGTAATGTCACACTTTCTTTATTTTTATTTTTATTTATTTTATTTTTTCTTTATTTTTGGGGGAGTTGACACTGGCACCCCTTCCCCCTTTTTCCCATCACCCTTTTCCCCTTCCCCAAATTAGCCACTCAGTATTTTTTTCACCCATACTACTTCACTACAAATGAGACGCGCGATTTAGCATGAATTTCCTATGGTTCTGTGCGTAAGAATCTTGGACTGGTTTGAACTAAATCTGCGTCCCCACGAAGAGGCAGAACTCTGTATAATAGTTTTAAGAGAACTAATTTGCTTATTAGCAAATCAGGATTCTGCAGTAACACATCACTTGTGTGGAGAGGACAAATAACGTTCTTTTTATTACTAGTCATCACTGAAGGAATATCTTGCTCTATTTTACAATTCCTGTGTAAAGTGAAATTCCCAAATAATCTGCATTAATAACATACCTATTTCAACGTCTCAGTTTAGCCAAGTCCCTCCGCGCTTCTACATAACTTCCTACATTTTTGTGAAGCCACAGTCATCACATTTTGAGCTTCACGTCCGATATCATTGGATCAGAATTTGTGAAACTCTTATAAACTCTTGTCTATGAAATTAATTAGATATTATAATGTAAGCCGAGGCTGACTTAGTATAGGTAAGCAGCTTTCGTTAAGTAATGTTGATTTCCAATTTCACAGCGGCATTTACTGAGATTAAATAAAATCGTATGACATCAACGAGGAAACTACACAATGAGCACGAATGGGTTAGAGAGCGATTATTTAAGAAAAAGAAATACTTACCAGCAATAATGTGGAGAGTAATTAATGTCTTCATAAAAGAGAAAAATATTTCCATTTTGACTCCGATTTACTTCATCGAGTTTTGATCGACAATGAAGGAATGATTAAAGTTAGCCGTGCAACTTTGTTCGTTTTGTTTAAAAAATAAGTTTTGTTTTATCAGAGAAGAATTTTTGTGTTGGATCAAAACAGTCACTCTTTTTCACTTCGATGTTCCTCTTTCCTATCGCATCACATCATCATCATCATATAATAAATCACAACTACAAAAAATCTAGTTTATATATATATATATATATATATATATATATATATATATATATATATATATATATATATATATATATATATATATATATATATATAGGTAAAGCTGGAAAGTATAGACAGGGAAATACAAGCCCTAATTAAGCGTCATTCAGAGAGAGAAGAGGAAGATGCGCTGAAAACGATAAAAGACAACCCAAAATGCTTCTATAGATTCGCGAAAAGAAAAACAAAAACGCGGAACCACTCTCGTACCTTCAAGGAAAGAAAATAATGAGCTAACTGATGAATTAAAACAAGTATCTGAAATAGTGAGAGCTCGGTATGAATTACCTTTCAGTACCCCAAATAGAGACAAAACAGGACCTAACAGAAAAGCCTTTTTGAAGAGGAGTTAAATGGAGAATATAGGAGTATAACTGATTTTAAATTTACCGCGGAAGATACAGCGAAAGCTATAGGACAAATGAAATCACATTCAACTACAGGCCCGGACAAATGGAATGCCTTGTTGATTGAAAACTGTAAGAACGAAGTAGCTACAACCCTTTAATGGAAATAGAGAAGATCCCTGGACACGGAGGAAATACTGAGCATACTAAAAGGAGCGAACGTTGTTCCTATATATAAAGGGAGAATAGATTTCAAGCAAAGAACTATAGACGGTGTCACTGACATCACATCTGACCAAAACATTTGAAAGAATAGTCAGGGAGAAAATATATGACTTTTTGGAGACACAGGAATGAGTGAATGAGAACCAGCACTGATTCCGATCTGGAAGATCGTGCTTATCACAACTAATAGAGCACTATAACAATATCATAGACGCACTTGAGAGCAATGATAACTACGATGTAAAATACATGGATTTTGCTAAAGCATTCGACAAGTGTAATCATGACATAATAACACAAAATAAACAAATGGGAATAACAGGCAAAGTGGGAAAATGGATCTACAACTTCCCAATGGAACGACAGCAAGCCGTAAAACTTCAAGGTATATCCTCATCAGAATCGGAAGTACGCAGCTCAGTCCACAAGGAACAGTGTCAGCTCCACTCCTATTCATTATCATGCTGACAAACAAAGACAATGAAGTAGGCGACAACAGTATAGTAACATCATTTACTAATGATACAAAGGTCATCAGAAAAATCAGCGATGCAAGAGGTGGAGGCCTTGCAGAGGGACACAAACAAAATATACAAAAAGTCAGAAGAGAACAGCATGACATTTAACACCGAGAAATTCCAGCTCTTGAGATACAGTAGAAATGAGGAACTTAAAGAGACATCATATTATGCCCCGGACAGATAGGAAATTCAAAGAAGCACGAAAGCGATAGATTTGGGAGTTATAATGACCGATGATGCGAAATTCGAGACACAAAATCAGATAACGATAAACAAAGCAAAACGAATTACGGAACAGCTACTGAGAACCTTCAAAAAAAGGGACGAGAAGATAATGATTCCCCTGCTGAAAAAAACTGATAATACCAAACTGAATACTACTCAGTCTTGATGTCCCCCCAAACAAAAAAGAAGAAATTGATAAACTAGAAGAAGTCGAGAGGAATTTCACAGCCAAGATTGAAGGCTGCAAAGGACTAAACTACTGGAAAATACTACTTAAATTAAATTTGTATTCACTGGAAAGAAGAGAGATGCACCGTAATTTAGATATGGAAAATGATCGAAAAACTGGTACCAAACCTCAAACTAAACCCAATTAACATCCAAACAACACTGGAAAATAGCAAAGGTAGAATGTGCAGTGTTCCGAAACTAAAGGCCCAATAAGGGACACCCTCAACATTAAAGGAAAATAGCTTGGTTGTCAGGGGGCCAAGACTTTTTAACCAGCTTCCAAAAAACCTCAGGAACATCACAGGGGTCAAAGTTAAATTAAATCTTCAAAAGAAGACTAGATGCTTGGCTCATGACGATACCAGATGAACCGGGTGTGCCTGGCTATGCGCGATGGAGATCGCAAGAGAGCAACTCGCTCCTCCATCAGGCCAGACGTAGAGGTGGGGCCACCAGCTTGACCTTCGTGTGAAAAGAGACTGACGCACAGAACTTTCACCAGGTTTATCGGATATATATATATATGGTATGTAAAATAGACCCAACAACATTCGAACCCGTGATCTGTTGAGTAGAAGGACCGGATGCTACCACTACACTACGAAAAATATAAGCTAACACAACCTGACGCATATTTCAACACCCGAGGAAACACGCACGACCACAGGTGTTTAGCCCCATACACTCGAGCAATGGCAGAATTTAATTGAGATCTCTAAGGTATAATACTGGGGTACCATACATGAAATTTTATGTACGATCACGCACGATTTCTGCATAATGCAAAATAAGCAAACCAGGATTGCTACCCAAGAGGTCATTGGTTTGAATCCTGGTGCGATTATGATAAACGTTAAATCATTAAACACCATTAATCAGTGTTCAAATGAAAGCACGTTCCAACAAGAATAAATTAATCAGTTTGATTTAAAATATAATATAGACATCACTTTCGCAATGAGGATAATTTAATCATCATTTGATCTCTCTCTCACCCATCAAAAGTGGAAAAATATTCGAGCTACTCCCTTCTCGCATCGAAGTTCGAAAGACACTGAGGTGAATGGAGGTCAACATCGGCTTTTATTTTGAGAAAATGTTTTTCCCAGTTTTCGTGAATGAATTTTATGAGGAAAATTATTGCATTTAATAACGCAGTAATTACCTGTATTTGCGGAAGAGATTTTCCATAATAATTTCATACTCTCCAATTTATTATTACACACGCGCAAAAAAACACCCTCGCATACACTCGCATATATTGCCTAAAGGTTTACTAGATGGAAATCTAAGCTTAATAAGGAACAACAAGAGAAGTCCTTAAAAAAACATTTTATTCTTAACAAAGCTTTCGGTGAGGCTCTCACCATCGTCAGTGCTAGAACCGGGAAAATACCCAGTAGTTACAAAATATGTAATGAAAACTATAATTGAGAAGCTGCAAGTTCAAATATTAAACCGTTAAAACAATTACAAAGGTTTACCTTAAGTTATAATATAAAATCATTTAAAAGTAATTCGCTAATTAATAATAATCAACATTTCAGAATACACAAATAAAATCTAAATTAAAATCATGACAAAGAATATCGTTCACTCTCTAAATAGCACCAAAAATAACTAAAAATTTAGAACTGGTGGTTGTTGTCATGTATTTTTATTTAGTTGGTTGATAATTATCTTAGTGTATAAGAAAATTAAATGGATTCAGCCCATTTAATGTGGGTTTAATTTTAAAAATACAAATATATTCTAAACGGGGTAAATCTAATTTGTTACCCCTTGCAATAATGAAAAAATTATTAATTTTTATAGGGCATTCACATTCACAAGAATGATCTGTAATGCTAGAGAACGAAGGGTGAGTAAGTCTATTTCCAGAAAGGGTACTCATACCTCTCTGCTCACCCATACGTAGTTGAAGCTGACGTATAGTTGCCCCAACATAGGACGAAGTGCATCCGCCACAAGTATATTTATACACAATAGAAAACACACAGGTTGCTTGGGATTTTATCCTTTACTTTAAAAAAACGAACCCAATCTCAGATCTAAAGTAAATAATAAAATGTTTGTTCAAGAACTTGCTTGCTGTTCCTTATATATATATATATATATATATATATATATATAAACTTACTTTGTGTGAGTTCGAACAACGGTTCAGGATCGACGTGCAGTCGACCCCTCTGCAGCATCCCCCTCATTTGCGGAATTTGGTGAAGGAGGGAATTGTTGTCTGATCTCCTCCTGCCCTCGTAGTCAGCCACACATGGCTGGTCAGGGACTTTGCACAGTAATCTGTCCAGCTGGTTCTTGAAGTTATTCAGGTCGGTGTGCTGGAGATTCCTTACTTTTCTCGGTAGGGCACTGAAAAGCTTTGGACCTCGTATTCTGAGGGTATTTTCCATTCTCGTTTCCATGGCCCCCTGTCCCACAGCAGCTGGGACTGTACAAAATCTGCCTCTTCTCTCATTCCAGTTTGTTTCTATTTCATTTCTAAGGTCAGGGACAAAGTCCTCAAGTATTTTCCATATGTATATTATTGTGTACCGCTCTCGCTTCTTTCGAGAGAGTAGAGTTTCTGGGAGTGTGGTCGAGACCAGTAGTTTTCACCTCCCGTTTCTTCTATCTTAGACGTAAATGTCCTTTGTATAGCTTCAATGTTCGCAATGTCTCGTTTTCTGTATGGGCTTGTGAGTATTGAGCAATACTCAATTATTGGTAGAACTAGGCTCTTCCATAATAATTTGAGCATGATGTTTGCTTTTCTGCTGCAGAAAAGATGATTCGGCAAATCCAGGTGTATTCAGGGGATTAATTAATTTCGCATCAAAATTAGATCCCGATTTGAAAAAACATTTAGAAAGCAACACAGTCTTCAAGGGCGTTTCCAAAACAATTCAGAATGATATTCTTGACTGGTATCCCGCAATCAAATAAAAAAGAAATTAAAGAAGCTTCGTTTGTGGCGGTCATGGCTGATGACACAACTGATGTTTCTGAACACACTCAAATGGTTATTGTTCTGAGATACGAGCTGAATGAGGAAGTCTTTGAGCGATTCTGGGGTTTCTTTACTCCAGAAAATCAAACGGCAGAAGGACTATCTAAGTGCATTCTAGATCAGCTAGATATTCTTCTCGAAGGAAACAAGCAGAAACTAATTGCTCAGACATTTGATGGCGCAAATGTCATGAAAGGAAAAAAAGGGGGAGTTCGGGCTAAAATTAAAGAAGTTTACAATAATGCACACTTCATTCACTGTTATGCCCACCAACTGAATCTGATTATGAAAAATGCAGCAAGTACTACCCAAAATTCAAGAATATTCTTTTTTAACCTCTTGGCTATACCAACATTTTTATCCAGGTCACCACTTCGTCTCTCTATCTTAAGCAAACATATGGCCAGCCGCATTCCTCGTCCATCCCCTACTAGATGGAATTTTCATATACGCACCGTAAACCGTGTCTATGAAAATTTCGAACCCTTAAAAAAATGCCTTGAAGAAATACAGTCGACAGCAAACGCAGATCAAACCATTTCAGAAGCAACAGGAATTTTGCACGTTTTGAATAACGAAAAGTTCATCTTTTGGTTGAAACTTTTTCATCAGATAATGCCTCACGTAGAAGTCATTTACAATCAAATGCAATCTCGAGCTATTGACTCGTGTAAAGTACAAGAATATATAGCAAACTTCAACAATGCCATTTTAAAAATAAGAAATTCGGAGTACTGTGAAAATCCTTCAAAAACAGTCATGATTGAAGCAAAGGAAGTGTGCGACTGCGTATGTGTTGACATAGCTGAGAGGTATTCATTTACCAAACAATTAGTAGCTGCTAAGCTGTTTACCAAGGAAAACTTCGATAGCTATAATATGAAAATGCCTATGGAAGAGGTAACGGTGACCACTGAGGCATATCCCATGATTGAAAAAGAAAAGCTTCTTACTGAACTACACGTTTTCTACAGTAGACCTGATATGCACAATTACGACAGGTTAATTGATCTGCTGAAATTTATCACTGAAAATAATCTAGTAGATGTTCTTGGAGAACTGCTAAGCTCATAAAAATTCTTTTGACCATCCCCATGACTACCTCCGAGGCCGAACGCTGCCATTCAACATTAAAAAGAATAAAGACGTTCTTAAGGAGCACTATGAATCAGGAAAGACTAAATGCTCTTGCAATGATTTCAATAGAGAAAAATTTGATCAACAGTACACAGAATTTCAATAAAAAAGTAATAGACCTTTTCGCTCAGAATAAAAACAGAAGAATGGAATTTGTTTATAAATAAAATTTTGACAAATTCGAAATTACCCGTTAAGCGTAAGTACCCTATAATTGATTTTATGATACTATTTTACTTATTTTTATGACTGAGTAGTGAGTAGTTATCTATTTATCTATTCGACTTTCTCTCTCTCTCATATATATATATAATCGACACAATTGTTCGCAATTTCTGAGGCAGCACCCCCATAACTGAAAGTCACGAGCCGCCACTGGTAGATACAATGAATACGAAATACAGAATTACAGTCATTTAAGTATGAATGCAGTATAGTTCTCTCTCTCTCTCTCTCTCTCTCTCTCTCTCTCTCTCTCTCTCTCTCTCTCTCTCTCTCTTGCCGATAGAATAGACAAACTGAGCGCGTTTAAGGCTCCTGGGCCAGACCAGTTTCTCCCCAGAGTGTTGCGAGAAGTGCGCGACCAGGTGGCTCCCCACCTGGCTACAGTCTTCAACAAATCGTTGGAGATGGGCCAGGTGCCTGGTGACTGGAGGGAAGCCAACGTGACCCCTATCTTTAAGAAAGGGGATCACGAAAGTCCAGGGAACTATCGTCCCATTAGTCTCACTTCAGTTGTAGGTAAATTATTAGAAGGATAATAGCTGATAGGATCATTGACCATTTGGATTCCTACAAGCTGCTTGGGGACTCCCAACATGGGTTTAGACGGCATAGGTCGTGTCTCACCAACTTGCTCGAGTTTTTCCACGTCATGTTGAGTGAGTACGATAAGAGTAGGGCGATTGATATACTTTATCTCGACTTTCAGAAAGCCTTTGATAAGGTACCTCACCGCCGGCTAATGGCGAAAGTGCGCGCGCTGGGTATCGGTGGGGAAATAGGTAGGTGGATTGAAAACTGGCTGAGGAATAGGCGGCAGAGGGTGGTAATTAAAGGGGCTAGTTCGGGTTGGGCCTCGGTCACTAGTGGGGTTCCTCAGGGCTCCGTTTTGGGGCCACTGTTGTTTATCATTTACATAAATGATATCGACGGTGGCATCGTCAGTCGGATCGCCAAATTCGCTGATGACACCAAGCTTGGGGCCAATGTTGGGACGCCCGAAGCGATCGAGGAACTGCGTGCGGACCTAGGTAGGATAGGAGAGTGGTCCGAAAAATGGCAAATGCCGTTTAACTTGGGTAAATGCAAAGTGATGCACATTGGCTACGCCAATCCCAAGTCGGACTACTCGATGTTGGGTAGTAATATCGAGGTGACTGATTTAGAAAAGGACTTGGGTGTGCTAATTAGCAGTGATCTTAAGTTTACGAAACAGTGTGTAGAGGTGGAAAAGAAAGCCCAGAAACTATTGGGTTATATCAGGAGGCAATTTCAGTTTCGGAACAAGGAGATTGTGCTCTCACTGTACAATTCCCTTGTTCGGCCGCACCTGGAGTATGCTGTGCAGTTCTGGTCGCCCCCCCTCAGGAAAGATATTGAGAGGCTGGAGCGAGTGCAGGCGAGGGCCACAAAGTTAATCCCTTCCGTTAGGCATATGGGCTACAATCGACGTTACGCGCCCTGAACTTGTTTTCGCTTGAAACTCGGAGGCTGCGCGGTCAACTGATCGAGGTTTTCAAGCTCTTACGCGGGTTCAACGATGTCGATTTTAGAAGTATGTTTAGTTTAAATGATAACCCAACTCGCAACAATGGTTGGAAGTTGGATTTGAAACGGTTTAGGACTAGTGTATGTGGGAATTACTTTACGTATAAGATCTGTGACACATGGAACAGGTTACCTTCGGAAGTTGTGAACAGTTCCTCTGTGGATCAGTTCAAGAAAAGGGTAGACCAAATCTTGCACACTATTTGAGTGTGTACAAAATTTTCCCTGGCACCAACTTCCCTCAGAGGTTGTTTCCAGTCAAAGTGTAAATGTGTTTAAAAATAGGCTAGACAAAGTACTGAATACACTCATAGTTTAAGATTAAAACCTCAGAAAACTCTGCAGGAGTTCGCTTGCACGGTGTCTCTGTGAGCAAGCTAAATATAGAGCTATTTATATATTCTCCACTTTCCTGTAAAATTTCCTTGGCTACTTTTCCAGGGTCAAGGTATTTTCTTCAACCTTTTTCCGTACCTGCCTCTGGCAGGGAGGGAGCGGAGGGTGGGGAGAGAGCCTTCTACTTTTCTATCCAGTTTTCTACTACTATTAGGATAGTTGAAACAAAAATAAACTTTTAATAACAGGAACCTCCCAGAGTGGACCGAAAGGTCTTTGAGGCTTCCTCTTGTCCTTGTCCTTGTAACTCTTTCAGGTTACCTTCGGAAGTTGTGAACAGTTCCTCTGTGGATCAGTTCAAGAAAAGGTTAGACCAAATCTTGCACACTATTTGAGTGTGTACAAAACTTTCCCTGGCACCCGTTGCCATTGGTACCTCCTCGGTATGGGCCGCAAGGCCTTTTGGGGTACTTCTTTTCCTTGTAACTCCTTGTAACTCTTGTCTACTTGTATTCTATATGTCTATATGTCAGAATGCCCCTTTCATATTTCCTTCCACGTCCTCACTCGACTGAGATAGATTTATACTCTAAACATGAAAAGTGTCATCGAACACTGACCAGTTTTTGAACGAAAGAAATAATTTCGAAATTTGTGGTCAGTCAAAAGTGACAATTAATAATATCACAAATGACAACTCGCGAAAAATTATGCGAATGAAGACCATAATATCGTTTATGGAGGAATTAATTATTTATCAATGAGAAATTTCCTCTGAAGAAAATTTCGCATTAAATTTTGTGCGGGATTTGAACGAGGGAAATTGGAGATCCTCCACATTCATATGTTCTTGCAACTTCACTGATAACAATAAAGCAGCAGCAGCAGCAGCAGCACTATACTACTTCTACTACTACTACTACTACTACTAATAATAATAATAATAATAATAATAACTAAAGAGAAAATTAAAACTAAAAATTACTGGCCCGCTTTTTTAAATATATTTTGGATGGCGTATTTAGAAGAATTTATAAAAATAAACAATTGTATGTTTGAAAATAATTCATGAAAGCGATAAAACTTCGAAAATTACACAATTTTCCAGTATTGCATATTCGATAACGTAATCTGAAGTAAACAAAGTCTTAATAAGAGAATAAATACACGAAAAACAGCTACCAAAGTATAATTCAATTAAGGATGGATGAGAGAGGGAAGTGAGATCAAATTATGATTATTTTCTTTACTTCTTTACAAGAAAAATCTATCCAATCTCATAACATAAATAAAGAAGGACGAATAAAATTCATTTTCTTCTTTTTGTTTCATTTCTATTGATACAAACTTACGAATGGTTTTTAGAAATTTTCTTTTCAAAATTGTGACCTTCATCGCTTTGCAAGGAAAATTTGTATTTTAAATTCGATGAATTTAGCGTTTAGCGCAGAATTGGTCGTTTAACGACAGAATTGGTATGAAACTATCCGCGAAAGAACTAACTTCATTTGTAGCGTAAAATAATTCCTTCTTAATTTTAGATACGTTGATTAAACTCCTTTCTTGAAATACTGAAATCTTTCTTCGTGTTCCTCTACAAAAACCTTCGTTTTGCTTTAACCATTCAACGTTCGTCAGTCGGCATTTACCGCGAAAGAAACGTATCCAATTACAATTAAATAGTCAGGTTCCATACTTATTTCTCTTCGAGTAAACAAATAAATGCATCTCATTTCCATCCCAGTAATATTATTTTCGCGGATAAAACAAAAAATATGGCAGAAAGAGCCATAGCGGTTATAATTGAAGGGTAAAGATATTTCAGAGGGGTTTCAGTTTTCTATTACACTACAATCTTCCAATTCCATTACTCAACGATAGTGAAGATTTAGAAGTCTTCCACAAGCCAGTTTAACATACCCACTCAAAGTCTGATTTTATTTGTTTGAATTACGATAACAATGAAAATAGGTGAAGGAGGAGTTGAGCAAAGATAGCATTCGTTATAAATGAGACTTGTTATAAATGAGATTTGGGAAGTAATTTTGTAGAAATAAATAAATGAAAACCGAACTTCGATAATGCGTTCGGATTCCCAAACACATGCAGCAAAGTTTTGCTATTTTATTTTTAATTAAGTACAGTATATTAAATTTTAGTTTTATTCATTGAAACAAACGGATTTTGTATTTAGTAAGTCATTATCTACGGCATTCATTTTTTTAAATTAATTTCATGGCCAGTGAAGAATGCAATAATCTCCTCTCCTTCGCTTACAGAAACTGGCATCTGTCTTACAATTGTACCCATGACTTTGGTATCGGGGCATGAAGGGTTAGCTACTCCTTTCCCAGATATACGAGGGCCACTCAATATATTTTGCCCCACCTTTTTTTTTCTTTCCAAGTTTCTTTGTAAGTTCCAGAAATTTTGTACACAAGTAGTTACATACCTTTTTTATAAGTTTTTATTTTTCCACATAGTCTCCGTTCTTTTCTACGGCTTTCCTCCACCTCGAAACAAGGGCCTTTATTCCTTGCTGGTAAAAGTCCGCTGGGTTCCGCTGGAACCACCTCTTAACCTCCTCAACAACCTCATCGTCACTCTGAAACTTTCTTCCACGAATAGCATCTTTCATTGGCCCAAACAAATGGAAGTGTGAAGGTGCCAGATCCGGGCTGTATGGAGGGTGGGGTAACACAGTCAAGCGCATATTTGTGATGGCCTCTCTTGTTTGCAAACTGTTGTGTGGTCTTGCATGATCGTGCAAAAGAAGGACGTCTTCCAGTTTTCTCTCCGGTCGAACTCGCTTTATACGTCTCTGGAGTTTCTGTAGGGTAGCAATATATGCCTCTGAGTTGATTGTTTGTCCTTTCTTCATAATGTCCACCAGAATCACCCCTTTCATGTCCCAGAAGATGGTGGCCATAACTTTTCATGCAGAGGGAGCCATTTTGAATTTTTGCGTGGAGAGTCTGCGTGATGCCACTCCATGGATTGGCGTTTTGTTTCAGGTTCAAAGTGGTGTACCCTAGTCTCATCCCCCAGTCACAATTCGTGAAAGGAAGTCATCCCCTTCTGTCTCGTATCAAACCAACGACTCAGAAGCAATTTCTTTTCTTTGGGCTTTGTGATCTTCAGTCAGTTCGCGATGAACAAACCGTGAACACACTTTTGAGTATCCCATTTGCTGAATTATCGTATTCACACTTTCTTCACTAATTCGTAGCTCCAGTGATAGCTCTTTGTATGTGACGCGCCGATTTGATCGAATGATGCTGTTAGCACGTTGCACAGTGTGAGATGTCACAGCCGATGCCGGGCGACCGCTGCGTGGCTCATCATCGAGGCTGGCTCTCACTCTCTCCGATGATCTCACACGTTTAGACTAGCGTCCAAATGTGCTTCGATCAACAACAGCATCTCCGTAAACGTTTTGTAAACGTTTGTGAATATTTCCAACTGTTTCCTTCTCTGAGGTTAAGAACTCGATAACAGCTCTCTGTTTATGAGTTATGACACACATCACTGTCAGACACCATTTTCGAAACTGCGTTAACCATCGGTTTTATACAAGGGCGTTTAAAAGCGGTTTTATACAAGGAGGGGAGGTCAAACTGGAAAAATCCGGTTATGTGAAGCGCAGAAAGTTCAATCTTACGGCCCAAAAGACATTTCAGCCCCATTGCCTATTATTTAGCTAAAAAAAAAAAGGGTGGGGCAAAATATATTCAGTGCCTCTAGTATACTGTGTTGGAAATAAAAAAATTTTAAACTGTGATAATTATTAACAATTAAACTTTGGCAAAATATTGTAAAATTTTGATATAAATAGTACTGAAAAACATAAGATAAAAATAGGCCATCATGATGAATATTAATGTAGCTTCGCACAGATCGATTATCTTACGCAACAGCGACAAGTTTATCACATGTAAATTTAGACTGAACTGCGGCGTGCACATGCTCAGCATCCATTTTGAAATTACGTAGTATTGTTACAACGAACTGAATTCCTTGATACGGTTGACGTCAGATCATGCTAGGCTTTCCATCCAGTTGTGTTCTTTATTATTATTAACGTGACTGATGAATGAAATAAAATGAACAAGCTATACGGCCAAAACTACTACTTTTCCACTGCATACTCAAATTTTTTATCTTTTGATGTACTGGAGTTGACCACAATAACAGTAAGTTGACAGTAATACGGAGGTTGGAGGATAACTTGCATTTCTCAAAAACACATGACGAAACGAGATGCGTTCAAAGCTGCACTTTAAAGAATAATCAGTGACGTGATTTGGACGTGACCTACGAGGCATTGGTACAAGTCCTTTTACATCTATCTCCGTATATTTAATATTTCAGGAGAAATGAAAATAGTAGAAAAGGAGAGCGTTGACAGTTGACTGAAAAATGGCACAAAGCCATTTGAATTCGAATTCGTGTGTAAAAGTAATCGGAGTTAAAATACATAACTATTCAGAAGAAGTATATTAGTCAGATCTTTGCTCTTGACAATGTAGAGATCATTAAGCGAAAATGGTCCTTTACTTTGTCTTTGCAATGAAGCAAAGGAAACAGAACAAAATACAAACGTAACGCCACAATTTTACGATAGAACGTCGATTCGCAATATCTCTCAGACAACAACATGAAATTGCTGACCTATCTGTACCCGAAAATACGACTTCCATAAAATGGAAACATTATTTAACGGGTATGAAAGGTCTGTAACGTAAAAAGGGCAAAAGCCCCCTCTTCCTTCCTCGACAGCAAACCAGAGGATGAAATAATTCGAGAATCCACATTTGGTTTCCAGGAACCGATATTAATTGACGCCAACTGGAGTCTTCCTCCGTTTATTAAAACGGATTTTACATCCCAAAATTGAAAACAGAAACCAAAATAAAGTTATGAACAACGTCGTAAACCAAATTAAAGGTTTTCCTTCCGAATTTGAGCTGAACTGTGGACGATTCTGTTCATTTACTATTTTTAGATGAAAAGGAAGAGAACATGGTAAGTCTTTTTAAAGGAGCCATAAACATGTATTCCAGTAATAATAATAATAATAATAATAATAATAATAATAATAATAATTATAATAATATAGTGGAGATTAAAGTCTGAAAAAGCATTCTAGTGCCTGAAATTTTCAAATCCAATTTTACGCTAATTGCCATCATGAACGAATAAAAGAAAAAGTGAACTGAACTTTAATATATAATTTAGGCTAATTTTAATATGAAATTAAAATTGGATTATCAGCCACGACGAACAGCTTACATGGAGGTTTACAGCTAAGACCGACGCGTCACGCGCACACACACACACACACACACACACACACACACACACACACACACACACACAGAAAACTATTAACGTTTTAAACAGACTATTAAATATTTAAATACATTTCAGGAAATTACGAAGCCGAAAAATGGAGGCGAAAAGTTTATGACCAAAAGAATAATTTAGAAAAATTCACATTTATTTACAATTACACGAAAGAAGGAACGAATTTAAAACACAATTTATTTGCCAGAACTCCTCGAAAATAATCTGTTCCTCTCTTATATACTTCTAAAATCTGGCCAACCTAAAGTAAAGATAACAACCTACTGTAGAAGAAGGAACTCATTTATGTATGACGAATCATTCATTGCCTCGAAGTTGGGCAGTTCCCGCGAAGCAATTACTGTAATTGGTGTCTCTCGGAATAGGTCGGAGTCTCTTTAAACCAACGAAAAAGGATTTTCAAACTGATTTATGACCATTTTTGTTTACGAAATTTTTACAAAATTCTGTAAAGTAAATTTGTCTCTCATAAACTACTTGGACAATTTGTAACATTCTTCTTTAGGTGGGAAAAATGCTTATACAGGGTGAGCGAAAAAGTCCCTGTGCACCTGTCCACTTCTAACACAGTGCAGGTACAGGTTCACTACACTTCTTGCAGGTGCACAGGGACTTTTCGCTCACCCTGTATGTATCAATTACATAGACAAATTTAAATACATTTATAGTGTAGATCACTTCAGTGAGGTCATCACTCTTAAGTTATACTAAAAATTAATAGGAAATTAATCTATAATACTATACAAAAATATAAAGAAATTATTTTATATAATTTTATATTCTCCACACTAAAGAATGTTCATTCGTCAAAATTTAGCTCAAATGACACAACAACAACAACAACAACAACAACAACAACAAAAATAAACTGTAAGGAATACGCAAATAGTTAAATATTCCATATCTATATATTGTATACAACATGTGGATTTTTCTTTGTCTACCCAATAGGTCTTTCTTTGTCCAACACACACACACACACACACACACACATATATACATTTCAACTGCAAACAACACACAGTATAATTAACGTAAAGAACGACGCTTGTATAGAAGAACATTCCGCGCAAGATGAGGAGGGAATCGGAAGATCCCGGGTTCGATTCCCGGGTGGTTACCTCATTTTTTCATTTGTTTGTTCTCCCTCCTCATCTTACGCGGAATGTTCTTCTATACAAGCGTCGTTCTTTACGTTAATTATACTGTGTTGTTTGCAGTTGAAATGTATATATATGTGCGGCATGCGGGAGGTGCCCCCTCGGGGCATTGGTTTCTGCGCGTATGTAGGAGAATTACGACTTCTGCTCGAGTGAGGCCCATGGTGTAGTGGTTATCATATCTGACCGGCAATCGGAAGATCTCGGGTTCGATTCCCGGGTGGTTACCTCATTTTTTAATTTGTTTGTTCTCCTCCTCATCTTGCGCGGAATGTTCTTCTATACAAGCGTCGTTCTTTATATAAATATATATATATATATATATATATCTTATATACATATATATATTAAAAAATTATTTCACGAAAGTAACACGTGAATAACATTTATGATGAAAATAACCACAAAGGAAACAGAATGGTGCTCAAGCACTTTCGTCTAATGACATCTCAGGAACACTGAAATAACTAACAAGTTCGAGACTATATATAGGTCACAAAAAAATAAATATAAAAATAAAAATTGTAGGAGGAGCATACAAATTTACAAGGAAAAGCTACGAGAGTTTTAGCACTTTGCCCCTCTTGTCTAAATCCATTATGAACGAATTCAAAACAACAGGATCAAGCGAAAATGGCGCTGGCTAATGTTGAAATTATTTGTAAGTTGAATAATGGCAGACTCAAGATTATTTCCATTAACAATGTTGCTTGAGTGAAACAAAACTGAAATATTATTCCAATCAGTACAGTGGGATAACTCTGACAAATGTACGAAAAGGGCACTGAACGACTGTCCCGTTCTAACGGAATGTTGATGCTGGTTTACACGCGTGTGCAAATCCTTTCCCGTCTGTCCATGTAAAAGGAATACATTGTTTACAACCAATTTTATAGATAATGCCTGAATTATAGGTAGGCTATTTTTTACTATGATATTTTTCACAACATTGTCATATGAAAATACTACATTAATATTCAAACGGATAAGTACATTAGCAATGCCTAAAAAGCCTGGGAAAAATGGAAGTATTAAAATATTCTTTGACAAAGTGCGAGGGTTATTAGTCACAAGATAGAAAGTTCGTTTTGCCTTAGTAAGACAAGATTCGAAAAAAGCAGGTGGGTAACACAAATCACTTCCAATACTGTTGATTTTTTCTATGTATTCCGGACTGGCGATCCTAAGAGCGCGGAGAAACATTGAAGAAAATATAGCTTTCTTGATGGGGTGTCATGTCCACAGTAAAAGTGTACGTAGGACAAATTGTTTTTTTTCGATAAATACTAAACTTAAAACCTGGTCTTTCCCTATGTACACGCACATTCAAAATCGGGATTGAGTTGTTTTGTTCCACTTCTAAAGTAAACTTAATGGAGGGGACTTGATTATTTAACTGAAGGAGGAAGTCATCCAGGTCACGCTTCATGGGTAGGCTGACCATGATGATGATGATGATGATGATGATATTTCCTTGAGACAAAAACGGGACATTGGGATGGCAAAAAAGGGACGGGGTTATGTAATATTCTGTATTCATGAAAAAGTAAGTACATAAACCGGGACAAAATTGACATTTTTATTAAAACGACGGGACGGCCAGGAAATATAAAACAAACGGTACTGTCCCGTTCAAAACGGTACGTATGGTCAGCCTATTCATGGGCCAAATACACAAAATATCATCGACATACCGCAATCATGGGATGCCAACCCCCAGGATTCTTGGAATGCAAGTGATTTCGAAAAACTCCATATAAATATGGGAGAGGAGGGGCGAGAAGGGATTACCCATAGCCATCCCATAAACCTGTTGATAATACTCGCTATTGAAAGTGAATTTACAGTCTTTGATGCAAAGTTTAATGAGTTCCAAAACGATATGTGCAGGGAGTGGCAGGTCATACTTATATAATTCTCGGGAGAGAAAGTCAAGCATATCGTCAATCGGCACTTTTATAAACAATGAACAAACGTCGAAACTGATCAATCTATCGTTGGTTTTAATGCGTATATTGTTCAGTTTTTCACTAAGATCCATGGAATTTTTTACATGGGAATCAGAGATAGTTCCGAGAATGGGGGACAAGACTTTGACAAGCCATTTGGAGAGTTTATAGGTAATAGAACCCAGGGCCGCATTTAGGGGGCGGCGCACCGGGCAAATGCCCAAGGCCCCGCGCCCGATGGGCCCCGCAAATTTCAATTGAAAAAATTAAACGTCACGTATTTGTCATCTGCGACGAGTTTTACTTTTTCCGGCAGGCGGCATGGCATCAGGCATTCTAATATCCGCTTTGATGGTGTTTAATTTGTTGTTCTTGTTCGTGTTACTCATTTCTAATGTTGTTACTAACTTACTTCTTGTTGTTTCTGTTGCAGATTCATGATTTATGTTCTTATTGTTGGCATTGTAATACGTACAACATGGAAACGAGCCGTGACCGGGATCGAAGGAGGAAATATAAACCCGGTAGTGAAAATCGTAAGGATAAGAAGCGCAGAGAAGAGTTTCTTGCGACAGTACCGAAACTAACTAATTGGATTAAATCATCAGCAACTAAGTCAGCCCCTTCAGCAGCCCACCAGCTGCCTCCGCTACTTCAGCAGCTGCGTTTTCAGAAGAAGCGTCTACGTCATTGCGTTCAGCAAGCCCAGCAGCTGCATGTTCAGGAGACTCGTCTACGTCAACCCCTTCACAGGCCCACCAGTTGCCTCCGCTACATCAGCAGCTGCGTCTTCAGAAGACCCGTCTACGTCAGTGCGTTCAGCAGGCCCACCAGCTTCAGGACATGCAATTAATGACATTGGTTTGTGGCCACAAGTGCTGACCGATGACTTTAGAGAGTTCTGGATAGAGCGGGGAACATCGGATTGCCGAAATTATGACAGCGACTTCAGTAACTCTTCAACTACTGAAAGTGGTACAACACGCCGATGTACGAAGACATTATTTGTTAAGAAACATAGCCTAACTAGAGTTCACAGGCTGTGTTTACTGTTTTGTCTATTGTAGCTGTATACACTGTATGTGTACATAGTTAAGTTATAGTCTTTAATATCACATTAATAAGCCGAATGGCTTCCGCATGTGTGTTTTGTGTGTGTTAAAAAAATATATCTGTTATGTGCATTACAAAATATTGTCATTCATTAACACACTAAAATAATACATCCCGAGAAATAGTTTGCCCAAGGCCCCGCACACTGTAAATGCGCCCCTGCCAGAACCCACAGAGCTAATAATAGGGCGCACTGGGTTGCCAGGTTTGTGGGTTTTAATAAGACTGTAAACGTAGGGAAGAGAAGGCGAAGTGGACGTGAAAAGCGGAATTTGTTATTTACTTCAGTTCCTGAGGTTGTCATCAGACGAAAGCGCTTGAGCACCATTCTGTGTTTCCTTTTTCCTTTGTGGTTATTTTCATCATATATATACAGAGTATATATATATATGGCTGTGACGTAACTAGTTACTCAGTAATCGTTACCTTTTTGGAGTAACTGTAACGCTAACTAGTTACTGTACATTTTCCGGCCGAGTACAGTAATACTTCTGTTAACGAAGTAGATGCGTTCTAACGAAACACTTCGTTATCAGAAAATTCGTTACCAGAGGTAGCTTTAACATAGAATAGATAGGGATAGGTTCCAATACTTCATAATAAGAGGTATACATCGCTACATTTCATTTGATTAACAACTAAACTTAGCTAATATGTATTGTAAAATAGGAATATAAATTAAAATAAGCTGAAAAGGAAATAATATGATTAATAAATAATATAAAACACATTAAATACTCTAACACTTACCAGTGAATTCTGTCGGAACTTGCATTTTATTGACCACCACTGCCTTTGCAACTATTCCTCCGACTTGGTAGTAGTGGGAGGCGAGGTGGTAGGAACTAGTCACGGAGAGAGTTACCAGGACTCCCGGTTGACGGACCTGGCTGTGGCTTTTGCGGCTGTGGGTTGGATGACTTCTTCTTAAAGAAGGCATCAGTGGTGGACTGCTTGGCCTTCTTCTTCTTCTTCCTCTCACGAAGCATCTCTTCATAGCAGGAGATGGCTCGCAAAACAGTCCTTTTGACGGCACTGCTACGCTCCCAGTCCGGATCATTCTCCGAGATAGCCTCTATTAACTCAGTGACCTTTGCGATGGTCTCAGACAAGAACTTCGTTGTCAAGATTTTCTCTGGTGAAGCCTCCTCTGTGTCGTCATCCGGCTTTTCTGCAACATGCTGCTCAGTCAGCTTCTGCAACTCTTAATTGGTGTCTCCCCGTGGAAGTTGAGAAGCTCCTGCGTTTATAAAGTGTATTTGGCTGCCCTTTATACTCGTATTTTTTAAACCGCTTCATGAACTTTTTCTTTTTTTTCTTTTTTAGCAAGAGGGGCAATTTTTTTTCTTTTTACAAAAATGGTCTCCAGGACAGATTTCGTTATAAAGGAGCTTCGTTCCAAAAGGATTCGTTAATAAAGGTATTACTGTAATTTTAACTGTAACTAGTTACAAAAAATTATGAATATTTGTAACTTGTATAAGTTACTTTTTATCTGTGAGGGCAAAGAGTTATTGGCTGCTTTCTTTCACAAGCCTTGCTTGATGCACATATGCACACTGCAAGTTTATTAGCAACATAATATATCTAATGCTAAAATCTTGTTGATTATTTATTCTTTAAATCGCAATCAAGTTGAAACATGAATATTCTTGACAAGTATCACTTGTCGGAGAAAGTACTCTTATCAGGAGCAGATGATCGCTAAAACAAGGAAAAAATGTTGGAAGTAACTTTTGAAGTAATTAGTAATTGGTTACTTTTTAAAAGAGCAACTAGTAACTAATAGCTAGTTACTTTTTGAGACAGTAACTAGTTACTTATTATTTGAGGCAGTAACTAGTAGCTGCTATTAGCTAAAAAGGTAACTGTCACAACATATATATATATATAAAGAGAGAGAGAGAGAGAGAGAGAGAGAGAGAGAATATTGTAGGGGGATGATGATGATGATGATGTCTGTTTGTTATTGCCTAAACGGCTAGGGTAATCGCCATATTTAGTATACATTTTAAAGGACAACAAGGGACTGGGAGGCGGACTGGGAGGGGCTCCCAGTCCGCCTCCTGGGAGGGAACTGTGACGGGGGGGCTTCCTATATTCGTTTATACACACCTAAACAGATGCACTAAATTTAGTATACGTGTTAAGGGAGAACAAGGGAAGGTTTTAATAACAAACCCGCCCCTCCCAGTATCCCTCTGGGGTGGCGACTGAGAGAGAACCCCTAAACGACGGGTACGCTTAAACGGCTACGGTAATCTGCATCAAAGAAGAACCAGGGAAGATTTTAACAACTCACCCGCCCCTCACAGTCCCCTTTAAGTTGTGTTTCCGGGGGGGGGGGGGCTCTAATATGAGCAGTACTGTGCAAACTTCTTTGGTCATCTCATCTAGCACTTTATCATATGAATTTTCATCAGAATTTTCATCGTATAAATTTTCATGAAATGAATTTTCATCATATGAATTTTCATCATATGAATTTTCATCATATGAATTTTCATCATATGAATTTTCATCATATGAATTAAGTACAGAAAATTTACAGATTCGGTAATTTTTAATTTTTAATTTAAATTTTAATTTTAAGTTTTTATATTATAACTTTTGAACTTCAAATTTTGTATTCCTTATAATAATCTTATAATTTTGTTATTGTCATAGTCCGCCAAATTCTATAATTAATTTTAAGATTTTTTAATGATATAATTTTTAATTTTTAATTTAATTTTTAACTAAGTTTTAATAATTCTATAATTTTATAACTTTTAACTCTACAGTCTCACCGTGAATGCATATATAATATTAGGTTCTTCGTTCTTGCTTTAACTACAAACGTTTCTTATTTTAGCTTATTTTAAATATATTCGTGTGTATATATATATATATAATATATATATATATATATATATATATATATATATATGCGCGTGTGTGTGTGTGTGTATAATTATATACTTTTAATGTTGTACATGAAATTACTGAATCTGAAAACGTAGTCAGCTCCTATTATATCAGTAGAAAACTTCTCAAACAAGAAATACAGCAATAGCAACATGTCTTTCTTAAACATAAACATTCGCAGTCTCCATGCCACTTTGACGAATTGACAGCTAACCTAAAATTATTACAACATAAATTCACGTGCATTATATTAACTGAAACCTGATTAAATAAAATAATAAGATATTTTTTAACATTCCAGGGTACGCGAGCTATCATGTATGTAGGCCTAACAATAGGGGAGGAGGTGTAAGTATATTTGTAGACTCAAACTACGAGAAGAACTGACAAGCAAAAACAATACCTCAGGATCTCCTACAAATGGAGTGTTTATTCATAGCAACCAGTATTCAATTTTAGACATGTACCGACCACCAACTGGTAACGTACCAACTTTTATTACAAATAACGATAGAATTCTAACTTCCAATTATATTGGTAACAATTGCAACTTTCCTTCACAACATCATGACCGGAAATGGTTTTAAATTAGTTATTACAAAACCAACTAGAATTCACAATGACATTAGAAATTCGACACTGCTAGATCAGATCTGCGTGTTTGAATGCATCGCGGGTATAATTATATTTAATGTCAAGGATCACTTACTACTTACACCATGCTAATCACCCATTTCTCAGCAAAGGAAAATATAAAAGTTGACTGTAGATAGATCTTACAGCTATAATAACAAATTAAAGTTACTGAAAGAGATAACACCTTTTGACTGGACTAGAATAACAGAAAGTAACCATGACATTGGAACAAAATTTCAAGCATTCTCAGAAACACTAATGGATATATTCAACATAAACTTTCCTCTTAAATCAAAAATAATATCTAAAACTAAATACAATAACCACTGGATAACACCAGCACTTATCGTGGGTATTAAATGTAAGCATACCCTCTTTAAACTATGGAAACTTGATACTACAGGGCTATTTAAATTGATTCATCCGATTTCAACTGAGAATACTTCCGTACTTATCAACCGTGGATCAACTGAGCATACACCACATGAAAGAGGAAATCTCCGAGTTTTACAAGATCACCGCGAGAGGGCTCCAACGTCACGCCGTGGCCTAGCCTAGCAACAAACAGTCAGTGTGAAAATGGCTTCCGCACAGCAGAAGGCGTTTTGTGTGTTGCAGTTTTCGAGCTGTTTTCGAGCCCCCTAGGTCGCCGGATCTTACACCGTGCGACTTCTTCCTTTGGGGGTACGTTAAGGATACTGTGTACGTGCCACAGTTGCCCACATCTTTGGATGAGCTCCGAACTCGCATTGTTACTGCCGTAGAGTCAGTGACAACGGACATGCTGGAGCGAGTATGGGGGGAATTCGACTATCGTGTCGACGTTGCTCGTGTAACTAGGGGAAGTCACATAGAGCATTTATGAGGTGAGAGACAAAATTTGGACAGTTTTTCTTTTGGTTGATGTATCACAAATCACACTGTATTTGTAACATTAAAAAATATTCTCATTTGAAATCAGGTGAATCATTTTAAATAGCCCTGTATTATCCAACAGACATACAAAAGTTACTGTAACAGATTTAATGTAGTCATTAAAAAAGCAAAAGTAGGTCATTACTTTTTAAAAATTGATGAACAAAAATCCAGTCCAAAAACTAGGGAACATCTGAAAGAGTTAATTAACACAAAGAAGGTTAAAACAAATCCCTTGTCCTCCCTCACACAAGGCGGGAATTCTTACAGTGACACTGTCACGGATTTGTGACTATGCTGCTGCTCCAATCAACTAGAATTGTAATCCCATAGAGCTGATGTGACTTATCAATGCTACCTCAGACTAATAATATCCAAATAGAAAAATAATTTTATATAACAGAACACCTTAATACAGGGTGAGCGAAAAGTCCGTGTACCTGCAAGAAGTGTAGTGAACCTGTACCTGCACTGTGTTGGAAGTGGACAGGTGCACAGGGATTTTTCGCTCACCCTGTACTAACAAAACAATATTACACGAGTTTGCCAATCTTTTAACTTTACTTTGGGAGTGATTTTCTTATGACTCGATCACACTCCCACTTTCAAATTTAACTCAATTAGTTGACACAAAATGACCCAATTTGTTACAGTGGAAAATCTTATTAAGTTAGCAATTAGGGCTCACTACCGAACTTAACTTACATAACAATATAGTATTCCTGCAATTATACCCGTATTAGATGTGTACACAATTTCTTAATAAATTTACACAGACCAATGAAATAAATTTTTGAGGACTAAAACTAATTAACCTTCCACATTAAACTACAATACTCCATATAACTTGTGCCCACTACCATAATCTAAAACATGGGTCGGCAACCTTTTGAATGCAGTGTGCCAGTTTACAATTAATGCCAACATTTTTCCGGCCCTACGTGCCAACTATAATTTTTATATGCATATTTCGTAGGACGGTCCGCTCTATTTCGATCCCAATAAACAAATCAAAGCGCTTTTGATTTGTATTTTGACCAAAAATACACACAGACAGTTTGATACTGTCCTTTATAATTTTATAATTTCAATATACAATAATATATGCAATATATAATATATAATAATATTCAATATAATAATTTAATATAATTTTATAATTTCAAATTTTTTTTTAAATTGCAATTTTGGGGGAATCACTTGGCGTGCCTTGGACAACCACCTCGCGTGCCAACTCTGGCACGCGTGCCTATGGTTATTTAACACTTTATGTACCAAAAACTCTTTTAGAATGCCACACTGAATGAATAAACCTTATTTCTGCACATCAAGCCCTTGTGTTTAGTTTCCAAATAAATTAGTTTTCTTTCATTGAACAACCAACAATTGAAACGGGTTATTCTACTTGCGGATACTACAGAGAATTCTCCAATGCTCTTGACTCTGGAACGTTGTACTTGTGCCAGCTTACAATTTTTCCCAGGACCCACTAGAAATACCTCCTCTCTGGCTATTTCTCACTTGTCCATGGGTAGGCCCCAGGGCCGGCGAGAGCTGCCACGGGTCCTGGGGAAGGATTGGTATATGGGCCCCCCTGTTTACTCAGTATTTTATTATGAATGTTTTTTGTGTACATAACGAGCAAACTGATTATATGTCCAAGTCACTATTCAAAACATACAGTATGATAATCTCTATAAAATGTATGTTCATTCATTATATTTCCTCTCTCTTATTTAATCAAGTGCTTTATTAATATTTTTAGATTTTATCACCCCTCTTTCCGGGCCCCCTAGAGGTCCTGGCCCCGGGGATTTAACCCGGCTTCCCCGCCCTCTCGGCGCCCCTTGTGAGCCCTTCTGCCCTCTACACCCATTTAAGCTGAAGTTACTGGTAAACCGACAAGCTGTTCAGTACCTCCACTCATAGGCGGATCTAAGGGGGGACCACGGGGGCCATGCCCCTCAAGAAAATGAAAGGAAAAGAGGATTTCTGAGGCAAGACAAATTTTTGGACGCCCTGAAATGCCCTCTTTGATGGGAGGGCTACCATAACGGCCAAATTAAAAAACGACCCACTAGATTGGTTTAAAAATGTTAATTGATCATATTGTCATTTTTGGATTGTGTAAAACCAACTATATTACCTCATAGGTACTTGTTTGGTTAGGTTAGATTGGGTCTGGTTAGGTTGGGTCTGGTTAGGTTGAATCTAGTTAAGGTTAGGTCAGGTTGGGCCTGGTTAGGACTATCTTATTTGCAATAATTATTGAATATAATACGTGGATGTTTTCCACCAAGTGTGGGCCGTTATCGACCTGCCTTAGGACATTTTTACAATGAGCCATTTTTTTCCATGCGACGTTATGGCCGTCAACCTCTCATGAATTCTAGAATCCGAGTCTTAAGCTGGGAATTTTGCCAAGCAACCTTGGTTTTGCTTCCGCCCGAATTGTTCATTCTGACGGAGGTCAAACTTGTCACTCCATCTTAGACCTACAATTTAACGTGGAATCCGAACCACGCCCCACCAGCAGCCCAGCCCCTTAACCACTAGGCTACCCAGGGTACCCATTTATCTACCAACCAATTTCTTTATTGTGTGGAAGGGTGAACAGCTGGGTTTTGCTGTGCGCCGCGTGCCGTCACCGGGTCTCGATCCCGGGGCCGATGGATTCATAGTCAGCGACGCTAACCACTACACCACCGAGGCGCGTAAGTATGACATGAAATATATTTTTAATAGCGAGATAGACTATATTTTGTCATTTTTAGATTTAAAAATATTAAATTTGCAATAAAAATGACGATACGAAGCAGGGGCGTAACTACCGTGAGGGGGGGACATTTTCCCCAAATATTTAGTTAAAAACTATTTACAGAACTGACGGGAAGTCTTATACCCTTTATGGCCCAATGTAACAAATTTGTAACGTTTCATTATTTTAAACCTAAATTATTTTTTTCATATATATATATATATATATATATATATATATATATATATATATATATATATATATATATATGTATATATATATATATATATATATATATATATATATATATATATATATATATATATATATATATATATATATATATATATATATATATATATATTACTACTTTTGTTTACTTTTGTTGAGTTTGAACGACGGTTCAGGATCGACCTGCGGTCGACCCCTCTGCAGCATCCCGCCTCATTTGCGGGACTTGGTGAAGGAGGGAATTGCTCTCTGATCGCCTCCTGCCCTCGTAGCCAGCCACGCATGGCTGGTCAGGGACTTTGCACAAGAATCTGTCCAGCTGGTTCTTGAAGTTATTCAGGTTGGTGTGCTGGAGATTCCTCACTTCTTTTGGAAGGACATTGAAAAGCTTTGGGCCCCGTATTCTGAGGGTATTTTCCATCCTCGTTTTCATGGCTCCTTGTCCCACCGCAGCTGGGACCGTACAAAATCTGCCTCTTCTCTCATTCCAGTTTGTTTCTATTTCATTTCTGAGGTTAGGGACAGAGCCCTCAAGTATGTTCCATATGTATATTATTGTGTACCGCTCTCGCCTTCTTTCAAGAGAGTAGAGTTCCAGGGATTGTAGTCGAGACCAGTAGTCTTCACCTTCCGTTTCCTCTATCTTAGACGTAAAAGTCCTTTGTATAGCTTCAATGCTCGCAATGTCTCTTTTTCTGTGTGGGCTTGTGAGTACTGAGCAATACTCAATTATTGGTAGGACTAGACTCTTCCATAATTTGAGCATGATGTTTGCTTTTCTGCTGCGGAAGCTCCTCCAGATGATTCCCATTATTTTTCTAGCCGTTGTGATTTTGATTTTATAGTGCTCTCTGAATTCTGCATCCGACGACATTATTACTCCAAGATCCCTGACTTGTGGATTTGGTGTTATCTGTTTGGCTTGCGGAGTTTTGTACCCTTTTTTCTGTAGCTCTTTGTTATTACCATATCTTAGAAGTTGGAATTTTTCTTCGTTGAACTTCATATTGTTGTCTTCTGCCCACTGGAATAATGTTTCAATGTCGTTTTGTAGTTTTCTTATGTCATCTTCGTTCAATATTTCCTTACATATCTTCGTGTCATCTGCGAAGCATGATACAATACTGTCCTTAATATCTGCATCAATATCTGCAATCATTATTATGAACAGCAAGGGAGCTAATACTGTCCCTTGTGGGACAGAGCTCACGACTTCCGAGACTTCCGATTTAACTCCGTTTACCACCACTCTTTGCGTTCTTTGCGTCAAGAAATTAAATATCCACCTTCCTAGCTTTCCAGTAATTCCTGTATCCTTAAGTTTGTGTGCTATGATTCCATGGTCACATTTATCGAAGGCTTTAGCAAAATCAGTATATATTACATCAATGTTTTGTCCTCGACACAATGTTCCTAATATTTTCTCCTGGTGGTCTAGTAGCTGTGACAGGCATGATCTACCCGCCCTGAAGCCATGTTGATTTGGGTTGTATAAGTCTTTTTCTTGTAGGTAGTAGGTAATTTTGGCTCTAATTATGCGTTCAAAACACTTTATAAGGTGTGAGGTGAGAGCCACTGGCCGATAATTTTTGGGCATTGCTCTGTTACCACCTTTAAATAGGGGGGCAATATTAGCGTTCTTTAAGGGGAGTGGAATTTGTCCTGTGTCGAGTGATTTCCTCCATAGTAAGTATAGCGGTTTTGCAATACTCTCTTTGCATTTCTTCAGAAATGTGGCACTCCATGTGTCTGGCCCTGGCGCTGAATTGTCTCGCATCTGTGATAAGGCCGTAATTACATCTCCTTCCGTGAACTCGAAGTCCATTAATAGGTTTGTGCCGGGATTTGTTCTTGGTTGATCTGTTTCAATGTCGAAAAACTCGTCTGGGTTTTCCACTTCCATCTCGGACTTAGGGGTGCTAAACACAGATTTAAATTGTTCCCTAAGCAGTTCACTTATTTCTTTCGGGTCATTTGTGTATTCGGCCTCCCCGTCTATCAACGGTCCAATACTCTCTTTACACTGCATTTTCCTTTTCGCAAAAGTGTAGAAGTATTTTGGGTTATTTTTTATGTTTTCTGCTACCTTGTTTTCCTCCTCGTTTGTCTTATGTATGAATGTTTGCTTTAGGTCCATTTCTATTTCGCCAAGTTTCCTCTCTAGTTTGAGTCTCTTTGCATCAGTTCTGCATCTGTGGAGATGTTTTACGGTTTGTCTTCGTTGCCTGAATAGAGTCCTGATTTTCCTCTCGAGCTTGCTACGTTTTCTTTCCTGTCTCTCTGGAATATGTTTCAGTATTATAGGTTTGGTTTCCGTCTCTATTATACATAGTATTTCTTGTGGAGTCTTCTCGTGTAGTAGCAATTCCCAATTTACTCCTTTAAATCTTTATTTACGTTTTCCCAATTTACTTTCTTTGAATTTATGTTTAAGCCTTCAAATATTCCATCTGCCTCTCTGGGATGCGTTTTCGGACCTCTGGGTGCTAACTTCAATTGTATATCGATGAGGTTATGGTCGGAGAACTTTGTGCGCGTTACTTTTTTATTTATTATTATCTCGTTGTTATTTGTCCACATTAAATCCAAAACGTTCTCCTTTCTCGTGGCTTCACAGATTTCCTGGGTAAGGGCGTAATGTTCCATAATATCTAATAGCATTGTTGCTTGGGTTCTGTCATCTTTAGTAATGTTGCCATGAAACTTCTCAACATATATAACTTCGTCATTTTTCTTCCATGATATGAATGGGAAATTAAAATCTCCGAAAATTAGAATATTTGTTGCTGGAGTTTCAAGTAATTTTAATATGTTTTCTATTTCATTTGTAGCAAATTGGAATTCACTTTTTGTGGTGTTTGGTGGTCTGTAGATGTTCATAATGGTTAGGTTCAGTTCTTTTACTTCTAATATAATAACTTCAACTGTGCTGTTTGATTTCTTTACCCTCACTTCACATGTGTAAGTGTTTTTCACGTAGATACAACACCCTCCTCCTCGTCTAGCCACTCTATCTGCTCTGTATATGTTGTAGTCCAGCAATGCTATTTCAGTATTCTCGATGCAGTTTTCACAGCCTTTTTCGCACTTATGTAAGTGTGTTTCCGTTAGGCCTATGATATCTATGCTGGTTTCCGTAGCTAAATTTTGCAAGTATTGTAATTTGCAGTCTGCATGGTCCGTATAGAGGCCTTGTATATTTGTGTATAATACATTTACCGGGTTTCTTCTAATCTTCGTGTTCGATTTCTTAAATGATGGTCGTTTCCTGGTCGATGTCGGTTCCTGTTTGGTGTTATTGGTTGGGCCGCTGCATTTGGGAGTATTGGGGTTGCGGCCCGTGATACCACTGTTGTTGTTGTATTATTGGTGGGTGGTGTTGAATAGGGGGGTGATGTGCGTAATGTTGTGGTGCATATGTTTGCGGCGTTCTGTCTCTCCTTGTTAGAAGGGCAAGCTGAGCTTTTATTATTCTCATTTCTTCTAAAAAATATGTTTCATTACTCTTGCTATTTCTTCTATGTCGAATATGATCTGTTCTTTCCCGTTCTCTTCTTTGCGTACCCTTTATGTGAAAAAGTGGGCACTCTATGTTCAGGCATTTTTTCTCAGTAATTGACTGTCTGCACATACGAGGGTGAAAAAAGTTGCAGTTTGGTCCGTACTTGCACTTCCCATTCCTCATCATATAGAAGCATTTTGTAGGGTGATTGTATATGCAGTTTGAGCCATATTTGCACGCACCTATTTTATAATATTCGCATATGGCCCGTCGTTTAAATTCCCTCTGTGTCTTATGTGATTCGATTTCCTTCTTCTGCTTCGCCACCACTTCTTCCCTACTCAGTGGGGTTGTTTTCTTTGGTGTATTTCGTATCTCCCTCTTCTGCCGTGGGTACCTCTTTTTCTGAGGCTGCTTTCGCCCCTCCCTGTAGTGTGTTTTCTTTTTCCTTCTCGGTTGTGTAGGCGTTTTCTGTTTCATGTTTTTCTGTCGGTAGAGCTGCTGTACTTGATTCTTCTATTTCAACATTTTGTGTTCCCCTCTGTACTAATTTTCTATTGTTTTCCATGCATTTGACGCATAAGAAACCACAAAGTCCTATGATTTTGTTATTTATTCTATTTACCATTTTCCTGTCTTTTCTATCTAAGTTCATGCATTCGTAGTGCTTAAAGGTATTGCACAGAATGCAGTTTAAGCCCGAGGTCTGGTCTGCTTCGTTTTTGCAATCGCAAAGTTGATATGCGGCACATTCCATTACACATAATCCGGCTTTATTCAATTTTCTGATTTTTCCGCAATTTACACATTTCTTCGAATGTTTGGCCATTTTCTCCTTTATTTTCCTCTTTATTTCCTCCTTTATTTTTTTTTTTTTTTTTTTTTTTTTTTTCCTCGCTTCTCAAATTTCTTTCGATCACTCGACCTTCGTTTTTATGGCACTGACCTTTTTCCCTCTTAGGCCTAGTGTACAATCTCAGAGCTGTTTTTCCGTTCGAAGTGTATGTATTATGTGCATATGTCTTCGATCAATCTTAAATATAACTTAAATGGACTGAATAAATGTTATTTTAATCGACCCTATATCTGATGGCCCTGCCCCAACCCCCAATAAAAAATCCTGGCTACTCCCATGGCAAGGGCGGATCTAGAGGGGGTGGCGGCCACGTCTGGACCCCCCCCTCCCCTCAATTTCTTGCAAGTGCCCTATTTGAATGATGTGTATGCCTCTGAAAACAAATTTTGTTTTTGTGAATAGATCATGGTTATTTTATTTCATTCAATACATTGCACTTCAATACATTGTACTACTTCCAAATTTGTAGTTGTAATTGTTTTCATAGTGCTCTTAGTACTGGTGCAGTCATATCACTATCTTTATCTTATTTTGATAGTTCTTTTAATTGGCAAGACATTTGTAATTGTTTGAAGAATTTTCCGTGATAACTGTTGTATCCAAATTAGATTTTTATTTTGTATCATATTTGAATGAGAATGATCTAATAAAACAATATAATTGATTTTACACTGTGCCCTTTTTATTTTATGGGGTGCCCTTTTTTCTTTGGACCCCCCCCCTCTTACTGAAATGCCTAGATCCGCCCTTGCATGGTTAGGTTAATTTTTTTATCAAAAAAGGCTTCAGTTATGTATTAAATAAACTGACACTGCTAAACTAGAAATTTACCATAATGTTGAACTGTGGTGGTATGTAGTTTCAAATTTTGTTTAAGTTACTGCGTGCTATTGCGGTTTTCTTTTGTTCATTGTGTATTTCGGATGGGTAACTTTAACATTCTAACAATTTCCAATCTCTTGCAAATTCGATTTCGATGTTTGCATCGCAGTACATTTGGTGTGCGGCTAGCCTTTGTACCTCATGATCTTTGGCTGACAGTTTCGACTTAACCTAACCAATCATCAAGGGTGTATAGTTGACCTAACTTGACATTCAATTAACCTAACGAGGCCTTCAGTTGACCTAACCGGGCATTCAGTTGACCTAACCGGGCATTCAGTTGACCTAACCGGGCATTCAATTAACCTAACAGGGTAATATTGGGGTAATTATTCGTTTTAGTGCTTTTCCTCCTTTCTGAACCAAAACACATTTTCCTGGTGTTTTGTGGTGTGATTTGTTTAAATCTGAACTTCGTTTCTTTGGGAAATGAGCCGTTTTTGAGAAATTTTAAAATTGAAAATTTCTCAAAAACGGCTCATTTCCCAAAGAAATGAAGTTCAGATTTGAGCAAATCACACCAAAAAACACCAGAAAAATGTGTTTTGGTTCAGACCTAACCTAACCTAAACAGACCTAACCTAACCTAAACTGATTGGGTTTTGTTGCCAGACCGTAATATCCAGCTTTTCACGTCTTTCCAACAACGCTCAATATTTTGAATGTGAACGGTGTCTTCCATGAACCGCTGTGAATGGTTGACTGTCCGGTGAATGTAGCCTAGATTTCCAAGTTGAGAATACGCACGCCACTCGTCGGAATAGATTGTAGTCCCAGGCCTAATATGTTGCTGGATCAGGCGAACAAGAGTTGTTGCGTCTCTCTGAGGAACCGCAAACAACAGTAGTTTTTTGGAACTGCGTTCCAAGGTACCAAAAACCCAGGCAATCACAACCTCCGCAAACCATAATGAAAACCAGACTGAAAAAGCATTCTTGAATGAGTATGCATTATGAGAGATTCAAAATGTACGTCTCTGATTGGTCGGATAAGGTCACGTGAAACAAAAATGATTTTTAATTGGTTGTTTTGACCTATGTTTCCTAATTTTGCCACGAGATGTCTCCCCATAAAACTGGAGAGGGCGACGTTCGTTAAAATTTTAGCAGCGTTAAAAGCTAAATACTCGGTCAATGGCCTATAATGGCTGCTTTTTACGTCTAAATTTTTTTAAATTTTTTTTTTTTCCATAAAAAATAATTATTACATTTCCTTGATTTTTATCAGTTTCCCTGAGGTTTCAAGGTGTCCTGAATATGAATTTATATGTTAAATTGTCATAGAATGTCTCCTTCTATCGAAAACGAACAAAGCATTAAAACGAATATTAACCAATATTGGTTATTTCACCTAAATATCTTCTGATCTTTTCCAATCCTTTGTCTTCATGTAGGGCACATGACGAATCAAATTCTCAAAGTCAAAATCACACGAATGGCACGTCATAATTCTATCACAAACACCACTAAACTGAATCCAATTTGAAAAAAAAAAAATAGCCAGAACAAAACCCAACCAACTAATTAAGTCGCAGCAGAGTAGCGAAAAATTAGCCCAATCAGGAAAAATATTTTATGAAAAAAGTACATTACAGCCAAAACAGGAAATATATTTTATTAAAAAAAAAAGTACATTTCAACAAATTTCCCGAACAAAAAAATATCGTCATTGTAAAGCATATGAACTGCTTTACAGGTATATCTGACTAAAAATATTAAGTTTGAATGGGCGTTAAAACGAATATTATCTGGCTTGGGCTAGGTTATCATCAGCGAACCTGTGCAAATGCATAGTTTTCGAGATATCGTCATCTCGAAAACTACGTATTTGCACAGGAAACGGATGGCAGTTTCGTACAAAACACCTCAAAATTAACCAGAAAAGTTTGCTCTCATCATTTTCGTTTAAACTAACGAAAATATCACTGCTTAACCTAACCAATCATCAAGGGCGTACAGTTGACCTAACCGGGCATTCAATTAACCTAACACGTTAATATTGGTTATTTCACCTAAATATCTTCTGATCTTTTCGTATTAGGCATTCACTGTCACATTTCGGGCAAGTTAAGGATGAGAGAATAACGCCGTAATTGATAAAAACATCCAATGCTTTGTCTTCATCTAGGGCACATGACGAATCAAGTTCTGAAAGTCGAAATCACACGAACGGCACGTCATAATTCTATTACAAACACCACCAAACTGAATCCAATAAAAAAAATAGCCAGAACAAAAACCAGCAAACTAATTAAGTCGCAAGGTAGAGAAAAAATAGCCCAATCAGGAAAATATTTTATGAAAAAAGGTACATTATAGCCAAAACAGGAAATATATTTTATTAAAAAAAGTACATTTCAACAAATTTGCACAACATAAGATATATATTTTCTTAGTCAGTTTTGAATGACAATTCAACATATTGTACTGTTTTAACCGCGCGTAAGCGGGTGAAAAGACGAATATTAACCTAATATACTTTGTTGTTACACAATAATACATTGTAGTTGTCCAGGCCCATAGCCAGGCGTGGAGGCGAGGGTGACACGCCACCCCCTCCACAGAACAGCGAGTTCCGCCAAAGTACACTGTATTTTTAGCTGTTAGGAGTGCCCACTGCCCATCCCAGACAGTATAAGGAAAATGGTCTCTGGCTATTACCTGCTTCCTAAAAGGATGTTACTTATGTATGTATACTTTAGTAAAGTAAACATGAATAACCTGATAATATTTATTTATTATTTCAACAAATTTACTCATTGTGTTATGAAAACATGATACTTATTAACCCTTTCGCGCCGGTACCCAATTTTAAATGTGCAACCCCTGTATAATAATAGTGAATAATACCTCATAAATATCAAAAATAGGAATGGTTTCCTTATGTATGGATCTTTTCTATATATACTCTCCTATATGAGACTATAATGAGACTCACCCACCCCGCCCCACCCCATGGAAAATCCTGGATACGGGCCTGTTGGCAAAATAAAATTGTCAAAAACTTTGTCGCGCAGCTTTGCCACGCATTTTATCTTCATTATGGCAAACCCCTTCTACCTCTGGGTCTCCCCCAAGACACCTCCCTAGCTCCGCCAGTGATTATAATGCCTATCAACAAGTTTAAAGTGAGAATCATTTGAACAGGAATTTCTGCAGTGAAGGTGCAATAATTCTAAATTATTAAAAAGGTGCTCTGTCCTATCTTTATATTCTATTTTCTGTTGCATATTAACCTTAGACCAGTCGACACGCATATTTCTGCCTGAAGAGGTATTATGTCGTGTTTTATTAAGTTGGTACAATTAATTACTAGCTTTAACAGTAAATGATCTGAGAGAAGGAAATCATTCAAAATATGAACATTGACAATACGTTCCTTTAAATTATTACCAATGAAACAATAATCAATCCATCTAGTACCTCCATTCATATCGCTGACATACGTGAAAGTACTGTTATTTGTATTTAGAAATTATACATCATTTATATTTAATTCAAGAGACTCGCGCATGGTACTCAATTCTACAAAAAATTCTGATTCCACATCGGCATTAAAGTCCCCCATTAGTATGCACTGCGAATATTGTGGTTTATCTGAAAGTAACTTAATTTTATACACAAAATCGATATATTCATCGAGATTACTGCCATTATTGTATGGTAAATACCAGTTCACAATTAAGAGGCATCCATTGTTTATAAGAAATTCAATACCTATCAGTCTTTCATTATCGCTGTGGAGAAATCTTAAATATTTTTAAATTTTTTTTCTGATTAAGAAAGGAACTCCCCCAAAGGGCCTACGATAAAGTAGATCGTTAGATAAGTCGACAGGTGATGATGTATAGTATATAAAGTCCTCATGAATCCAAGATAAAAACTTAATTCTTGCTTAGGCAACCAGTGTTCTGGCGAGAGTACTAAGTCTGCGTTATAACAAATGTTATGGACATCTACAAAAGAATTTCTTATTGATCTCACGTTATGTGAACCGCCATGAGTATTTATTCGATTATATTATTATTAGTAGTAGTAGTAGTAGTAGTATCTAAAGTAGTAGTAGTATCTAAAGTGGGCCCTACGGGCCCATTTAGCTAGACCTGCGGTGATGGGGCTTTTGCAAAAGGAAATGAAAAAATTTCCTGTTTCAAATAATTGTATTTCCTTATTCTAACCTAAATATCAACTCTAACATACACCTAACATCAACACCTCATTTTAATACTCATCACCAGTTTAAATAGTCTGTCCGCGGACGCTTCGATAAAATTCCATCCACGTTTGTGAAATCGAGGAAAGTCCAGGGGCGGATCCAGGAATTTAAGCAGAGGGGGGTCCAGTCTTGGTGGGGTTCGTTACTGATATGTCCTCGGCCTTCGGCCGAGGACGCGCGAACGAAGCGAGCGCCGGGGGGGGTGCCAGAGGGGGGGTCCCCCCCCCCTCGGTAGGAAATTTTCATATTTGAAAATAGCTTTAGATGGATTTGAAGTATATTCCCGTTATCAAAATCATGCTTGTTCACACACCAAGGCCAGGTATGAAATGTCTCAGGATCGGACAAACTTTTTTTTTCTTTATTCTTTTTAAGGAAATTAATTTTGTGGCAACCGGGATACATGTACCTTAAGCCATTTTAAGTCTTCAGGTCTTATTTTTCATATATAGGAGCAAACAAACGCAATCGAAAAATCGTTGGTCACCGTGAGCAGGGGGGGGGGGGGGGGGGGGGTCCGGACCCCTCGACCCCCCCTGGATCCGCGCCTGAAAGTCATTCGGTCAATAAAACTATAGAAAAGAACGCAGCAATGAAAATCTTAAGCTTCACATCCGAACCCATTGTGTCAAGCTTTGTGAAGCTGCATTTAAAATCTAAGTTCCTCGTGAACTTAAAGTAAATATTAAGCTTTCGCTGCCTTAATAATTTCTTTTCAAAATCTTTGGTATGAAATTATTTAATGAGACTTTTTCATAGATAGATAGATAGATAGACAGACAGACAGAAAGACGGACAGAATCAGCTCCATTATAGTAAGATTACAGTATTACCAAATCCCTTGGAAAAGTGAATAAATTTCTTAGCAGTAATACTGGCCACTGCCTCATGCTGTATGGATTGAACTGCAGATTCACACCTCTAATTACAATATTACCTTAAATGATTTACAGTATGGAGATTTGGTGTTTAATTTATTAATTAACAAGGCATTGTATTCACCACAGACTTCTTCCACCACGTGACGAATATCGCATTCCTCGTTCGAGAGCTGAATTTGCGAAAACAAAAGAGGGTAAGGTTCCTCATCGGAGGCCTTGCTGCGATTCACAATCTATAAATTCAGGCAATATGTCAAATTGGTGATACACACAGGACCTAACCTGACCTAACCTAACCTAACCTTTCTGGTAATGCTGCATATGCATGCCCACTGTATTTCCCAATATGTTGCCTAACAATTCATGGCTACGTTAGGTTTAATTTGATATTAAGTAAATCGATGGGAAATTGAATCGAACTGGAATCGATAAACTGATAAAACCGATATTATTTTATGAACTGAAATCGAAAAAACCTCGAACTGAAAAAAATTCTGACAACTAAAATCGAAATTCGAACCGAAATTGAAAAACAACCAAAAACTTAAATCTGAATTCGAATAGATTAAAAATAATAGTTTTGCGTTTCAATTTTAAGGAGCATTTGGATTGCTAAAAAATACAAATAACGTGAATTATTTTCCTTTTTTTGCGACTTAACATTTGTATGGATTTAAAATATTAATTTATCCTTTAATTAATTCGATGTGGAACGGCTTTTAGTTCCGTTGTGTGGAACGGCTTTTAGTTCCGTTGTGTGGAACGGCTTTTTTCGCTTTTCAGGTTGATTTGAAGTCCTCAAAGAAACAATTTGTTGCCCGAAAACATTGACAATATTTTAATTGTTCGTTCTAATTTTAACACGTGAGTTTACGAGGTATTTGTATTTTGTATATAATAAACAGAGGTGTATTTAATTGTTATATTCCCCTTCCTAATACTATTATTTATATATTTTATACGTGTCGTACGCTTTAAAATTTAAAAATGTACTAATTAATAAAACATTTTGAATTGAAAGTTTTTGTTAAATAAAACTTTATGTGAAAGAAATGAAGCGAATAAGTAAAAAAAAAAAAAAAAGATGAATGTTTCGTGCTGATTCGGTTGACTATAGATGCTTGCGTGTTTAATCACACAAAAGTAAAGATGTTACTAAGCAAATTCTCTCTTTAAAAAGAAGAAGAAATCGAATGCAAATACAAATATAAAATTAAATCTGAATTTGTCAATAGGGTAAACCCCCCCCCCCCACCACCACCACCACCACCACCAAAATAATATAAATAGTACAAAGAAATTCTTAAAGAAATCTGAAAAAAAAACTGGAATCGAAATTTAAATTGAATCGAACCGAAAAATATAAAACTTGAATCGAAAAATAAACTCAAATCGAAAAAAAATTAAAAACTTAAAAATCGATATTTTTGCAAACTTAAACTGAAATAGAAAACGGGACTTACAAATGTATCAGATTCCCATACCTGAGATATATATATATATATATATATATATATATATATATATATATATAAAATAAATTTTCCAATGAGACCGGACTTATGGGACATTCTGTAGCCTTGGTTAACCTTGGTTTTGTTTCGGCCTAAATTGTTCATTCAAACGAAGGTCAAGCTTGTCACTCCATCTTAGACCTACAGTTTAACGTGGAATCTGAACCACGCCCCACCACGGCGGTCAGAAATTACAAAGTTCTTGACCGGACTCGATCTGACGACCTCCCAGCGTCTTAACCACTAGGCTACCCAGGGTACCCATTTATCTACCAGCCAATTTTTATTGTGTGGAAGGATGAACAGTTGGGTTTTGCTGCGTCATTATAGGGAGAAACAAGAGAAAATGAATTAGAGGGACACAGTAATGAAGGGTTTACAGCCATACTAAAGGAGTGTGTGTATGTATGTTATTTATTTTTCTTTTTTTCTTTCTGTAACCTATATATAGGCTTAACCTTTTTATATACTTCAGTGTTCCTGAGGATGTCATTAGACGAAAGCGCTTGAGCACCATTTTGTGTTTCCTTTCCTTCGTGGTTTTATTCATCATATACATATATACTTACTTTGTGTGGGTTCGAACGACGGTTCACGATCGACCTGAGGTCGACCCCTCTGCAACATCCCGCCTCATTTGTGGGATTTGGTGAAGGAAGGAATTGCTGTCTGATCTACTCCTGTCCTCGTAGCCAGCCACGCATGGCTGGTCAGGAACTTTGCACAGGAATCTGTCAAGCTGGTTCTTGAAGTTATTCAGGTCGGTGTGGTGGAGATTCTTTATTTCTCTCGGGGTAGGACAATGAAAGGTAAAAATAAATGTTAAATATTAATGAAGTGGGTACATTTGGGGAAGAATTACGTAAATGGGTAAAAAAAAGTCCAAAAAAAGTTTTCTCCTGTTTCGCCTCGCCTTGAATTTAATACAAAAACTCGTTTCTTCGAAGAATAATTGAAATTCAAAAGTTTTTATATGAACCAAAGTTTGTTTGGTAGAAAAGGAAGTGAGTAACGTTTGAACTGAAGTTTTCAAAGAAGAGATTTGTTTTTCTACCACACCTCACTCGCATTAACATTGTAAGTAGGCCTATGTATTTCTGAGTTTATGGGTAATTATAGCCAGTAAAACTGATGGAGCTTATTTGCATTTAATTTTTGTATTGAAATTTATTTTATTTTTACTCTTTCGACGACAAATAATGTGAAAAGCATCTTTTTCTTTGTGATTTGGAAAATATTTTTTAGCCTTCCTTCAGTGATAGCATAAATTCCAAGAAAAATAATGACGTTTTTGTAATGGAAATTGTATAGAAATTTTAATTACGACAAAGTGTATCAGTGATTCACATTTAGAAATCGCAGCCACTTAAAGATGTATAGATTTTAGAAGGTTTCTAAAATATGAATCTACAATGTAGATTCATATTTTAGGAACTTCTAAAATCTATACATCTTTAAGTGGCTGCGATTTCTAAATGTGAATAACTGATGGATACACTTTGTCGTAATTAAAATTTCTATACAATTCATATAGATTCTACATGACTTGTAATAATTTTATATAAACACCGGAATTTGGTCTTTGTTAACAAGATTAAAATTTATCTCGAATTTTTTACTGGAGATTTGATAGGCGCAAACATTCTTATTGTTTATTTTAGTACTTGTATTTATTACCAATTTTGTTATTAAAACTGAAGCTTGAACAAATCTGGCATTCTATAAATGTACAAATCATCATTTCGAGCTTGAATTTGTTAAAATATTTTGAAGAAAAGATTTTTTATGTACAATAATTTAGTTGGTTGTGCGTTTTACTTCCTCGGTCCACGTAATCACATTGTCAAATAAATCTTTTTAACTATTTAAAAATTAATTTTATATTTCATTTTCATTAATATTTATTGACAAATCATTTTAAGAAGAAAATAAAAAGGAAATAGTCACATCACTGTTCAATTTTTCACCGACGATCATAAATTAATTACATAATTATTTATCAGGTGAAAATTGATCAAAAACCTTCTACCAAAATTTTATTGTTCAATTCAATCTAATATAAAATTTGTGTTTCTTGTTTTTACAGTCACTATTTCAATATAAACAATTAAAATGCTTGTGTGCAAACACGTCTTCTTCACTTTCCTCGTGATCGTCCTGTTTGATTGTGAAAATTTACTTCCTGGACTCTCCGGTGCTGAGGCCTGTCTAGTAGGAGGAGGAGGAGGAGGAGGAGGAGAAGGATGGGGATGGGGAAGAAAAGGAGAAGCAAGAGGAGGAGGAAGAGAAGGAGGAAAAGGATGGGGATGGGGAAGAAAAGGAGAAGGAGGAGGAGGAGGAGAAAGAGGAGGAGAAGGATGGGGATGAGGAAGAAAAGGAGAAGCAAGAGGAGGAGGAAGAGAAGGAGGAAAATGACGGGAATGGGGATTGGGAAAAAGAAAGAGAGGCTAGAAATAGAAAAGAAGGAGGAGTAGGAGAAACAGGAAGATGGGGACAGGGATAGTGATGAGGATGAATATTCATATTCAGTAGAGGGGAAAAAACGTGGCCAAAGAAGACTTTAAAAGTGTTGAATGCTAAACTTAATCCTCATAACTGAAAATTTATCATCATGTCTTTCCATTTCATCTGAATTGTTATACCCATACCCATACCCATTCCATGCAGGATTAAATCACTACAGTTAAGGTAAAAATGTGTTAAAAACCATTACACATTAATTTTCAAAATTATCACAATGATTCTAAACCAAGAGATGATAAAATCCATTATAAATAAATGATGTTAATATTAACTTTTGTATGTTAGGAACAATATACATTAAAAATAATTAATTACTTTTATTTATAAACTTTTAAGTGTTATCTCTTCTTTGAGTTAATTCCTAATGTGTTTGTATCAGTTAATTTATAATCCGACTATCTCTATGTCTCCTGTTTCTATAAAATCTAAAATTTACCGAATCCGTACATTAGGGTAACTGTCATATTTAATTTACAAATAAACGCTTGAAACTGAAATTTATAATTTAAAGCAATATGACATTTTAATTCAGAAAGACCCATAACCTTTTGGTTACCCTGTATCTTAACAGATATAAGCAAGCGAAGGCTGTTTTACCAATGTTTAGATAATATATACTGTGTGTATATATATATATATTAGGGTGGGCTGAAAAAAAAATGTTGGAATGGCACATTTATATTTTTTTGTGGTTATGATCAGGATGAAGGATATGGCAATAAAAATCTTCTCCGCGTATTCTAAGTGCCGCATTTTTAGCATAAAAAAATGGCGGCGAAACATGAAGATTGGCGATTTTGAGGCATTTCTAGGCAGTATTTGGAAATATGTATATATAAAAAAAGTCTTAAAATCGAAAGGTAGACTTTTTTTATATATACTATTTTCCAAATACTGCCTAGAAATGCCTCAAAATCGCCAATCTTCATGTTTCACCGCCATTTTTTTATGGTAAAAAATGCGACACTTAGAATACGCGGAGAAGATTTTTATTGCCATATCCTTTCATCCTGACCATAACCACAAAAAAATATCAATGTGCCATTCCAACATTTTTTTTTCAGCCCACCCTAATAAATATTATATATATATATATATATATATATTAGTGGTGGACAACATCTGCGGATGCGGGTTTTTTATTTCAATATCCGCGGATGCGAATGCGGATATTTAGTTAATCTATCAATATAATATAGGATTATGAATATATGACATAATTTTTCAAATTTCGTGATATTACTATTATGGGAGGCAATGCATGAGAATTAAATTTAATATTAATGTTTTCATTATGATAAAAATAATAACTTTCTCAAGAGTTTCAGCCACAGAAAATTCAATGAAACAAGTTTCATTCAATTTTCTGTGTTACCACGTATTTATTTTCAGGTTTATATATTTGTTTGTTATTAATAATTAATACTTACATGAAATGTGCATGACTGGGCCTTATAAGCTACTTTATAAGCTAATTTGATTGTAAATTGCATAATTTATTGGAGGTAATATCCGCATAACATCCGCAGTCAGAAGTGCGGATGCGCATGTTAAAAATGACGCGGATATCCGCATATGCGGATGCGGATATCCGGTCCACCACTAATATATATATATATATAGATGATGAAAATAACCACGAAGAAAAAAGGAAACACAGAATGGTGCTCAAGCGCTTTCGTCTAATGACAACCTCAGGAACACTGAAATAAATAACAAGTGTTCACAAAAAAAAATAAAATGGAAAAATAAAAATTGTAGGAGCATACAAATTTATAAGGAAAGGCTACCAGAGTTTTTGCACTTTGCCCTTCTTGTCTAAATCCAAAACAACAGGATCAAGCGAAAATGGCGCTGGCTAATGTTGAAATTATTTGTAAGTTGAATAATGGCAGACTCAAGAATATTTCTATTAACAATGTTGGTTGAGTGAAACAAAATTGAAACATTATTCCAATCAATACAGTGGGATAACTCTGACAAATGGACGAGTAATGAAAGTACGGTGTGAGTAAAATAAATACATAAATGAGCAACTAAACAAGCGGATACAAAAACTGCAAGATAATTGAATACGATCAAATAATTGAATAGGCCTACCGCAGTCGTAATGGAAGAGTTAGTCAGCCGGTTGTTTCGGAACACTTTAAAGATAGCCTATTTGCTAGGCTGAGGTTATACTATGTAGGCTACGCGGAGTTGCTTAACATTAACACGAAGACAAAGGTAGGCTTGTGGCCTCCGAGAAGGTTTACAGACCTGGGCTTTGATGTAGATGGATCTGAAGGCGGACTGGCCTTACCGGCGAGAAGATGAGTGTTGAGGGCCGGTTGAGACTTGTTGAAAAAGGACCAGCGGAAATCCTGCAGCAGTGATGTTGCTTTTTGCTGGATGAAATTGTAGAGTGCCCTACTTGATGAAAGACTTCGTATATGCTCGACCGGAGCCTGAAGGAACGGCGGGCCGCTCTCCGGTGAAGGACGGAGAGCGGGTGGCGTGACGAATGGTGTTGCTGACGAACAAGCCGAGGGCGAGGTGATGACGACAAAAACGAGAGAATGGCAAATGAGTGTGATTTGAGAAAGAACTCATTTTATAGGCCTTGGTGACGTCCTCTGGTGGGCATTTCGGGAAATACCACAAAATCTGTGTTTCTTCCGTGGGCCTGTTTCATGCCCACGTGTTTGAGTTTTATAGCCTTTGTTTTGATTCCATGATGTTTGAGAACGGCGAGGAAAGGAATTTCCTGTCGGTCTCTACAAGTAGTCCCCTCTCAGAGACTGCACAGGAGTGATACTAAGCATTATCATTTCGGAGCGAAACTGACAAGGCCACTCCGAATTCTGACGCTGGGCCTGGTATTTGGTGGGATTCCTGTCACAGGAAGGAGGCGGGTGAAGGGTCATCTCGGACTGGGGAGATGGGCAGAGGAGGCGCAGCTGTAGTGGGGTGTGGGGGTCCACAGGAAGATGGGGTTGGGGTACGGTAGGAATAAGGAGTGAGTGGGGGAGAAAAGGAGGAGACGGGAAGGAGCAAGGAGAAGTGTACTGAGTTCGCACGCGGTGCCCAAAACTCGTCGCATGACATTTCTCCTCGATGAATGCGCTCCTGCCGAAGGGAAAGAAAAAGCGTCGTTCAGTAGGCATTCCACGGAATGTTGCAGACAGACCGTTTTATTAAACTCTTTTATTTTCGTGATTTCTCTGATTTCTTCATTAAGTTACAAATATTTTCTCCTACGTATACAAATGATCTTTTTCAGTTAATAATGTCTCGTGTAATAACAATATACATAAAATTGCCAGATAATTAATCAAACAGTATGCCAGTATGCTAGGTTAAGTGGCTATGTTTGCCCTATTTTTGTATTAACTTCAGTGTATAATACGTAAGATTGTACTTGTATGTTAGGTTAAGTGACTATGGATTGTGAATGATCTGCAATAAAGATGTTTTGTTTTGCTTGTTTTTGTCTAGAAAGTTTTTATCAAAGCATGTTTTTGTTCAATAAAAGGAAATTTTCTGTTTAGTTATTTAATTTATTCCAGTACTTCAACCTTATTTAGTTATTTTAATCCCGGGATTGCAAGTTTTTTAATCCCGTTTCCCGGGATTAAGAAAAGAGCGGGAAATGCTCAGCCCTAGTCCCCAACCATAGTAAATTCACATTGTACATTTGTACTGCTTCATCTAAATTCTCTAGTATCTGAAACCTGTTAAGAGCAGAGGCGTCATTTGAAGGGGTGCCGTGAGGGGCGGTCGCCCCTCAAGCTCACCAGGGGGCCTCCAAGGCCCTCCAAATGATAGTTCCTTAAAAAAAAAGCACCTAATATTTTTCGGTTTACCAATATAATGAACTGCTTACAGTTTAAAATTTTTTTAGAATAATTTGAATAAAATAATGACAATGAATTATGAGATAAAAAAAATTGAAAACTCTGTGAGTAACGTCTGACGTCACAGTAAACAAAAAACAAATGAACGCAAGAGCATCGGAGCTTGTGATTTATTGCTTAACTTAATAATTTCATAGTTAACTGTAAATAACCAATATAATTGATATAATTTAATCATTCTTGTTTATATTAATTTGATTATAAAGTACAGTGTGAGTAGCACTTAATGAATTTTGACATGTGAGGGGCTTCTCACTACCTTCTTCACTCCCCCCCAAGCCAATTTGAAATGACGCCCCTGGTTAAGAGTTGCTACAACATGATAACTATTCTCTCTAATCCTATTTCTTGACTGACCTTTGACCTTGTGCCATTCATCAGGCCTAACTTTACTTGGACCTGCATCCTTATCACTAACACTTGGCTTAGGTTTAACTTTATTTGGGCATGCATCCCTATCTCTAATACTAGGGCTAGACTTAGGCTCAACCGCACTATATCTCAGGGCATTTTTTAAGCTAATTTCAATGGGCGACAAGAGTTTGAGGCGATGCTGATTAAGTTAATGCTAGTGATTAATTGATGCAAATTGATTGTTATAATGAAAGGCTGGGTTAACAATTTATGATGTCCTACACCTACAGTATCACCGGTTGAAGGTGGCTAATGGAGTAGGCCTACTATAATATTTCTGTGATACGAATTGCTTCGAGGTCACCAGCTTCGATTACACCCAAGCAAATATTGTTAAGGTTATAAAAAGCACCTTATTGTTATGTATTTAATTAAGAAAATAAATCAGTTATTTGTTCACAGTGAATAACAAATGATTAACAGTAATTATAGTGAGTAACAATTATTTAACAGCCTTTATATTATGCTAAGATGACATGGAGCTTAGCCAATAAAAGAAATGGTTAAGAGCTTAATTGTCAAGTAATGCATTCATTTATGTTAGGCTAATGGCATGCAAAATGGTACAAAACATAAAATATGAAACCTAGTGATAATAGAAACTAAGCATGTACGTTTTGGTACACGGAATTGAATACGTAACACACTGATTATGTAGGCTAAAGGTTATGCATGAATGAACATGGAATAAATGCTTGCAACCTAATAATAATATAAATTAAGCACGTATGTATGGTACACTGAATAGGTGACGCAGGCTAGAGTTACGCATAAATGGAACATTGAATGGGCCTAGTAAAGACAAAGAATGCACGTGCGTTTAGTATACTGTAAATAGATTAGACCTTCATTTAGGTAGGCTAGAGTTACGCATAAATGGAACATTGAATGGGCCTAGTAATGATAGCAGGATTATACAGTACACGATTACGGTACGGTATTGGAATGACACTTGGATTAGGAAATAGGCCTACTGCGTTTTTAACGAGAGTCAGTTAGAACGCTTAATTAAACACTTTGGGAGTATAGCCTACGTTCGGCGGTAGGCTGATGTAGGCTTCACGAGAGTTAGTTAGAAAAGATGCACTTGTCTTACCAGAAACGTCGAATGCCTCTGGCGAAGGAGTGTAGAAGGTGGATCTATTCCTGTTGGCTCGAGGAGTCGCTGTCGTCCGTTGTTCTGCAAGTCGAGGTCTTCACGGTGAAGTGTTCACGGGCCTATTGGATTCTCGTTGACGGCCGCTTTCCGTAAAGCGGCGAACGCTGAACCAAGGTGAAGTGATTTGGGCTTGTAGCTTCGTAGAAGGTTCACGTACTGTATCCTCCTTGAGGATGTTTTCTCGTAGCGTTGAACTTTGCCGGTGCTCTCGAGGATGATTGGCAACCGGTTGAGGTGTGGTGAAGAGGCCAATGGAAAAGCCTACTGCGGTAGTGTTGTTTGTTGCAGGGAGGATTTATAGCTTACGTCAAGTGATGCTTCGTGTAGAGATGAGATGATGCTTGAGGGACTGAAGCCGGCTGAAGTCGAAAAGGCGCTGGGCTTCGAAGAAGTGCTTCTGCAGGCTGACGGCGGAAGGTCTTACTTGACGATAGATCGAAAGCCTTGAAGGAACAGCAGGCCGCTCCTCCAGCGGGAAGCCGGAGGGCGGTTGATGTGACAAGTTGTGCTACGGACGTAGGAGAAACGTGACACGTGACGAGAAATGCAAACGAGAAGTGGTGAGCGAGAGTGAGCGAGTGAGGAGTGAGGAAGTGTATCAGTGGAAACTCGCTTATATAACCTCTGTGACGCGGAAACTTTCGCGCCATTTCTGAAACGCCACCTACGCGTCCTTTAGTTGTTAAGGGCTTGCTTTCGCGGGTCTTTTGGGACAAAACAGACGTTTTCATTGTTTCTGATTCCTTGACCACGTGTGTCTTCTAAGAATGTTTGATGATGGCGTGGAAGAAAGAATTTGTTTGTCTATTTGTTAGTCTATTTCTTGTCGGTCCTCTACATATATATATAGGGTGGGGCACGGGAATCAAGTGTTTTTTGAATAGCTAGTAATCGGCCATTAGGAATGGGAGGGGCGTGCGGTAGGTAGCATTCCATTCCTGGGTTCATAGCATTTAACTTTAACTAACACTCACCTTATCTTTCAGGTGCCATCATGGAGCAGTGGACGTTAGAACACCGCATGTTCGCGTATGATCATTTTGTTAGGAGGGCGAGTCAGTGACAGCAGTTCAGCGTGCGTTTCGCCGCAGATTCAACATTCATCGAAATGACTCTGTTCCCGCTCATGACACAATCTTACGTTGGGTTAACAATCTTCGAACAGGAGGCTCAATAATGAAAACAAACCGAAGGGGCCGCAAACGCACTGTGCGTACTCCAGAGAACGTTGAAAGGGTCAGACAAGCGATGTTGCAAAGCCCAGGCCGCTCTGCTCGGAGACATTCAGCTGCACTCGGAATCAGCAATCGTACTGTTAGACGGATTTTGCATGAAGAATTACATTTTCACCCATACAAGTTAGCGATGGTGCAGGAATTGAATGTAAACGATTGCCCCCAACGACTGAATTTTGCACAGGAAATGCTTGCACTTTATGAGCAGAATGAAAACATGATGGTGGTAATGAGTGATGAAGCCCATTTCCACCTTAATGGGGCCGTCAACAATCAAAACTGTCGGTATTGGGCTGCTGAAAATCCGCGACAACTCCATGAAAAACCGCTGCATAGCCCTAAGGTTACAGTTTGGTGCGCGGTGGGAAAGTTTGGCGTCATCGGTCCCTATTTCTTCGAACAAAATGGGGTTACCGTTACCATAACATCTGGGCGTTACATTGAGATGGTGAACACCTTTTTCATCCCTGAGTTACGAAGAAGGCGTATTGCTCGTCGACATTTGTGGTTTCAGCAAGATGGGGCCACGCCACACACCGCCAGAGCGTCAATGGCTGTTCTTCGCCCCCTGTTTCCCAACCATCTCATTTCGAGATTTGGTGACATTGCATGGCCCCCTCGGTCCCCTGACTTGTCCACATGTGACTTCTTTCTATGGGGGTACCTCAAGTCACGTGTCTACGAGGACAAGCCCCGTACATTAGATGCATTGAAGGAAGCGATCCGTCAACAAATCATCCAAATCAACAGAGACCTGCTGGGAAGAGTGGAGGCCAATTTTCGTAAACGCCTTCAACAATGCGTCGACGGCCAAGGACATCATATGCCAGATATAATTTTCGGTACATGATTATTATGACATGAAATGCTATGTTCTTACGAATATTGTTCTACCAATATATTTTCTTTACAAAAATAAATATCATTTTCCTGATTATTCCAAAAACACTTGGTTCCCGTGCCCCACCCCCCTGTACACTTGTTCTGTAATTTTGATACAGGCTGAGTGATACCAATCATCACAACTCTCCCATGCTACAGCCTTATTCCCTTCCTTAACTTCCTTCTTACAAATCTTACAGTCACAGTCTAAAGTCATCTTAAATATTATTCTTTAACTCAGTTAAAAGCTTTATGGTCTAAGTTAGGCTATCCCCAGGATGGAATACGCTAATGGGGGCTGGGTTAATCAGGCCAAAAAACTGGGCTTGCACTGAATGAATCCCTAGATCTCTCTAAATACTAAGTTAAATTAAGCTTAAAACTTCAGAATAGAGCTATTTGTACGTTAATAATCCCAACAAAGCAAATCTACAGAATTAATAATACTTCAACAATTTGTAAAAAAGCTTGGAGCAAAATAGACACAGTGTTGCCACTTTCACTTCCAACTTTATTCATAACGATATTTTACATTTTCTAGAGACTTTAGAGGCATAGCAATCTTTTTATGTTCTTCAGGTTTATTAAATTGTGAAATTAATCATAAAGAGGTATGTGAAGTGAATACCTAAAATAAATATATTTCACACATACTAAGTGTATGAAAACAAAAAGTGTATGAGGTCTGTTAAGTGAAACAGTGCCATGAAATAGCATCTCAGAAGCACCCTGATAGAAAATTTTCTTGGGGGAGACCACCCAAAACCCCCAACAGAGGGGGATACTACCTCCTGCAACCTCCCCGCGCTCCGTGCACCGTGCCTCTAGGGGCCACGTAGTGTTGCCAACTTAGCGCGTTTGGCGCTAAATCTATCGCGTTTCTAGTTTTGACAGCGCGAAAAGGCAACGAGTTACGCGGGCGCGTTATTTTGGCGCGCTTTAAACATTTTTAACGCTAAATTCAGCGCTTTATTATACGGTTCAAAACGTATCAAAACTACCTCTGTTCTATCATTCTCATTCATGGAAAGAAACTTAAAGAGGGTGAATCAGTTCATGATTATATAGATCCTAAGCCATACCTCGGTTATGAGTATGAAAAAGAACTTTCTGAATGTAAATTTCCAGAACAAGAAGAAAAAGATATGAGAGCTATATGCATAAAATTTGTAGTGGAACTTATACAACAAATTAGGCAGCGACTGCCTGATAACTTTCGTGTGTTGCAATCAATGAATTATTTCAGTGTCAGCGAATGCCTGAAACCAATTAAACCCGGAATTATTGAGCTTGCAAAACTGTTTATTACAGATGCAGAAACACTGACTCGTATTGATTTCCAGTGGAAAAATTTAAGAAATGTGCAATGGTCCCAGGTTTCAGATACAATTTCTTTCTGGAGCGAAGTAAATTCTTATCGGGATGCCACAGGAGAAAACCCATTTGGAAGTCTTTCACAATTAGCATTAACTGTGCTTTTGCTACCTCACTCCAATGCCGATGTGGAAAGGATTTTTAGTCACATGAATATTATTAAATCTAAATTGTGTAATCGCCTAAGTGTCAAAAGCTTAACGCAAGTTTTAACTGTTAAATATGGACTTAAAAGAAATGGAAAATGCTGCTACAATTACAAGCTACCAAAAGAAGTTTGCAAAAAGATCGGCTCAATGGATACATACAAAGAACCTACAGAATCTATATCAGAAGGAATTATTGATTGGGAGATTACAGATTTTGAATAAATTTCATGGTAAGAATGCTTTTTTACTATTTCTTAAAAATATTTAATAGGATAATGGTTTTTTGTAATTGGTGCTTGTTTTTGCGCCTTATTTTTTAAATTTAGCGCGTTCTAGCGCGTTTTGGCAGTCAAACTAGTGCGAAAATATTTTTAGAGTTGGCAACACTGGGGCCACGACGCTACTGTGTGCCTCGCCCGCTGAGCGGGCTCGGTCGGCTGCTTCCGGCTCACGAGCGTTCAGCCACTTCTTTTTTAACAAGTTAAGCACTGAATATGTTCATTATTCGTAGTGTTCCATTGGCTTACATAGTCACTGCTCCAGACAACTATCTCTTAGCCTTCTATGGAGCACTGGTATGATTTTACCTAAAAAAAATATATATATAGGGTTATGGATGATTGCCGTCACCCTCATCCGTTGGAAATTTCCAGTAGATATTGGTGGAGAGATGACGACAAAAACCCTACGTCTTTTCGTTAAAAAGTTATGTTTGTGGAGGTCTTCAAAAGACCTCGTTAAGTAGTGTTTTTTTTGGTTAATGTTAAATTCATATGCCTTCGGTATTTAGCCCTGCCTAATGGTAAAGAAGGAAATTACCATACCTTATTATTTCGTTGGGCCTCGCTTCTGGTTGTAGGGTGCGCGGCTCTCTTTCGATGTAGGTGATGGGGTTACGCAACGAGTTTATTCGGTTTAATTAATATAGACAACACTATACTTAAATACCTGAAGGAATAGGCTTATCCTTTTGAGTTATTAGTTTTATATTATTAGGTATTCACTCAAAACTTATAAGGAAGATTAAGCACGTCTCCCTTGCCTAAAGCATCGCCTGGAACTAGACATCCCTGAGATGAGCTAATATAAAATTCCTTTGGCTTCAATTTTCGCTGACTTTACAAAGTCCCCAGACGTCTAATTTTTGTTTTCATTATTTCTTCTCTCAAAGTAATTTTCATGAGGCAGCGATGGAAATTTTTTACACGAAATAATGCATTTTTCTTGTTGTTATGTGGGCCCAATTGGGTTCTATGTATGGCAATTATTTCCATTCCCAATAGGCTATGTCGCCAATCCCGAGGCAATTTTGTAGTTATTTAATTCAATAAATTAATAATTTGTATTTAATTATGAAATAAAGGTACTGACATAATTCCTTTTCTTTCAGATCATTCTCTCCCAGGTTATAATCTGAATCATTCGTGATGGTGTCAGGGCGTACCTAAAGTATTTGGCACCCGGGGCGGATCCTTCCTTTGGCACCCCCCATAAATAATTTTAAAATTTAAACACACAGAAAAATATATTATGTTTGCAAGTAGATTTTTAAACAGTACAGTACAGTCAAAAGCAAATTGGAAATAAGAAAAATGCAGGACATTAAAAATTCAGTGAACAGGTAAAACTGCATTTTATTTTATACAAAAAACACAGGAAATCCAGTCTCAACGCTCAGCGGCTGAGCGTGAATCCTCTCTATTTACCTTTGAAGAATAGGCTGAGCCTCAGTCTATTCTTCAAAGGTAAATAGAGAGGATTCACAGTCTCTGCTTTCGAGCCTTAATTTCTGCAAATTGATCAATGACCTCATCAAAATTCACCTTCTTTGCATATTCATGTTCAATTGAAAGTAAAGCCAGATTTGTCAATTTTGTCTGACTCATGGTCGAGCGAAAGAAATTTTTTTATCAATTTCAATTTGGAAAAACTCCTAAAAAGGCAGAAAACTATGAGCATTACTCACAAATAACTAGACCACTGACAAAATGAAAATTAACAGTATATCCAGTAAATAAAGAAGTAAAAAAAATTTATTACAACAGAAAAGCTTCAAACAAGTGATTCTCAAACTTTTTCCAACCAGATACCCATTGAGTTATCAGATTATAATTAATAATGATAACAATAATAATAATTAATTGTCTCTGCTTGTCTGGGTTGATTATCATTAATTATCATTTATAAACACTTAAACATCACTATGATACCACATTGTCAAAAATTACTGGACACTGGTATAAGTACCATGATATTGTTATAAACACTAGCACTTTATGCTTTATCATAATTATTTAATAAAACATACCTCATGTATGTGGAGTCACAGTGTCAAGTGAACAAGACTTGGAATGTCAGTTGCAGCCAGCTGGCTATGCTCAACAAACTGATGACTAAAATGTCAACAAACATTCGCCTTTCGATGTAATTTTTATCAAATATTTAATTTTTCGTTTGTAAATTTTGTATTGCCAATAAAAATAAAAATTTATTTTATAGTGGAAATTAACATTAAGCTGTTGTAATAGTTTGAACATTTTCAATTTTTTGTCTTACTTAAATTAAGCGAATTTTTCATTTGGTTTGAAAACTTGTACTGGTATTTCAACTCTCCCGATAGCACCCCTCTCCTGGCTGTCACCCGGGGCGGACCGCCCCCCTCGCATCCCCCTTAGTACGCCACTGGATGGTGTTATTCATTCATGGTTGTGTTGTGTTATTAAGCTTGCGTTGCGTCTACGGGTCTATATATATAAGGTATAGCAGCAATTACTTAGCTAGTAATACTTATTACTTATAATTATATGCTGTTCTACATTGCCTTGTCATGGCCGGTTTTGTATTTCTATTGCCTTACATGTAATCTTGATTATACTTATCTGCTATGTTATACGTACCTTAATTTTGAATTATGCGCACTTGGTACCTAAGACTAACTTGTTTAATACTATACTTTAACGCTAAAATGTAAGTATTGTTATGTCTATTTGTATTAATTATCTGTTATTATATTTCTTATTGTATTTACAGTGTTCAGTTGTTAGTGAAATAAAGCCTGAATTGAGTCTCTCCTTTTCCGGCATTGCAATTTATTTCACTAACTTGAGACTGAGACGCTGTGATGGAGTGTTGACTTCGCTCCGAGCGGCTCGATGTACTCCCAACTTCACTGGAAGCGCAGCGCGTGTTTAAGCATTGGCTGTTCGGTTTCACGCGATATAAGAGCACGGTTGAAGGTAACGACGACGCATACCTTGGCTTGCTAGCCAACGTATCGCCGGAGAATTTTGAGCTGATAGCGGATTGCAATACTTACGACGACGCTTTGGGTGCTCTGAAGTCGGCATTCATCCAACCGCCGAATGAAGTTGTTGCACGACATCGTCTTGCTACTCGAAAGCAAACTTCTAGTAAAACAATCGACGAATATTTGCGCGCTCCTCACAAGCTTAGCATCGAATGCAATTTCCAAAGAGTATCCGCAGAAACTTATCGTGACGAATCCATACGAGACGCCTTCATGTCTGGTCTGACTTCTCAGCGGATACGCACCCGGCTCCTTGAAAACAAAAGGCTCGACCTTTCTGCCGCCGCAGACTAGGCTCGCGCGTTGGAAATTACTATGAAGGATTCGCAGTCATATGATTCTTGTGTTAGTGATCCACGCCCTGTCGCCGCCAACGAACGCAACCCCGACACTTTCCCTCTATCTAACTTCCCCGAACAAGATTCGTCTGAAAGGCAATCGGAAACCTTGCAGGGTGAAATGTGCGCTGCTACCGGACGTCTGAAATTATGTTTCTTCTGTGGAAACAGTCGTCACTTGCGGTCGTAATACCCAGCTAGGAACATTACCTGCCTTAAATACAAAAAAAGGGACATTTCGCGAAGGTATGCAAATCTACTAAGAGTTCGTCGGTGGCTGCTTCTATTTCTACTGCAACTCTCGCATGCGTTCCGTCTGCCTTGAAGGAGTCTGTAGTCCGTATTCTTTTGAACGGGACTCAAGCCAGGGCTCTTCTTGACACTGTGAGCTCTGAAAATTTTGATTCGGAGGCTATTGCTCACTCTCTTCGATTGCCCATTTCTCTATATTCAGGCACTATTTCTATGGCATCCTCGAACTTCAAATCTTCGATTGATGGATTTTGTGAGGTCGATTTGGTGATTCAGGGACGTCATTACCCTGGAGTCGTCTGCTTGTCTTGCCTGAGCTTGCACTGATGTTATCCTCGGTATCCCCTTCCTCAAGAAACACAACACTTGGGAGTGAAAGTATCTTATGGCGGGCTACAGCCTCATCTCGACGTATGTTCCTTAACATCGCTCGCCATTGCTCGTCCTAGAGTCTTTTCAAATTTATCACCAGACTGTCATCCGATTGGTACTAAGCCACGGAATTTCAAGGCTTCAGATGTTGAGTTCATCCGCTCCGAAGTGGACCGCATGCTTTCTGAAGAGATAATCGAACCGAGTTGTTCTCCATAGAGAACCGAGATGGTCGTTGTAAATCACCAAACGAAGCGGCGCTTGGTGGTGGACTACCCTGAAACCATTAATAAATTTACTTATTTTGATGCATATCCTCTACCCAACATTGAGGAACTCGTCAATAAAGTAGCGAATTACAAGATATTTAGTACCATAGATTTAAAAAGTACATACCACCTTGTCCCACTCCATGAGGATGACCATGCTTACACCGCTTTTGAAGCCAATGGGCGGCTTTACCAATTCAAAAGATTAAGTTTCGGGTTAACAAATGGAGTCACGTGCTTCCAACGAATTATGGATGATTTCATACGTCAGAATAAATTAGAAGGGACTTTCGCTTACTTAGATGACGTCACCATCTGCGGTTCGACGCAGGATGAACATGACGAAAATTTGCATAGGTTCGTTGACACCGCTAATCGTTATAACATGACGTTGAATAGAGAAAAGTGTGTATTTTCATCCCCTTCCATATGTCTGCTGGGTTACGAAATCAGGAATAACGAGCTGCGACCTGATCTTTCTCGTCTGGAACTCCTACGAAGTATGCCGTTGCCTCACTCAAAAAAGGGCCTTTTACGGATGATGGGCCTTTTTGCCTATTATTCACGTTGGGTGCCACGATTCTCAGAAAGGATTCGTCCTCTAAATGACGCCTCTTTTCTGCTGAACGAGGATGCTAAAAATGCTGTTTCGGACTTGAAAGCAGCAATAATTAAATAAGTTAAGATGAAAACTGTTGAAAAACTACCCTTTACTAACGAAACAGATGCGTCGGAGGCCGGTATAGGCGCTACACTAAATCAGGAAGGTCGCCCGGTTGCTTTCTTCTCGCGATCGCTTAATCGCGCCGAAAGAAATCACTGCGCCGTTGAAAAGGAGGCTTATACGATCGTGGAATCAGTAAGAAAATGGCACCATTATTTGGGTGGAAAACATTTTATGTTAATAACCTACCAGAAATCTGTAGTCTTCATGCTTGACACGCAATAAAATTAAAAATGAGAAAATATCAAGATGGAAGGTAGAACTGATGCCATATTCCTTCGATATCCAACATCGTCCAGGGAAACTTAATGTTGCTGCGGATGCTCTTACGCGTGGGTTTTGTGCCGTAACGAGTCACAGCGATCTCTTCAAGCTACATAAGTCATTGTGTCATCCAAGTATCACTCGTCTGCTCCATTTTGTTCGTGCGCGAAAATCTCCCCTACTCTGCAGAGGATGTGAAGAGTGTCGTGTCAACTTGGCATACTTGCAACAGATTGAAACTGCAATTCCATCGACCTGAACCAGGGCAACTTATACAAGCCATGAGACCATTCGATCGTCTCAGTATTGAATTTAAAGGCCCCTTACCCTCTAACACTAACAATCGATTTCTGCTAATCGTGATTGATAAGTTTTCACGTTTCCCTTTCGCTTTTCCTTGCAGAGATATGTCGGCCTCCACTGTTATTGCATGTCTCTCTACTTTATTCTCCATTTCCGGTTTACCTGGTTACTTGCATTCTGATGGAGGGACCTTTAATGTCATCGCAGCTGAAATCGTTCTTGCATAACCACGGAGTTCCGACAAGTCGTTCGACTCCTTGTCATCCGACTGGGAATTGAGCGATTTGTCGGGATTTTATGGAAGACAGTGACACTGGCTCTTCAATCAAGAAATTTACCTATTCGTGCATGGGAATCTGTCTTGCCCGACGCACTTCACTCACTTCGCTTGCTTCTGTGCACCGCTACCAATGCGACGCCCCACGAGTGTTTGTTACGACACCTGGAACTGTCCTTCCCAGGAGACACGTCAGAAATAAGGATGAGCCCCTGTTAGAAGAAGTTCTTTTATTGGAAGCAAATCCTCAATACGCTCACGTTCGGTTTCCCAATGGGCGAGAAGACACCGTAGCGATCAAAGACTTCGCTCCAGGGGGCGACTAGCTTCCGATGGATCCTGAAGCGAGTTTGGAAGCCAGATCCGATTCTTTGTACGAGTCACTTGGGAGCCCTCGAGTTTCAAACGAGGTTGTTTCTACTGAATGTCCTCCAGTCGGGGGCGATGTGACTCCCGCTCCTCCTGGTTTCCCTGTTCGTTCCCCGTCTCCAGTCGCGGTTCCTCGTTGTTCGAGCCGTGTAAAACGACCCGTTGATGGTCTCTGAATCTATAGTTTTCTTTTTTTAAGAGGGGGTGAATGACATAATTCCTTTTCTTTCAGGTCATTCTCCCCCAGGTTATAATCTGAATCATTCGTGATGGTGTTATTCATTTATGGTTGTTGTGTTGTGTTATTAAGCTTGCGTTGCGTCTACGGGTCTATATAAGGTATAATAGCAATTACTTAGCGAGTAATACATATTACTTATAATTATATGCTGTTATACATTGCCTTGTCATGGCCGGTTTTGTATTTCTATTGCTTTACATATAACCTTGATTATACTTATCTGCTATGTTATACGCACCTTAATTTTGAATTATGCGCACTTGTTAACTTGTTACCTAATACTAACTTGTTTAATACTATAATTTAACGCTAAAATGTAAGTTTTGTTATGTCTATTTGTATTAATTATCTGTTATTATATTTCTTATTGTATTTACAGTGTCCAGTTGTTAGTGAAATAAAGCCTGAATTGAGTCTCTCCTTTTCCAACATTACAGGTACCACATACGATACCATATTGTAGGCGTGTATAGTTTTTCCATAGTACCTGTTGAGTTCTAAAATAAAGTGTTTGTTTGTTTGTTTTATGCCTAGGGTTAATGTAAGCTTAGCTGTAAACTGTATAACAGGCAAGCATAGTTTTTGTACTAAGCATGGTCAAAGTCCTTGTTCCAAGTATAGTTCTCATTCCATACACTAGGGGGCGAGCGCCTAGAACCAATAAATGATTGAATGTTTGGTGAATTTCAGATCTTGTTTAATATGTATATGATCTTTGTTGTAACTGTTGTAGGGTAATTTCAACAGAAATAGGGTAATTTGGTAATTTTGCATTGGCTGTTTGGAGAGCGGAAAAATTAAAAGATGGAACATTGACTGAGAGCTGATATACGTGAGAATCCTTTAAAATCTTTTAAAATAAGGATGAGCCCCTGTTGGAAGAAGTTCTTTTATTGGAAGCAAATCCTCAATACGCTCACGTTCGGTTTCCCAATGGGCGAGAAGACACCGTAGCGATCAAAGACTTCGCTCCAGGGGGCGACTAGCTTCCGATGGATCCTGAAGCGAGTTTGGAAGCCAGATCCGATTCTTTGTACGAGTCACTTGGGAGCCCTCGAGTTTCAAACGAGGTTGTTTCTACTGAATGTCCTCCAGTCGGGGGCGATGTGACTCCCGCTCCTCCTGGTTTCCCTGTTCGTTCCCCGTCTCCAGTCGCGGTTCCTCGTTGTTCGAGCCGTGTAAAACGACCCGTTGATGGTCTCTGAATCTATAGTTTTCTTTTTTTAAGAGGGGGCGAATGACATAATTCCTTTTCTTTCAGGTCATTCTCCCCCAGGTTATAATCTGAATCATTCGTGATGGTGTTATTCATTTATGGTTGTTGTGTTGTGTTATTAAGCTTGCGTTGCGTCTACGGGTCTATATAAGGTATAATAGCAATTACTTAGCGAGTAATACATATTACTTATAATTATATGCTGTTATACATTGCCTTGTCATGGCCGGTTTTGTATATCTATTGCTTTACATATAACCTTGATTATACTTATCTGCTATGTTATACGCACCTTAATTTTGAATTATGCGCACTTGTTAACTTGTTACCTAATACTAACTTGTTTAATACTATAATTTAACGCTAAAATGTAAGTATTGTTATGTCTATTTGTATTAATTATCTGTTATTATATTTCTTATTGTATTTACAGTGTTCAGTTGTTAGTGAAATAAAGCCTGAATTGAGTCTCTCCTTTTCCAACATTACAGGTACCACATACGATACCATATTGTAGGCGTGTATAGTTTTTCCATAGTACCTGTTGAGTTCTAAAATAAAGTGTTTGTTTGTTTGTTTTATGCCTAGGGTTAATGTAAGCTTAGCTGTAAACTGTATAACAGGCAAGCATAGTTTTTGTCATAAGCATGGTCAAAGTCCTTGTTCCAAGTATAGTTCTCATTCCATACACTAGGGGGCGAGCGCCTAGAACCAATAAATGATTGAATGTTTGGTGAATTTCAGATCTTGTTTAATATGTATATGATCTTTGTTGTAACTGTTGTAGGGTAATTTCAACAGAAATAGGGTAATTTGGTAATTTTGCATTGGCTGTTTGGAGAGCGGAAAAATTAAAAGACGGAACATTGACTGAGAGCTGATATACGTGAGAATCCTTTAAAATTAGTTTTCTAGTGTTTAGTTATTGAAATAGTTACTGTTGTAGATGTGAAAGGTATTGGAGCATGGTTTAATTAATGATGTGTCTTGTAGTGGAAACGTTATATAACCTATATAGTTTCCTTTTAATTATTTAGATGGGTCCCTTTCCAGAGCTCGGGCTATTATCATAGCTGCCTCATTTCCCCAACATTTGGACAAAACTAGCCTAGCCTCGTTCCCGTAGCCAGGACTTCCGTTGGCGGTGTCGAAATTGTAGAAAGGTAAACTGGTGGGCGGTCATCGGAATAACGCACACCATCTCTAAAAATATTTTATTTTTCCATAACTAATTGGATTTATAGGTTTCAGCCCGTTAGGGTATACAGTTGACCTAACCGGGCCTTCAATGTTATTCAGATGTCCGCTATTGAAGGCCTGGTTAGGTCAACTGTATGCCCTTGACAATTGGTTAGGTTAAGTTATTTTAAGTTATTTTAACTCTAACAAATCATGGTAAATATTTACTATTACACCGGTCTCTGGTAGAAAGTTTTAAAAGCTGGTTTTCAATGTTTTTCAATGTGCTGAATTAAAAAATGATACTCATTTCTGTCGCAAATGATGTGTTAAAAGAGTTATTGAAGCTTAAAGCTTTTAAAACTTTCTACCCTTTTTTGGTAATTGTATACAACATCCCCCTCACCTCAATTTTATGAAATTGACTTCACAATCGATGTAAAACCTTTATTTATAGCATGTAATTACTTTATTTTTGGAACAACCTAACCAACCCAACCCCAAGCTTTTCACTTTTGTCCATGCAGTGATAAATGAATACCACGCATAAAGGAAGACCAATTGGCAATTGTATGGTTGGTAAGTTTTAAGTTATCGCGCATAAATATACAAAAATAGGTCATGCAAATACGCAGCAGCAAATAAAATTGGGTTATGTATTTTATCCCACTCAGTCATTTTACACACCAAAATACATTTTTCTAGTAGTATTTGATGTGATTTGTGCACTGCTCCCACGAAGTCTGCTCAGCGCCTCCTGAGGCAGGGCCACGACGGGGTCGCCACCCTTCTTTTCTCTTGCTCCTGCAATACGATTTGGTCAATTGAATTTGTGGGGGCTGGTCTGGCAGAGGAATACCCTGGCATTGTGGGTTGGTTGGGTATATTGGCTAAAACATGTCCAAGTGTTTTTTAAAAGTATCTACTGGTGCTGCATTTATATCTCTAAGGTACTGAGGCAAGGAGTTAAACAGGCGAGAACCCTGCCTAGAGATACTATTATATTGAAGTATTTGAATCCTTCTCAGACTGTTTGGTGGGAGGTGATATTTTTTATATATTCTGCCAGTTCTTGTTAAGGTGGGCACAATTGGTTCAGTATTAGGGGCAACTCAAAGCCCTTCTAGAATTTTGCAGGTGTAGATTAGGATGTATCTCTCAAACCTTCTCTCTCTGGAATAAAGGTTGAGGCCTCTGAGCATATCCTAGTAGTTTAATTTGTTTTTACTCACATGTTGCCCATCAGGTTGTTTAATATACGAGATAAAGGTTCTTTGTAGGCCCTCAATTTTTTGCAATTCATTCTGTTTGTGGGAAAACCATAATTGAGAGTAGTAGTCAATGCATGGAAAGACAAGTGATTTCCACAGGGTAAGCATGATCATACTGTCCCTAGTTCTGAATGTCCTCATATATATCCTATTAGTTGTTTGCATGATGAGGTTACTTTGTCAATGTGCCTATTGAATGTTGCATCTTCAGAAAATATAATCCCTAGATCCCTGACATGATCAGTTTGTACAATATCTTTTCCTGTGAGTCCAATGTCGTTGAATTGTTCTTTCAGGTATTTATTTGGTCCATACTTAATTAGTTCAAATTTGTCTTCATTGAAGGCCATATTGTTTGCATCTGCCCATGCATATATAGTTTGTAGATCTTTTTGTAGCTCTACACATTCTTCTTTTTCTGTAATTGGTCTTAGTATTCTGGTATCATCTGCGAATGACAGGAGAGAGCTTCCTAGGTTACAGTTTATATTTTTTAGCATTATAATGAATAGAATTGGTCCTAGTACTATGCCTTGCGGCACTCCACTAATCACTTCTTTTTCTATAGATCTTGCTCCATTTACAATTGTTATTTGTTTTCTGTCAGAGAGAGAGGCATGGATCCATTTTCCTATTTTTCCACAAATACCAAGTTTTTAGTTTATGGAATAATATACCATGGTCAACCTTGTCAAAAACTTTTGCAAAGTCTAGATCAGTTCTCTTCAACCTGGGCGGTACTGCCCACTAGTGGCTCAAGGATCTCATTAATCTAAAGGTAATTGCAATTAATTTTATTATTTTATGCAGGGTATATAACTTTTAGTTTGAGTTTTTGCATTTTTAATTTTGGTGGGTGATACGGAGATTCAAAAGTGGGTGGTAAGCATAAAAAGGTTGAAGAGCACTGGTCTAGATAGATGACATCAACATTGTGGTTTTCTCCCAAATATTGTAGGATTGTATTGCAATGGTCTATACAGTGCCCGCGAAAAGTATCCGATCACCCTTGAAATTTGTATTTTTTACATAAAAAACAATGTTTAAATGTATACTAACCTTATATTAGTATTTTGTCATCTGTCCTTTGGTTTGGATGACTTGTTCTAGACGTTTTGGCATGGATTTAATCAAGTTTTGACAAACTTCCACTGATATTTCCTTGCACCATACCTTTTTGATGGCCTCTTGTAATTTTTTGACTGAGCCAGTGTCGTGGCATTCAACCTTATTTTTTATTATTAGCCACAGATTTTCTATCGGATTGAGATCTGGACTATTACCAGGCCAATCCACAATATCAAATTTATTGTCAGTAATCCATTTTGTCACTATTTTGGCCCTGTGACATGGTGCACCATCATGCATGTATGTTTTTGTCCTTTGGATTGCCATTGCCATTGGAAGTTTATCCTGTAGCATTGCTAAATACCGTGCACCATTCATAGTTGTGTTCTTCGGAAGAAAATATAAGTTTCCACGCCCATAGTAACCGAAACAACCCCAAACCATCACACTTGGAGGGTGTTTCATTGTCTTTAGGGTGTATTTAGGGTCCATCCTATTTGAGCCAATAGGCCGGCGAACCTTTTTTGGACAACTTCTGAATGTCAAAAATGTCGACTCATCGCTAAATAAAACCTTCTTCCAGTCATCAACAGTCCAATGAATGTATTTTTTACAAAATGCGACACGTTTTTTACGCATTTTTTCATTAATGAACGGTTTCTTAGCAGCATGGCGAGATGGTAATCCGAGTTCTTTTTGGAGCCGCTCCTGGATAGTTCGTTCAGAAACACCAGATAACAAATTATTCATATTAAATTTTATTTCTTTCGCAGTTATTGTTGGGTTTTTCAATACTAAACGTTTCATAAGTTTGTCTGTTCGCGAATTTGTTTTTCTCGGTCTGCCAGATCGTTTTTTAGGGACTGGCATGGTTAGGCCACCATTGTTCTTGGCCCGTGAAACCCATAAATTAACGGTACTTTGGGATATGTTTAATTCCTTAGCTATCTGTCTCTGTGATTTCCCACATGCATGCAAAGCAACAATAGCACCTCGACAATCACTCTTAAGTTGTTTTTTAGCACACATTATATATAAATTTTATTTACACCACTTTCTGTAAAAAAAAAAAATATCAAGAAATTTACACACAGTGAAATCTGACAAATTTGAGACACAGCCACCCGCAACGAAGGCTACCAGAACACTAATTTGAGAATGCGTTGGATAGCTCTCATATCAGCGAGCAACCTCAAAGTTACCAGATGTCGCTAGAACAAATAGAAAGTGAATTACGTGTCTCTGAATATCAAGGGAAAATATTGTATTTTCTTGAGTGATCGGATACTTTTCGCGGGCACTGTAAGTTCAGTAAGGCAGGATCTCGTGTCTGAAGCCATGTTGAAAGTTTTCTAAGAGATGTTCATTTTCTATAAAACTGACAATGTGCCTTTTCAGGACTTTCTCAAATATTTTAATAATATGGGAAGTCAAAGATATGGGTCTCTAGTTCTTGGCTTCCTTTCTTTTGCCTCGTTTGTAGATTGGGGTAATATTTGCTTGTTTCATGATTGGTGGTATTCTACTGGTGTCTAGTGAGGATCTCCACAGGATTTTCAAAGGCAGAGATAAAGTACAGGTGAACCCCGTTTAACGCGAATAATTCGTTCCATTTTTTCCTCGCGTAATGCGAATTCGCATTGAGTGAATAATATAATAAATGGGAATAATTACAATGCGTTCGTGACCCTTCTGATTGTCCAGTAAAACTTTTTAAAAATGCATTTTTGAAGCCATTTTTTTCTGGAAATAAGTACTGAACTGTGAAGGTTAATAAAACTAATTGTAATATTTGTCATTTATTTCATAATTACATCATAAATGAATTATTTCTTAGAAAAATATTTATCCAAAGTTGATCGAACAGATTTCATCTTTTTTTTCTCATTATACAATTTACTATAGCAAGCAATTGCTGAGTTCAGCTGTATGTACTATATTTTTTCAGTTCTCATGGTGCGACATTCAAAATTTCAGAAATTTTCTCTCGCGGTATTTGAATAATTGTACGTGTACAACGGGAAATGGTCACAATTTTCCAATTCGCGGTAACTGATTTTTGCATTGATAGAATGCGTGTTAAGCGGGGTTCACCTGTATGTTTGCATTCCTTAAGAATCTTGGCTCCAATTCCATCTGGACCAGGGGCTGAACTCCCTGGTAGCTCTGTTATTGCCTGTTGTATATATCTAGTGGTTATTTGTATATCTTCCAATAAGGGTCTGTCTTGGTCATTTTCTTTATCAAAAAATGCTGTAGTTTTTATTTTCTTTGCTACTACAGGGGTACTCCAGCTTAAAGCATATTGAGATTGTAGAATGTTTGCCATTTCCTGTGTATTAGATGTGGGAGTTAGTCCATCTTTAGCAAGCAATGGGCCAATGCTCGTTTTGATAACTGCTTTGCATTTAGCATAGCTAAAGAAGAATTTGCTATTTTTCCTTTATAGTGCCAATAGCTTTGTGTTCATTATCAATATTCTCTCTTATGGTTGACTCCTTTATTTTAAGTTCTAACATCATTATCTGATTCCGGATGTTACTATGTCTTGTATCACTTAATTGCTTTGTTCTCTTTCTCATAAGTGTTCTTTTGTCTGGGGCTTCTTTGCACTATCGTTTTTCTTTGGTGTGTGTTTGTATAATGCTGATGATAGCAGGTATTGTATTCTACTCCAGCATTCTTCTGGCTCTAGGTTTTCTAATTCATCTTCCCAGTTTATTTCTCCCACTCCCAGACAGTTATTTATTGATGTCCAGTCTGACTTGTGCAGGTTTAGGTCAGAGTATGGCAAGTTCATTTGGCATGGGTCTTGCTTACATTTGTGGAGGGACAAGTTTGTGAATGTGCATGACATTGTGGTTGGAGTGTATAGTTGGTGTTATAACAATGTGGTCAATTGTAGTTGCATTATTTGTCAGCACTAAATCTAGGATATTATTTTTTCTAGTTGGGCAGTGGACATGTTATACTTGGAGCAGTTTTTCCATAAATTCATTCAGGTGTTTTGATTTGGACCTTTTTGTCTCTGATTTCATACCACCATATTGGTTCCAGGTGCAATTTGGGAGATTAAAGTCTCCTGTAATGATTAAGTCTCTTGAGTCTACAATAGCTGGGCATTGCTTGATTTTTTCCAGGACTTCAGTGAGCTCTAGATAGGAGCTATCTGGGGGGCTATAGATATTCACAAGTATTGTCTTCTTTATTTATACTGAGCATGATGATTATGAGTTCACAGGCTCCATTTGAGTATGCCATGAGCATTGAGCAGTTCACTTTGAATGTTTTCAGGGATGTACATCAGGACACCACCATTTAGATTTTAGACGGTCTTCTCTGTCACATCTATGGGTGGTGTACCCTTTGATTGCAATTTCACTACTCATGATCATGGGGTTCAGGTGTGTTTTTGTGAGGGCTATAACTGTGCTAGTAGTGTTTTCCACTAGGCTCTTTAGGTAAGGTACTTTGGTATGGTTTGAGTTTGGGTAAAGGCCCTGGATGTTTAAGTAAATTATTGATACATTTGTGGAGCCATTTGTTTCATCTCCCACATATAGGGCATTTCTAGGATTCCTGCTGGGGTTCTCGTTTGCTTTTGTATGAGGAGCCCAAGTGAGCTTTGAATGTCTTGTATTTGTTTTATGAGGTGGTAAAACCCCAATGGGGTTTCATGGTTGCTTGCTGTACTATTTTCACCAGTGGGCTTACCTGGACCCGCTACATCAGCATAAGATCTGGGTGCACAAATGGTATTTGGTCTTTGGTTTTCTTGCATCCCTTGGGCCAAATAGTGCTGATGGATAGCAGGCTCACTATCCTGGTATTCTCTCCATTGAGTTTGATGTGGTTGGAATCGGATTGTTCCCTTCAGGTGGGCCAGATTGCAGTTCTCTTTAAAACAACTTCTTTCCCACCATGAGCTCTGGCAAATTTGGGGATGAAAGTAGGGACATCTTGCATTGGATCTACATCCAGAAATGCCATTCCCATTGTGTATAAATTTTTTGCAGAGTGGTGGGTGAGTAAATGGGCATTCTCTTCCCTTAAGTCCATATTTACACAAGCCCCTCCTGTAATACTTGCACACTGGCCTCTTGTTTTCACTTTTGGCTTTTTGGTGACTGTACAGTGGGGTTGTTCACTTTGTTGAAGGTTTTAGTGTCCATTTCCTTGTTTTCTCTCTTTTGGTGCCCTTTTTGCTTGCAGTTTCCCCCTCTCTAGGGTCTCATCTTGAGGTTTCTCACTTTTTCAGCAAGCTCTGCATTTGCAATGATAATTTCCTCCTCCTGTAACTCACCTGCCAGTTCTACTTCAAGCTCTTCAAATTGCCTGTCATAGTCATTGCAAATTTGACGAGCACATTTAAAGCATGAGAATTTTCTTTTTAAATTTTGAAGGATGAGTAGGAAATAAATAGGTAGTTCACTACAACTGTAGTGTATCCATAGTCTGCATTCATCACATTTTAATGCATGTAGGCTGCAGTCTACTGCACATTTTATGCATGGGTTTCTGTTTTTGTTGTCTTCCTCTGCCATGTTGACTAGGGTGCATCAAACGCCCTTAGGTTCTTGGATTTTAATGTCTATTCTCAAATGTTACACTTGTTGCTAGAAGTGTGTATGCCAAAAATTAATTAAATCGGAGGTGGTCCTGGGTGGCCACTGGTCACTTTTATATTTTCGCGGCAATTTTTGGGGGCCGCGTTATGTAAAGATATCTATTTTTTTTATTTACCAACCAGTTGACTACTTACATTGTTTCTTTTAATATAGAGTTGCTAAGGGGTGATTTACATAACATTTGAGAGAATAGACATTAAAATCCAAGAACCTAAGGGCGTTTGATGCACCCTAAAGGGGTGATTTACATAAAACATGTACCATAAATGAAACTTCACTTATAGTCTAATAATATCCTTTATTGTCTTTCAGAAACAATGGAAGCTGTAACAATGGAAGCTAAGAAGACCAGATTAGCAAGTGCCATTTTTGGTCTTGGCAATGCTCTTACAGAAGGAGATGGTACATTGACAGGAGTCCGCCTCCCAACTTGCCGGCAGGTTCTTCGATGCGTGATGTGGCACATCCAGAAAGAAATATGTGAAGGCAAACAAACACAGCCACTCAAATGGAAATCTGCCAGCATAGTCCTTATCCAGCTGAAAACATTCTACACTAAAGCAAATATTCCTATGCTTTCAGACCATCAATGCTGCAAACTAATACTTGACCTTCTTAATGACAATAACAAATTGCGTCAAATACCTGTTTCTCGCAGAGAATCTCCAAACACTTTGGCTAAGTTGCAATCCATGAATGAACGTCTTGATAAGACCTTTGGTGTATGGACAAAAGATGCAATGACAAACATTAAGAATGAGGAAGATAGAGCATTTTTAGAGTCAATGAAATCTGACAGAGTAGCCTCATTTGGTAGTGTTGACAAGAAGAACAGTCACGAGTGAGTTTTTTTTTTTTTTTTTTTTTTATATATAGATATTAAAATATTTTGTAAAGTTTTTACTTTCAATTATTATTTATTATTTATTTATTATTTATTATTATTTACTTGTATGATGTTTGTACTTGAATTTGTTAAAATATTTTAACTAAGAAATACTCATCCCAGATCAATTGGATTTTGAGTATATTTGTAAATTTTTTTTTTATGAATATTGTAATTTTTTTGTAATTTCCTATAACGAAACGTGCCCACCCAAATTATTTTTTATTTTATTTTTTTTATTTTTTCCTGTTTCCTTTCTTTCGAGGTTTCGATGGTCGGGTGTATTTCGAGAGGTTTCTGACCTTTGCGTTTTATGACCTTTTTCCTGCCTTGTTTCAAACTTTCACAAATGTCCAACTGTATTTCATTTTTCGTTTTGAATATATATGTTAAAACTGGTGATAGATGATGTAAACTGTATTGTACTTTCTTTATTTTAATGAATTTCACTTTATAATTTATATCTAGATGTGTATATCGTATATATCTTCAATGAACTAATGATTGAAGATATACAGGTAGTTCCTGCCTTTATGAATTAATTCGTTCCGATCCCTCTCGTAAAGTGAGAACTCATTTCCCATAGACGCAATGTAATAAACATGTTCCGTTCCTGACAATTAATTTTTCCCTTTGAAAACCTTACTAATATTAAATAAAGGATAATAAAACAATAACTAATGTATAAGCAATGATTTACTTACAATACAAAATGAAAACATAGCAAAGAAATATACGTTGTAGGTACAGTAATACATACTGTATTTAAAACTTTTCATCATCATCCTCATCCTCAATGACTAAATATGCTGTACTCGTTGAAGGTTTCACCGCACAGTCCACCCTCGATGGTCCAGCGCTTGTTGAAGGCTGCGCCGCACTTGATGCTTCAGTAATCGATGAAGGTTCCACTGCACTTGTTTTTCGTTTGTTAGAGGCAGAACTAGTCACAGTACATTTCTGTAGAAATGCTGTGATAGTGGTTTACTTCCAAGAGAGTCTTTCTTTATAAGTTTCCCGATAGCAGGCATAAGCATTTTTTAAATCTTTAGCAACTTTGGTAGTTCTCTCAGTTAGAATCTTGACTCAAAAATTTCAATTGCCTTTTCAATGTGTTGAAATGCTTCGTCAAGGCCTTTAGGAGTGAAAGAATGAACAGGAGTTTGTTGCAATATCTTCTTCCTCTTCAGCTTGCTCTTCCATTTCTAAGAGGTCTTCATTCGTGAGTTCTTCCTGTGTGCTTCAAGATGATCATTTACATCAGTTGCAGACACTTCCAGTTCCAATCTGTTGGCAATAGTAACGATCACGTTTGTGTCTTGCTGTACAATCTCTGCTGGTTCTTCAAACCCTTCAAAATTATTGAAAAAACTGAAGGCAGAGTTTCTTCCAAACACCTTTCATGTTAGTCTGTAATTCTGTTCCAGGCCTATTTCGTAATTTTTATTGCATCTAAAATATTAAATGATTCTTTCCAAAATTCTTTAAGAGTTGGATCTCCCTCCTTATCAGTTGCTTTAATTAACATTTCAAATGTCTGGTGAAGGTAATGTGCTTTAAATATCACGATAACACCCTGGTCCATTGGTTCCAAAATGGAAGTTGTATTTGGTGGCAAGAACATTATTTTAACATAGGGTGGTGATGTTGAAGACAGGGTGGATGCCCAGGTGCATTATCTAAAAGCAGAATCATACAGAAAGGAATGTTTTTATCTTCACAATATTTTTTCACTTCAGGCACAAAATAATGTGAAAACCAATCTTCAAATAGCGAAGCAGTAACCCATCTTTTCTTATTGGCTTTCCATATGACTGGAAGTGTAGCTTTAACAATTCCTTTAAGTGCCCTTGGATTTTCAGCACGATGCACCATCATGGGTTTTAACTTGCAGTCGCCAGCTGCATTCCCACCAAGCAATAAAGTTAGCCGATCTTTCGCTACTTTAAAACTGGGCATTGACGATTCTTCTTTCGCTGCTTTAAAACTGGGCATTGACGATTCTTCTTTCGCTGCTTTAAAACTGGGCATTGACGATTCTTCCGCAATGTAGCTTCTTGACGTCATGTGCTTCAAAAAGAGCCCGGTTTCATCAACATTGAAAACTTGTGATGGCGAGTAATTTCCCTCTTCCAATATTTCTTCCAATTTTTAGGAAATAATTTTGCCGCTTCAGTATCAGCACTTGCAGATTCTCCTAGGATTTTGATGTTATGCCAACCAGCTCTTTTTTTGTACTGATCAAACCACCCACTGCTTGCAGAAAAAGTTTCTTCACAGTCCTTTTTTTTCTTTAAGCATCTTAAAAAGTGATAAAGCTTTTGCACAAATGGTAGCATACGTAATAGGCATATGGAGCCATCTGGTCTGATCACTTATCCATGCAGTTAAAAGTTTTTCCATATGAGGAATAAGGCTTTCATTTTCTTTTTTACGTATCCAAGTAGATTGCAGTGATTGAGCATTTTTTACTTCCTTTAAATATTTGTCTTTGTCTTTCAAAATTGTACTCTCAGTTGAGGCACTTAGCGAATATTTGGCAGCTAAATCTTTACCAGTCTTTCCAGCCTCATGGTCCATTATGATGATATATTTTGTTTCTAATGTAATGGCTTTTCGCCGTTTCTTATCATTATTCACTGTATTATCCTTTCATTTTGGCGGCATAATGAATTAATTAAGAGGGGTGAGTAAATTTGAAATACAGTGAGGCCTTGCCTAACGAATTTAATTCGTTCCAGAACGTCATTCGTTAATTGAAAAATTCGTTATGCAATGCATTAGTTCAATGGGATTTTCAGTAATTCGTTCCAGAGCCCAAATTTTGACCCTTTTTGCGCTTGTTTACCCATTTTTTAAATGGGTTCACCTTCTTCTGCTTGAATATCCTGGGATTTTGGGAATGATACACAAGCATAGGCTTAATCTTCAGGTTCCCTGATGCATTCCCAGCCATAAGTAAAGTAAACCGGTCTTTCATTGGTTTATGGCCAGGCAGTTTGGACTCTTCTCTAGTAATGTAGGTTCTGTTCGGTAGCTTTTTCCAAAATAGGCCAGTTTCGTCGGTGTTAAAAACTTGATGCAAATAATCCTCCTCCTCAACAAGTTCTGCAAATTCTGTTTTAAATTCCTTTGCTCCCTCAATATCAGCACTTGCAGCCTCACCATGCCTTATAATGTTCTTAATTCCTGACCTTCTCTTGAAATTTTCAAACCACCCACAACTTGCATTGAATGATTCATATCTTTCAACTGATGCTGGAAGGGATTCCTTAATTTGTTCATATATTTGCACTGCCTTGTCACTAATGAATGCCTTAGTAATGGATTCCCCCTTCATTTCCTTTTCTCTAATCCATATCAGCAAAACACACACCATTTCAGCAACAGCTTCCCTTCCTTTAATAAGTCTACTTGTAGTATCACTTACTTTAGTTTTCATAATTTCTTCCTTAAAAATTGTCGAAACTGTACTGGCAGACTATCCATATTCAGCAGCAAGATCTTTGGTGCTCGTTCCAGATTCACTTTTTTTAATAATGTCCTCCTTCATCTGGAGACTGATAGTTTTCCTGGATTTCTTTGGAGCATTAGCAGGTGATGGTCTTTTAGGGGCCATGACTACACATTTTATACACTTATAAAGCTAATAAATTAAAATTTAATAGTGAGCAATTGTGTTGTACACAACTGCTCACGACAGCTACCAACCTCCAACTGAACAGAAAATGTGTTACATTTTTTGTTACCAAATTCATTCTGCAAGGTAAAATCATTATTTAAATCAATGGAGCCTTATGGAGGTAATTCGTTAAGCAAATGTTTGCTATTTAAGGTGTTCGTTATGCAAGGCCTCACTGTATTATGTAACAATATTTCAAAGGAAAGACAAAGCAATGCAATCACTCTTAACAGTGTCAGCGTAGCAACTAACTGTGTACAGTACTAGAAATTGGAATCTGTCTGCCTGAACGCATAAACGCATGCACAGAAGTACAGCTTGGCGTGACGTTTGAAATAATTCTCATAGTCCGGATAGATTTTTTTTATATTATATCATTTAAAAAAAAATTCGTAAAATGGGAATCTGTAAAGCGGGAACTACCTGTACATGTTCAATGGGGTTTTAGGTAATCTGCTCCAGAGAACGAAGTAAAAATTTATTGCCACCAAAACTATTAATTTAAGGCTTTGTAAATTTTTTTAAGTTCATAACTAATGTTTTTATGCATATTAATTAACATGTATTACTATTATACACACAGAGCTGGGCAGTATTTAAATACATTTGTATTTAAATACGTATTTAAATACATTTGTGTATTTAGAACTGTATTTATAAATACATTGTTTTTCATGTATTTAAATATAGTATTTAAATACTTTAATGAGTATTTAAATACAATGTATTTAAATACTCAAAATATAAAAATGTAAATACTTTTACTGATTTAATACACGTTCTGTACTAGCACAGTACGACGCGTCGACAGTGTACTGTAGTACAGCATGGTTCATGTTTCAACGTGTCAGTTCAATCAGTTGTGTGCCACTCTTAGTCGAAAGCGGTTGATTTCTTTATCGTGTGCGTGTCATGGCTTAGTGAATTAGTGAATGCATATGTTAAAATTTGTATGTATTTAAAATGTATTTACAAATGTATTTGAATACAATTGATGTATTTTGTATTTAGTATCTAGATACATTCGTAAAATGTATTTAGTATTTAGTATTTAAATACATTTCTCCCATGTATTTAGTATTTAGTATTTAAATACATTCAATGTATTTATTGCCCAGCTCTGTATACACACACATTGAATGATAAAAAATAATAACAATTAACAAAGCTTTATTTACCTTGGTCTTGTACATGCTGAGCTTGAGGTGACTGGAGAGGTGGGGTGAGGAGGAGAGGGATTCGTGTTGGGAAGAAGAGTCTCCCTTAAAAGTGTCAGGGAATGAGGTTAAAGGAGAATCTCTTGCCAGAGGTTTGAGAAAACTGTCTAGGGTCATCTGTTTTGTCATCTCATTCAACAGCTTTTTAAAATAGGCCACAGTGCTGTCTTTGAAGGAGCTGATGTTTAACTCTGTCTCCTCTATGTTAGGGTGGAAAGCTGCGATCTCCTTAACTCACTCCCAACATTTCAGGAAATGTTTTAGCTGTGCAGCGGAGACAGTTACTCTCTCTTCCTCTGGCTTCTCCTCACCACTGTCAGATTCAGATTCCTTTGCCATCTCTTGGAGGTCTGTTGCATTTAACTCCCTCTCATGCTCTTGAAGTTCCTGCACATCATCAGCATCAACTTCCAGTCCCATTGCCTGCCCAAGGTGGAGAATTTCAGCTTCAGGATTGCTTTGTTCCTCAAAGCCCACGAAATGATAGATCACAGAGGGCCATAGTTTCTTCCACGCAGAGTTCATAGTGGTTGTGGTTACCTCTTTCCATGCCTTTACAACAATTCTAACAGCCTCAAGGATGTTGTACTACTTCCAATATTCACTGAGGGTAGGGGCATTCGGAGCTGATGTGTGCTAATGGCATTTAGCAAACATCAGCTTTGTGTAGATCATCTTGAAGTTGGCAATGACCTGCTGGTCCATGGGCTAGAGGAGAGGAGAGGAGTGGTGTTGGGTGGGAGGAATCTAATGTTGACAAAAGGAAACTTCACACTGATGTGGGCTGCCAGTTCAGGGTCATGAGCAGGGGCATTGTCCAATACCAACAATACTTTGAGAGGGGGTTTGTTGGACTTGAGGTAGTTCTGCACAGTTGGACAAAAACTTCTACCATCCAATCATTGAAGAGTTGCCTGGTAACCCATGCTTTCTTGTTGCTCTTCCAGTAAACCCCAAGAAAAGCCTTTGTGATGTTCTTCTGCTTGAAAATCATGGGGTTTTCTGAATGATAAACAAGCATAGGCTTGATTTTTAGGTCTCTAGAGGCATTCCCACAACAGAGCAGAGTGAAGCAGTCCTTCATGGGCTTGTGGCCTGGTAGTTTGGACTCCTCTTTCGTAATATAAGTCCTTCTTAGCAACTTCTTCCAGAAGAGACCTGTTTTGTCTGCATTGAAGACCTGCTGTGGAAGATAGCCCTCCTCTTCCACAAGTTCTGCAAACTCAGTTTTAAACTTTTCTGCTGCCTCTTGGTTGGCACTGGCAGCCTCCCCATGCCTCACAACACTTAATACCCAACCTTTTTTTGAATCTTTCGAACCAGCCATGAGAGGCAGTAAACTCAGTGAATCGAGCATTAGATGAAGAAGGTGATTCACTAACTAGTTCATTAAAAATAGTCTCTGCCTTTTCACAAATAAAGACCTGAGAAACAGAATCACCTCTCATTTGTTTTTCTCTAATCCATATTTCTAACAGTCTTCCCATTTCAACAATTGTTTCTCTCATTTTAAAAAGTCTAGTTGAGAAATCTGTCACTTTCATTTTTTGCAGCACCTCTTTGTTCTTAATCGTTGTATTTACAGTGGTCCTAGCCATGCTATATTTTTCAGAAATTAACTTAACACTAAGCCCTTCATTATGATTTTTTATTATTGCTTGTTTTGTGGCTAAACTGATGGTCTTTGTTGGTGCTTTACCTGCAGAACCAGCTTCAAAAGATTGAGATCTCTTAGGAGCCATGGGGTTAATTTTATGAAAAATCAAATTAAATTAACTTACAGTACAGTTAAAAAGTCTGAAATGAATGAAAAATTAAATTAACTTACAGTACTGCAGTACGTACAGTGGTGCAATAAACACAAGTCACGCAATACTGCCCACACCACCCACAAAATATAAAAATAAAGTCAGAGGTCACTAAACACAACCAATCGACAAAATGCCTGAAGAACAACTGACTGGGAAACGGTGTTGCATGCCTGCCTCAGGCGGTCATCATGCAGGCCTCATGGGAGCATCACGTGAGCGATGCGTGATTTTTTATTTTTTGCCCTGATGGTAAATGGGGTAAGTGACGTAGAACGAATGCATGTAGGCCAATGGAGGCTTTGACACTAAACAAAAAGACGTAAACTGAGCAGGACGTTAAACGAGGTTCGACTGTATTTATAAATTTATAACAAAAAAAAATTTTTTGCAAACAGTACTTACAACATTTACGAATATCTACAAAAAATGGACTTCGTGGTTGACTGTTCTCCACACTAAATCCAGTGTGCAAGTTAACACAGCAGAGGAAGAAAATAGAAACCCATGTATAAAACGTGCATTGGACTGCAACCTGCATGCATTAAGATGTGATGAATGCAGACTATGGACACACTACATTTGTAGTGAACTGCTTATTTATTTCATTCTCATCCTTCAAAATTCAAAAAGAAAATTCTCATGCTTTAAATGTGCTCATCAAATTTGCGATGACTATGATAGGCAATTTGAAGAGCTTGAAGTAGAACTGGCAGGAGAGTTACAGGAGGAGGAAATTCTAATTGCCAATGCAGAGCTTACTGAAAAAGTGAGAAACCCTCAGGATGAGACCCTAGAGAGAGGGAAACTGTAAGCAAAAAAGGAACCAAAAGAGAGAAAACAAGAACAGGAAATAGATATTAAGACCTTCAACAAAGTGAACAACCCCACTGTACACAGTTGCCAAAAAGCCAAAGGTGAAAACAAGAAGCCAGTATGCAAGTATTACAGGAAAGGCTTGTGTAAATATGGACTTAAGGGAAGAGAATGCCCATTTGCTCACCCATCACTGCAAAAAATTCATAAATGATGGTAATGGCATTTCTTGATGTAGATCCAATGCAAGATGTCCCTATCTTCATCCTCAAATTTGCCAGACATCATGGTGGGAAGGAAGTTGTTTTAAAGAAAACTGCAATTTGGCCCATCTGAAGGGAATAATCCAAATGCAGCCACACCAAAATCAATGGAGAGAATACCAGGATAGTGAGCCTGCTATCCATCAGTCCCATTTGGCTCAAGGGATGCAAGAAAACCCAAGATCAAATACCATTTCTGCACCCAGATCTTGTGCTGATGTAGCAACTCCAGGTAAGCCCACTGGTGATAATAGTACAGCAAGCAACCATGAAACCCCATTGGGGTTTTATCACCTCATGAAACAAATACAAGACATTGAAAGTTCACTCAGGCTCTTTATACAAAAGTAAATGAGACTCCTAGCAGGAACCCTACAAATGCCCTACATGTGGGAGATGAAACAAATGACTCCACAAATGTATCAATAATTTACTTAAACATCCAGGGTCTTTACCCAAGCTCAAACCATACCAAAGTACCTTACCTAAAGAGCCTAGTGGAAAACACTACTAGCACAGTTATAGCCCTCGCAGAAACATACCTGAACCTCATGATCATGAGTAGTGAAATTGCAATCAAAGGGTATGCCACCCATAGATGTGACAGATAAGGATGTCTAAATGGTGGTGTCCTGATGTACATCCCTGAAAACATTCAAAGTGAACTGCTCATGGCATACTCAAATGGAGCCTGTGAACTCCTAATCATCATGCTCAGTATAAATAAAGACAATACTAGTGAGTATTTATAGGCCCCCTCAGACTCAACAAGAGATTTAATCATTACAGGAGACTTTAATCTCCCAAATTGCACCTGGAACCAATATGGTGGTATGAAATCAGACACAAAGAGATCTAAATCAAAACACCTGGATAAAACTCCTGAGTACAGCATGTTCACTGCCCAACTAGAAAAAATAATATCGTAGATTTCGTGCTGACAAACAATGCAACTACAATTGACCAGTGTTATAACACCACCTGTACACTCCAACCACAATGTCATGCACATATTCACAAACTTCTCTCCACAAATGTAAGCAAGACCCAGGGGTGTCTGCAGGATTTTTCGCAAGGGGGGGCAAAATGGCTCTATCAAAATCTTATGGCTCAGGCATAGGGATACCGAAAATCCAATGTATCATGGAGAGTTAATTATTTTCCAGTCACTCGTACAACTTACAAGGTATAAAGAAAAATATATGGCATTCAATCTGCTGTATATTATAGTACATGATACAACAAAATAAAAAATAAACTTCATGTGTAGAATAGATCACATTCACAGACTATAGTACGCTACAGGTCCTTGAAGAGGAACTGTAGCCGGTGTCTGTCACTGCCAAAACGTTCAATGACGGTCTCAATGAACATTTCTTTCTTGGAGATCACTTTCTCGCGGTGCACGCTAAGCATACAGAGAGCTGATAGGGGACTCGTTAACATCGATGAACGTAGCCAGGTTTTGACTCGCCTCAGTGTGCTGAAGGATTGCTCGACTTCACAGGTAGTTACTGGAAGTGTCAGTAACGCCAGTATCGCTTGTCGGACAGATGGAAACAACTCACATTCCCCCAGAAGATCCATTAAAGACATATCGGTAGTTGCACCTCCTGTTTTTCCATAGTTTGAACCAGGAGTGTGATTGTTCACCAAAATTGTTGATCTTGTAGATACTGTTCGCCTGTAAAATATCAAGTTATTGAATTAGTCAAGTGGACATTCGAAAAGTTGTAATTGTTCTAATGATAATACATGGATATTGTTTGGTAAGACATGACATCATATACACGAATTTACGAAACATTTAGGGACCAATAATTTTGCGGCAGATGTAATCTTCACCGCTTTTAAACAATGCTCAAGCGCTAAAGAACTTAAAAGAAGCGAATTTATCGGCGCTAAAAGCTTCATGCAAATCACCTATGGTCTGTAATACAAACCTGCAGCATGCGATCTTTGAAGACTGTGCGATCCAGCTCCATCATCAGACGTGGGTGCAGAGAAAACGGTAGTAAGTGATGTTTGTTTATGGGGAGTAGAGTTTTCAGAGATTCTATCAGAGAATCCAGGTATGGGATGAAGACTGTGGAATGGAAATATTCCTCAGATGTCTCACTCTTATAGTTAGCCCGATGTTTTTGGCGGCCACATATCCGAGGCTTCTGTAGTGGAACTTCGATTGCCTGAGAGATTTCTTGGATGCCAGGCATGATGTCATTTCTGAAAATATCTTCTGCTTTCTCTCTCTGAACTTCAAGTAGGCCAATCAGCTCTTGCATGTGATCATGACCCTTGAGAACATCAAGTTGTACGGCCTGTAGCGCCTGTGTTACCAGCTCTAACATAGCTGAGTATTTGGCGATAATAACCAAGCACACGATGAATGTTGAGGTTCCAGAAGCACATTGCAGTTGGCATGCATTATGCAAGATGAGAAGTACTCCTTGGAGAGGATGAAGCCAAATGATTCAACTGTGTATGTATTTCTTTGAAATTGTCCGCAAAAATTCTGATGTTTTGGTATTTGGCAGTCCATTGAGTTTCACAAAGTAGAGGTATGTTAGGCAGAAGTTGCCGTCTTTTGGGACACTTGAATGAAACTGATGATAGACTTCACTGTGCCAATAGTATTGCGAATTACTGCAACAGAGTTTAAATCGTTTACACCAGTGGTTCTTAACCTGGGGGGCGCGCCGCCCTAGGGGGGCGTCGGTAATTTCCATGGGGGGCCGCGATTCCTTGGGGAAAAACAGGAATTTCTCTAATTGTATTTGTTATTCTCTTAACGAGAGCATGGGCTAATATTGAGAAATTTATGAAAAAATGCTAAAGTATCCCTTATAGCTTTAGTTTTCTATAGTCTACTTTAGTAGACTATAGAAAACTAAAGCTATAAGTATAAGGCAATACTAAGTAGGCCCTAAGTAGAGTAGTAGAGTAAGTAGACTCTACTTACTCTACTTCATACTCTAATTCATTATTGATGTTTCATATTTAATAATCATAATTTACTAACAAACCAATAATTACGTTTCTTTATAAATAAGTTACATTGCTTTAACAGTAAATTAACATCACTATTACATGTGTTCTTTCCGCTTTCTGGAATAGTCTGGAATTGATCTGCATTTCCGCTGCAAAACATATAAAAATCGGGTTACACCCACACACACTCTCTTACTCGCTTGCTCGCTCACGCTTGCACGCAACTTTGCAAATATATTGTGTAATTCAAATCAGTGTTTGGTTGACTACAGGTATGTTTTATCTCAGTTGTTATATTTACCTAAAAACAGCAAGCAGCCATAAGTTTGTTGGTGAATTAAGAACACGCATGTGTTGCTCTGTATTTCGCAAGTTTTGATTTCCGTTTGTATTTTATCAGAAGTTGGCAGTGCTTTAAATCATGTGGTGGTTATGGTAAAGTTGTATTATGATGTTGATTTGTTTCTTAATAATCATGTGTTTATGATCATGATGTGGTGTTTACTATAATGTGGTGTTTAATAATATTACCTAATAATTATGTGGTGGTGTTTATGATCATGTTGTGATGTTTGTTAATGATATGGTGGTGTTTATGATCATGTGATGTTTGTTAATGATATGGTGGTGTTTATGATCATGTGATGTTTGTTAATGATATGGTGGTGTTTATGATCATGTAATGTTTGTTAATGATATGGTGGTGTTTATGATCATGTGATGTTTGTTAATGATATGGTGGTGTTTATGATCATGTATGATTGTAGTCACTTGTAGTGTTTATGAACTTTACGATCATGTGTTTGTTATTGATCATGTTGTGGTGTTTATGAGCACGTGGTGATGTTTATCTTACCTTACACGTGCCTTATGTTTTGTTCACAGATTTGTGTTGTCCACTGCACATCAAATAATTCGCAATGAGTGCAAAGAAGCGGAAGTATCTTGACGAATATATTCAATTTGGATTCGTGTCCCTCCAAAAGGGTGACACAGAGGTCCCCCAGTATGTGATATGTTACAAGACTGAGCAATGATGGAATGCGGCCCTCATGCTTGGAATGCCACTTGAGGACAACACATCCTGCTCTTGCAGACAAGCCCAAGGCATTCTTTGAAACAAAAAGACACTCCCTGAAGCAAGCTAAGTTGGACGGTAGTGGGGCATTTCGGCAACAAACTTCAAAGGTTGTTGAGGCTTCCTATGAGATCGCTATGTTGATTGCAAAGAGCAAGAAGAGCCATAACATCGGAGAGTCTCTCATAAAACCAAGTATACTCCGTGCAGCAGAACTCGTTCTGGGGAAAGATAGTGCAAACAAGCTTTCCCAAATTTCACTGTCAAACGATACAGTCAAGGGAAGGATTGATGAATTGAGTCAAGACATCAAAGATCAAATTCTCGACCAAGTAAGAGATTCTCCTGTTTTTGGCATCCAGTGTGACGAAACGACTGACATCGCTCAATGTTCTCAGCTACTGATATATGCTCGTTTCGTGTCAGGCAACAGTGTAAAGAGGAAATGCTGTTCTGTCACCCCATGGAAAGTTGTACAACAGCAGAAGCTATTTTTCATGATGTATCAAACTTCATTCAGGAAAACCAACTTTCGTGGGACTCGCTGGTAGGGGTGTGCACTGATGGAGCTCCAGCCATGCTTGGTCTGCAGTCAGTGCTTCCAGGAGTCGCGTTCGCTCTACCCTAGCTCGAAAGTGATATTACCCTAGATTGCAAATGATTACCATATATATATATATATATAATATATATATATATTATATATATATATACAGGGTGGGCCGTAAGTTTCCATACATAGGAAAATTTAAACGTTTGTTTTTATGTTTCAGATACCCTAAGAATATGCGTTTGTAAGATCTTGTTTACTGATGAAGCAAATTTTATGTCAATGGAGAGGTTAATCGGCAAAACATATGTTATTGGAGTAATGCTAACCCTAACTGGCTGAGTCCGACGAAGATGCAAGGTGCCGGTAAAGTGATGGTGTGGGCCGGGATATGGGGTGACAGAATTATTGGACCAATTTTGTCAGTGAAATCTTAATGCCGAAAGGTATCTTAACATGTTGCAAGAAGAGATTTTCCCATCCCTGCTAAATGAGGAAGGTAACTTCCCAGTTTACTTCCAGCAAGATGGAGCTCCACCTCATTATGGTCTTCACGTGCGTCGGTATTTGGATCAGCAGTTTCTGGATGCTTGGATTGGTCGGCGTGGTCCTGTGGAGTGGCCTCCCAGATCCCCAGATCTCACCCCCCTTGATTTCTATCTTTGGGGGCACTTGAAGGCCATGGTGTATCAGGAAAAGATACGAGACATAAATCATCTAAAGGAACGTATCACCAACGCCATTACAAGCATAACATCAACTGTGCTAATGCGTGTTACATAATTTGTAATGTTTGTTTTTTTCATTCTTTCCAGATTTTCAGTGGTTGGATAACTAATGTGTGTAAAACTGTAAATTCTAATGATTATAATTTAAACTGAATAACTCCTTTAACCATAAGTCAAGCTACCCATCAGTGGTTGGATAACTAATGTGTGTAAAACTGTAAATTCTAATGATTATAATTTAAACTGAATAGTGAATAACTCCTTCAACCTTTAAGTAGATAACCTGGATCATGGCAGCGAAGCTGCGCTACCTGATTGCCCCGCTGGAATCGATCGCCGGGTTGCAACTTCCTTCGCAAAAAGAGGTCTTGGCCTGACGGTCTACAGGATCGACGTCCAGAAGAAGTCACTTTGAGAGGCCGCCAACCAGGTCGTCGAGCTCGTCACCGAGGTGTCGTCCAAGGCGCGAATCCCCCTCCGCCGGAAGGACCACATCGTCACCAAGATTGAGAAGCTCCACAAGGAGTTCAATGATGTGAAGAGGAACAAGGGGCGAGCTGGCGCTCAAGCGAAGCAGGAGGACGAGTTCAGCGAGCGGATGATGAACCTGTTCGACGTCGCTGCCGCTAACGCCATGGAGCTGCTCAAGAATGAGGAGGACAAGGCGTTCCTCCTCGCTCAGCGCGAACCCCATCGGCGCGGCAAGCTGGGGTCCGTCGACTCGACGCTAGCCGCTGTCGATGCCCGCGCATCTCAACGCCAAGGGGAAGAAGACCGACGGAGGCAGCGAGCCGAGGAAGAAGCGACGACATCTACGGCCCGAGTGGAGCTCGAGTGGTCTTCGTCCTCTTCCAGTGGTGCCGCAAGCGCAGCGGAGAGCGACGACCATGGAGAAGTTTCCGAGCTCCTGGGCCGATTCACCACGCCTGCTGGATGGCAAAGGCAATCTACGCCTTGAAGGTCTGGATGTTCCGACAGCAGTTCAAACTCATGGCGAGGGAGGAGAGTGGCCTCCGGAGCATCTGCATCTTCGTCTGTCAGGTCTACGCCAAGGCGTGGACGGAGGGTCCGATCGCCGCAACTGCCCCCCGAAATGACTTCGCCCCCCTCAAGGACCTGCTGGCCTACTCTGACATCAACCCTGCGGTGGCCAAGGCGGCGCTGACCAAGTTCCAGAACCACCTCTGGTACCTGTTGGAGGAGCTGGTGGCGCTGGCGCTGTTCGATCCGGGGATCGCCGTCGATCAGAAGAGGAAGATCATCGCCTCTCTCCACGACCGGGTTGGTGAGGAGTCCCCGGCGAAGTGGCCCACGCTGCCAAACCGAGTACTCGCCGGGCTTCAGTTGGAAGACCTGGCATCGTCCAACACACGAGGTTTCTTCAAGAAACTTCGACTGGAGGACGGCTTCCTCGAGGTCGACCCCGAGACCTGGCCGAAGTGGGAAGACTTCAAGACAGCGGCGGCATGTGTGGGAGGGCTCGCCGTAATCAACGACCATGCTGAGTGAGGAGTTGCCCTCGTCCAAGAGTACAACCGGACGCTGACCCACGACGAGGAGCAACTCCAGTTCCTCCTGCAAGTCATCGCTCGCCACCGCTGCCAGTTTCCAGACTCTCGGAAGCGAACCCTACAGACCCAGGATCGCTAACTGGGCAACAACGGCAACAACTGCAACCGGGCAACAACAACGGGGGTAAAAGTTCAAGGTCGATGAGGGAGGGGTAAACGTTGTCCGATTTAATAAAAAATTCAACTAGAGAGTTTTCTCAACCATTCGAATGATTTCCCGGGGTGGGAGCTGAAACTTCCCAACTTTGAATTTTAAGGACCACCCTAATATATATATTAATATATATAATATATATATATATAAATAATTGCTGGTCGTTTCATCCTAGTTTAGCCTCTAGAATCTAGATATATCTACATATATTTTTCTTCTAGTAACAGGAAAAAATTAAAGAAATGGCTGTATCTACATATATTTTCCTTCTAGTAACACACACACACACACACACACACACACACACAAAAGAAATCTGCAAACTACAGTATATGCCGGTACCGTACCATATATTATTATATTTGTTATATATGCCGTGATTACTTCGACTCGGAGCATTCAGCGCATGTCGCATCACTTTTTACGCAATTTATCGCTTTAATAAGCTTTTCATTGATGTTCATATTGTGAGCAGATAGTACCTTATTTTTTAGGTAATAGACAGCATGTAGCAGGCCACATAAGGTTTCATTTTTCAAGCTTGATCTTTGAGAAGTCTTGGTGAGATTAAGCTGGCTGAAAAACTGCTCGGCTAAAGCATTAGAGAAAGGTAATGAAAGAAGGGACGAAATAACAAGCGTAAGGTTTTGATAGCAAGGAAGACCAGCTTCATTTTTCCTGCTAAATACTATACTCCAGTACTTAGTGAAGGGAAGCTGAGATGACAGCTCTTCGTCTAAATAATGTGTTCTCCATTCCTCATCGAGTTTATTTTTGTCTGCCCATTTTTAAGCTGCGGTATTTCGTCGAAAAGAAATGCTAATGATGGTGGTCTTAAATTTGACGCTGCTTTAGGGTCAACACAAGCGACTATGTCATGAATGTTGTCATTCAAGGATAACCTATCTTGAATTTGAGCAACAGATTCTACTAAGAACGACTTACAATTCTTAAAGAATTGTAAAATCTGTTCCCTTGTAATAGTGTTTGACTCCCTCAGTTCAGCTATGGTATCTACTGCGGTTAAGCCAACGTAAATACTTTCATCTGGGATAAAGGCACTGGAAAATGCTGGATGGATAGGATTTAGCATAGAAATTTCAGCATTTTTTACATAGCTTGTGCTCATAAAGTCTGAGCAGAAATTTCGGATGAGCTTGCAAGTTTCAGATTTAATACAAAAAAAGTTAGGCGATTCTGCCTGAAAGAGTGTGTTGAAGCTATTAAACTTGCCCAAATTGTAATCTAGGAACTCTAAATATGCGCGCGTTAGCTTGTTATTCAACGCTTCAACAATCATGTCATTCACATGAGTAGGATCACTAAAAGCCAAGTGTGTAAAATAAAGCTGTAAGGCATCCCACTGTTCCAATAACCTTTTCACGCATGTATGTAGTGATAACCATTTTGTTTGACCCGGAGAAAGGGTTTTGTGAGGCTCAATATCGACAAACTTTTGGAATTCCTGAAATGCACGCTGCCTCTTTGAACTTAGATTAAAATGTGAAAAGATATTACGGCACAAATCTTCAGTGTATGTGGGAAGTTTAAGCATGCTTTTGATGCACAAAGATGGATCATGTGACAAGAACATTTTACTATGATGATATGGGGAATCACTGATTTAAGCAAAGTTGCCACTGAATGTTTGGTTCCCATCATGACACTAGTTGTATCCGAACAAAAAACCTATTATATTTTCAAGGGGAATGTTTCTTGAAATAAAGCATTCTTTGAGAGCCGTGAAAATACCATTTGCAGAACTATCACACACTTCAATCAAATCGAAAAATGAACTTTCAAATTTTCCTGCATGGAAATATTGTACAATCACACACAACTGTTTGCATGTGCTTCTGTCAGTTGTTTCGTCAATAATTACAGAAAAAAGGCGTTCACGTAGAACTGCGCAAAGTTCATCGGCAAAATGCCTACCGAATACCTGTCTAATAATATTAGATGATCTTGTTTACCCAACTTAACCTTTTTCACTGGAACATTTTCAGGAAACATTACTTTTAAAAGATCAAGGAATGGTTCGCACAAAGATATCGGTAAATGATGTTCTGATAAAAAGGCACATATACGGAGCTCAATTTTGCGAGCTGATTTCTCAACAGGATCATTTGACAAAATATAGCTTGCAACTGAACGTGTTTTACCTATCTGCAAACTCAATTGTTTATGTCTTTGTGATTGTCCGTGTCTAGTAATTTCAGATTTACCGCAGGTTATATCGAGATTGCATATTTTACAAAATGCAATGCTTTTCAGTGTTGTTGATCTCATTGATTTCGCCAGCCAACCAGAGAACTGAGGTTCTGACAACCAGCTTTCCTTCCACTTTTGTATGTAAGTCTGTGATTTACTGGTCTTTGATTTCTTCTTAGGGGGTGTAACGGGATCATCTACAATGGAAGTACTTTGCCGATGTTCATCCATTTTGTGATATCCTACAGAGAGAAATTAATTTCATAGATACTCAAATGGAGCCATGACAAAACGTATATATTTTACACATAATTAAGTATAAGATTTCTTGTAAGACAATTTCCATTTTTTTTTGGTTAAAATGCAAAGCTTATATATGTTATCAACCAAATGAGATATATAATTCAATTGAAGGTTATAGAATATCACAAAATATACGTAAAATACTCATTTAAAATGATAAGGAGTTTCATATTTTCACAAATTAGATAGCATAGTACCTGTGCAAAAAAAGTTTTCTTTGAGACTATAACTCATGTTTAACCTAATGAGACAAAATTGAAGATTTTTTTGTAGGAAAATTGCTTTTCTAAGGAAATGCACAGCCATTTTTTACATACTCATCATATAATTCAGTTGAATATATATTACAGAATATCAAATAATATACGTAAAACGTGAATTTAAATCGGTAAAGAATTCATCCTTATTTTCACCAATAAATAATATAGTACCCGTCCTAAAAATATATATATCATTTTCTTTGACATGATCAGGTCTCATACATGTAAATCTATCTAAACTAACTTTTATTAGGTTCGTTTTATTTTTATTTCAAGAATCATATATTTCAAGCTTTCAAATAATGTAACTTTTTGTATCCTCATGAGAAGATATAGCACGGGTGAACTAGTCGATGTTAGAATATCAGTAATACTAATACTTTAATGGAAAACAGTTGGCTTATTCAAATAATCTAATGTAGGGTTGCCAGATTGAGCTTGTAGCTAATATGGGAATTTAAAAAATATAATAATTTAAAAATACATAATATGACTTTGAATAATGATGCCTATAAAATTTATAAAACTTTCGTTTATCTAAAATAAGGTGAAATTTTTATGCACAATTAAGCAAACCACATTTTTCAAATCATAAAATTGTCGAATTATCCAATTGAAATGGGAAGTGACTAATGCTTGTTAGCCTTTAAATTCCTAAAGCTATGTCTAAAATATGAAATACTCCAGAGAGGAGTGCAACTTACCTGTTAAACAGGAGTAAAAAAAATTGGGAGTTTTATGCTATATTTTGAAAGACTTCTTCGACTGAAAGTTTGAGTTGACTCGCCAATTCACCCGCCAAACGATTGTGGCACTACAAGTCTGAGACAGAGACTGCGCAGTGCATTGTGTGGATAAATAAGGTTTGAGTATCCACCTAGGCTGAGCTAGCGACAGGACTCTTACCACTTCCCAGCGTTTGTTTGAACTAAAAGAACAGTTTTGTTGTCAGTGTTTTTCTTTTCATACTAATGAGGTAAATGTTGCAAACCTACGTACATGTAATTGTATTTTAATGAACTGGAACAAGATAGGTCTGATTACCCTAGATTCTGCATATTTTTTTATTACCCTAAGAACTACCCTAAGACATGCATGATTACCCTAGACTAGGGTAATTACCCTTGGAATGGAAGCACTGTACTGCAGTCTGGATTCATTACAAGGGTGAAAGAAAAAAAATCAATCTGTTGTAGGTACACACTGCATACTTCATCGTGAAGCCTTAGCATCCAGAACTTTACCTGCTGAAATGAGGGATGTCCTGAACGTGGCTATCAAGGTAGTCAACTTTATCAAAGCTGGAGCCTTAACACTAGAACAGCGGAAATTTTTGCATACCCATAACAGCGAGAGGCGGTCAAATTGACCGCCACCTAATATTATTTTAAATTTACGTTTATATTTGTATTTATCGAAGGAAAATTATAGTTTTTACAGGTATTTAATTTTATTTGAAGTAAATAAATGGTATTTATTTATAACCATATACGATAAAACCAATTACGCTTATAAATTAATAAAACTTTAGGGTTAACTTCGCAAAATAATAAGCCTTTTTTCATCTTACTAATAAATCCTAGTTTTTATTTCTGTGCTTTTCTATGTTGAAGAACACTTCTTGCAAATGATTTTCTTGATTACGTGGCTTGTGCATGATCCACATACCTTTTTTTTACATTTGTGACAAATTTCACAAGTTTTATTTTGCTTGCACATTCGCACTTGGCATTGTTTTCTTTTCCGGGACAATATCACATCTGTCCCTGCAGTGTCGTCTTCACTGATATCCTGCTCTGCGTCACTCTTTTTAAAACCCTGTCGTAATTGTAATGCTAGCTGCAGAAGAAAGTTGCGACGAGTAATGTTCTTACCAGTAACTTCCCTATAGAGAACAGCTGCATTGATTCCAGCGAGGTCCAACATATTATAGAAAACATGAACGGGCCACCTTCTTGAACCAGCTTTAGTGCTGTATTTGCGAGCCATCTGATCAACTATATCTACTCCATATTTTGTTGAATTGTAGTAAGTCACAGTTTCAGGGGTTCTTTTTGCATTATCTTCAACTTGAACACAGCTATGCATGCTGCTCAGAAGAATCACATTTTTATTTGGTTTGCATTGATAGACAGTTAGCGTTGCTTGGTCATTTTTCAAAACATGAGTGTTGAACCTTTTGTCTCGCAAATTCTTGATGGCAATTGGCACTTCTTTTCGGGCATGATTCATTGTCCCAACAAGGGTAGTATTTTGTGTTGTAATTTACGACATAAACTCACTGAAGTAAAAAAGTTGTCAGTCGTAATGTTTCTTCCTTTGCCAAGGTATGGTTTGACAAGTTGAAGAACTACATATTCTGAAAGCGGTTGGTTTGATGGGCGCTTTGCATCTTTACCAAGGTATGGGAATCCGTTCAAGAAGTATTTTGACTTGGTATCAGCAGCTATCCAAAATTTTATACCAAATTTGTCTGGCTTAGTGGCAATGTACTGGGTAAAAGGGCACCTTGCTTAAGTGGGGAATAACTGTTCATCAACAGTTATATATTCGCTTGGTCTGTAGCAAGCAATGCAATTTTGGGTGAACCGATTCCAAACTTGAGATGTCAGTGCAAATTTGTCCATTTTCAGCCTTTCAGATCTGTTAGACTTCATGTCAAAATGGAGGTATCTCATAATTTCTCGAAAGCGATCTCGTGCCATTGTTTCACGAAAGAAAGGAGGTCCCCACTCTTTTGACCAGAGATCATCAGCAGGTTGCCCCTTGGCCAATATTCCTCGAGCAAACATGATGCCAATAGTAGCCATAATTTCTTCCAGTGACACAGTCCATGAAGTAGTTTTCAATCGTCTATGAGCTTCTGCTTGAGTACACTTTTGTATATGTTTCAAAATAAAATCATCAATTAGCAATCTAAAAGCACTCAAAAAATCATTTTCAGCAATTTGTCGTTTGGCATAAACTGTGGGGCCAGGTTCTTCACGTACAATATTCTGTGATCGGTTTTTCCCTCATTTCTGTTGCCTTGTTCAATAACCTCCCATTCTGTGCCATCCTTCGCCATTAAAACTGAACCAACTTCAATCAAAGCAGGAGTTTCGCATCGCTTTTTTCTTCCCATAAAGCCTCCCATCTTTCCTGCAAGTAATAAAGCACAATGGTAAGTTGCTATTACAGGCCTGTAGCCAGACCGAATGAGTAGGAGGGGCGGAGAAATTGATAGGGGGGACAATGAAGGAATATATATATATATATAGATATATAGATAGATATATAGATAGATATATAGATAGATATAGATAGATATATATATATATATATATATATATGGTTCTAATTCAATTCGGCAAACAGTGGTGAAAAGTGCCGAGTTTTTCCAGAGGGGGGGCAGAATGTTTTACAGGGTGGGCTTTGCCCCCCCCCCCCCCCCCCCGTGGCTACGGGCCTGTGTTATTATAATATTTATATATATAACCATAATGGTTCTACAATATGACACGAAATCATTGCTAATCATCATCAATAAACTTATGCACGAATCGCCATACTGAAACTGACAAAGATGTAAATATTTATTGTACTCACCCGCAACATGACCAGTATTGAACGTTTTATTAGCTGAATCAGATTGTGCCTGGTCATCACTTTCTTCATTTGACTCAGATGATGAACTTTCTGCCTGAGGAATATAATCATCTTCACCATCATCACTGTCCAATGATATATCACTTCCTTCTGAGTTTGATTCTGAAATTGCTTGCAAACATCGAAGAATTTCTTCATTTGAAAGAGAGGGGTTTGCACACATGCTTGCAGCTTGGAAGCGCAACACACACTGAACCGCCGTGTGTTGTTGTCAACAACATACAGCGAGATTGAACATGTTATGACAAGTCTTTACAGCACTCCTGTATTGCTTTTATGAGAAACGGTCAAAGTGACCGTTTCGCTGTTATAGTAATATCGCTGAATATCTTGTGAAATAATTAGATATATTGAATCATATTATACCACAAAAAGGTTATTGGCGTAGTGAAGGCATTCATGGAATATGACGGTGAACTAATCCGAATTAAGCAAGATATGCTAATTAAATTTGGAAAAAGCAGTCAAAATGACCGCTTTGCTGTTCTAGTGTTAAACAGTCATCTCTTCAAACTGCTGTGTAAGGATATGGAATCTGAACATGAAGCCTTGCTTTTTCACACGAACGTACGATGGCTATCAAAGTGGAACATGCTTGGACGGCTTTATGAACTACGAGAAGAAGTAGCAATATTTCTAGATTTGCAGCAGAAGGCAGATCTCCATGACAAGTTCCAGTCTGAAGGTTTTCAGCTATCTCTAGCTTACCTGGTGGACATCTTCGAAGCGTTGAATGCTCTCAACCTTAAACTACAAGGGAAAAACATCAACATCACGCACCACAACACCATTCGAACCTTCATGGCCAAACTCGACCTCTGGAAGTGTCGAATTCAGCAGGGAAATACTGTACAGCCAGTTTTAGTAACTTGGATTCTGCTCTCATTCAGGGTAACCTTAGTTCTGAGGTTAAGAAACAAATAATCACTCGTCTAACTGACTTGAAAACAGAATTCATTAGATACTTCCCAGATATAGATGAGAAGCGTGAAGCCTGGAAATTCATCAGGAACCCATTTCAATGTGAAGTAGCTGATGTTTTGGATGAAGTGCAAGAGGAGTTTCTTGAGTTGAAGTTCAACTCCACAGCTAAGGAAGACTTCAAAGAACTGGATCTTGAGACGTTCTGGGTCAAGTACCTTCCTGTTTACCCTCTGATCTCACATCAGGCTCTTCGGATTCTAACTATGTTCGGATCCACGTATCTTTGTGAAGCTGCATTTTCCATGCTCGTTGCTGTCAAGACCAAGTACAGAAACAGGCTGAATGTTGAAGGGGACTTACGCTGTGCACACTCTGGCATTCAACCACGCATTCAAGATCTAGTAGCTAAGAAGCAGTGTCAAGTATCTCACTAATTCATACTCAATAAAGATATTAAAAACACTTTTTTTCATTTTTCTTTAAAATCTGGGAGAGAATGTTATTTTGATGCAAGGGGGGTGTGGAGCAGGGGTTGTAAAAAATTAATTGATGAAAAATTAATTGAAATATATTGATCCAATTAATTGACTGGAACAGTATTGTCAATTAAATAATTGATTGCTACAAAACAATTGATTGCAATTAACCAATATTACCATAATCAGAAATTTCTACTCATAATGCAGGCTGCAGCTTATTCAATGACATCATCGCTGATGATTCATCAAGTCTAGGTGACTCAAAAACTAAAGTGACTGACTCCGTGACTCAGCAGTCAGCACAGACTCATCAATCGTCATCATCCTTCGATTTATTCGCGCAGTCGTCTGTACTTTTTGGTTAGTCAGCCCCGAGACTCGGCGATAGTAGGCTTTTGATGTGGTGTCGTAATATCAAATCTTTCAATTAACCCTCACCATGCCATCAAAAAATGATCAAATCGTTAGACAATATTTTAACCAAACAGACTGTGAGCACTTATGGAAATGCAAGTGTGGTAAAAAGTTGACCCAGAAAAAAGGTACTGGTTGGACAAATCTTATGAATCATATAAAAAGCCAGCACCCAGAGCAGGGCTTGTAAATAATTGATTGGAACCTTTCCAATCAATTATTATTTTATCAATCAATTAATTTTAATTGGTATATTGGCCAATCAATAATTGCAATGCAATTAATTGCAATTAATTGCAATTAATTATCCAACATAAAACACCGTATTTGTTCGAGTATTAGTTTTGATTTAGATAAGAGCCAAAATGACTGAAAAATAAAAGGCATCCCTTAATTCAAAAACACTTTAATATCTATCAGAAAACTTTCATGGCGACAAGCCGACAACATGTACATGTGCATTGTCTAATGTATAGTGCTTTAGTAAAAAATAAATTGAACTTTTGAAGATCTTAAATCTTAAGGTAATACAACTAAAAGTTTCTGAAGTAGCAAACAAGTCATGAACGATTGCAGATTTCTGAAACTACTTCTTCATCCCAGAAAGAGCGATTAACTTTTAGAAATAATTGCATTTCTAAATTCATTGGAGACAAAGATTGCTGAAAATCATTTAAAGCGTAACCTGCTGAGCTGAACAAACGTTCCACGATGTTAGAAGTTGGTAACAGAAATGTACAGTTTAGATATTGCTGAGATGAAATTTCATTTGTTTTGCGCTTTTTCAAACAAATAGAGGCAAAATCATCATTTTCTGCTAGAGTATCAGACTGATGTGATGTGTCAGTTACCGTTACCACTTTTAGCTTATGTAGAGCAGAAACTTCATTCGGATTTAGCTCTGCTTCTGTGTGCTGTAAAGTTTTTACAACACCATTATCAAAATCTGGGCTGTGGACAATGGCTGCTGATGGTGGTAGATATTTTTTGAATTCTTCATAAGGATACAATGCAAGAATTTCGTCAAAAAGAACTCGAACATCATACAAGTCTATGTCTTCTCTTTGCAAGGCAACTGTTACTGAGAATAACCTTTTTAGATCATCTTCCAGAGTCTGTAGATCATTGTGTTCGCGTGGAGTCAAGAGATAATCAATAAGTTTAGGGTCGTCTTGAAAAAATTCAAAAAAAGGTTTGAGTTGGATGTACCTCTTAATCATATCATAAGTACTGGACCAGCGGGTTCTATTTCTTTGTATAGGTTGCAACGGTGTGTTCATGAAGTCTACCCGCAAGTTTTAATGATTTTAGTTTGCCCATCAGCATATTAATTTTACCTAATAGAATTTCTTTCCTATCTAGATAAGCAGAAACTGCTAGATTGAATTTATGAGAGGCACATCCAATTAGTGGCATTCCACACAAATTTGCTGTAGATTTTTCACTTCAGCATTATCACCAGTAATAGCAACAACATTTTCTAAATTTTTGTTGTATACACTTAACACATATTCAATAAATTCAACATGATCAGAAGCAGTGAAGGATGTTTCACTCATCATTGGCGAAAATGCCAGCAAAACAGTACGGTATCCATTTTGATGATCGCATGGATACGATGCAAAAAGTCCAATAAAATGCGTTGAACCATTAGTCCAGCCATCGATCACCAACGAAAATTTATCCGGAACTTCATCTGATATTTTCTTTTCTACTTCATGTGTAAGTTTCTCCATGCACTTCTTCAATGTCACATTTGTCATACTCTCCAAATTTGTATACTTGCGTGTAAGTGGGTCATCAACAAAAGAAAATGGTTTTAAACCAACACACACCCACTCAATTCAACCATGAACTTTTAATGCTGAGCGACTGACCAAACCACGTGTAGAAGGAGATGAAGAGAGAAAACTCGATACTGATCGTTGTCCAGTTTCTTTATGTTAGAATACTCTGGGTGCTGGCTTTTTATATGATTCATAAGATTTGTCCAACCAGTACCTTTTTTTCTGGGTCAACTTTTTACCACACTTGCATTTCCATAAGTGCTCAGTCTGTTTGGTTAAAATATTGTCTAACGATTTGATCATTTTTTGATGGCATGGTGAGGGTTAATTGAAAGATTTGATATTACGACACCACATCAAAAGCCTACTATCGGCGAGTCTCGGGGCTGACTAACCGAAAAGTACAGAAGACTGCGCGAATAAGTCGAAGGATGATGACGATTGATGAGTCTGTGCTGACTGCTGAGTCACGGAGTCAGTCACTTTAGTTTTTGAGTCACCTAGACTTGATGAATCATCAGCGATGATGTCATTGAATAAGCTGCAGCCTGCATTATGAGTAGAAATTTCTGATTATGGTAATATTGCAGTTAATTGCAATTAATTGCAATTAATTGTTTTGTAGCAATCAATTATTTAATTGACAATACTGTTCCAGTCAATTAATTGGATCAATATATTGCAATTCATTTTTCATCAATTAATTTTTTACAACCCCTGACCCAGAGTATTCTAACATAAAAGAAACTGGACAACGATCAGTATCGAGTTTTCTCTCTTCATCTCCTTCTACACGTGGTTTGGTCAGTCGCTCAGCATTAAAAGTTCATGGTTGGATTGAGTGGGTGTGTGTTGGTTTAAAACCATTTTCTTTTGTTGATGACCCACTTACACGCAAGTATACAAATTTGGAGAGTATGACAAATGTGACATTGAAGAAGTGCATGGAGAAACTTACACATGAAGTAGAAAAGAAAATATCAGATGAACTTCCGGATAAGTTTTCGTTGGTGATCGATGGCTGGACTAATGGTTCAACGCATTTTATTGGACTTTTTGCATCGTATCCATGCGATCATCAAAATGGATACCGTACTGTTTTGCTGGCATTTTCGCCAATGATGAGTGAAACATCCTTCACTGCTTCTGATCATGTTGAATTTATTGAATATGTGTTAAGTGTATACAACAAAATTTAGAAAATGTTGTTGCTATTACTGGTGATAATGCTGAAGTGAACAAATCTACAGCAAATTTGTGTGGAATGCCACTAATTGGATGTGCCTCTCATAAATTCAATCTAGCAGTTTCTGCTTATCTAGATAGGAAAGAAATTCTGTTAGGTAAAATTAATATGCTGATGGGCAAACTAAAATCATTAAAACTTGCGGGTAGACTTCATGAACACACACCGTTGCAACCTATACAAAGAAATAGAACCGTTGGTCCAGTACTTATGATATGATTAAGAGGTACATCCAACTCAAACCTTTTTTTGAATTTTTTCAAGACGACCCTAAACTTATTGATTATCTCTTGACTCCACGCGAACACAATGATCTACAGACTCTGGAAGATGATCTAAAAAGGTTATTCTCAGTAACAGTTGCCTTGCAAAGAGAAGACATAGACTTGTATGATGTTTGAGTTCTTTTTGACGAAATTCTTGCATTGTATCCTTATGAAGAATTCAAAAAATATCTACCACCATCAGCAGCCATTGTCCACAGCCCAGATTTTGATAATGGTGGTGTAAAAATTTTACAGCACACAGAAGCAGAGCTAAATCCTAATGAAGTTTCTGCTCTACATAAGCTAAAAGTGGTAACGGTAACTGACACATCACATCAGTCTGATACTCTAGCAGAAAATGATGATTTTGCCTCTATTTGTTTGAAAAAGCGCAAAACAAATGAAATTTCATCTCAGCAATATCTAAACTGTACATTTCTGTTACCAACTTCTAACATCGTGGAACGTTTGTTCAGCTCAGCAGGTTACGCTTTAAATGATTTTCGGCAATCTTTGTCTCCAATGAATTTAGAAATGCAATTATTTCTAAAAGTTAATCGCTCTTTCTGGGATGAAGTAGTAGTTTCAGAAATCTGCAATCGTTCATGACTTGTTTGCTACTTCAGAAACTTTTAGTTGTATTACCTTAAGATTTAAGATCTTCAAAAGTTCAATTTATTTTTTACTAAAGCACTATACATTATACAATGCACATGTACATGTTGTCGGCTTGTCGCCATGAGAGTTTTCTGATAGATATTAAAGTGTTTTTGAATTAAGGGATGCCTTTTATTTTTCAGTCATTTTGGCTCTTATCTAAATCAAAACTAATACTCGAACAAATATGGTGTTTTATGTTGGATAATTAATTGCAATTAATTGCAGTTATTGATTGGCCAATATACCAATTAAAATTAATTGATTGATAAAATAATAATTGATTGGAAAGGTTCCAATCAATTATTTACAAGCCCTGGTGTGGAGGGAAGGACCAATTCCTAGAGGGGGCATGGTAGTAAAAAGGTTAAGAACCACTGGTTTACACCAAGTTGAGCCTGTGTTAAGCACAATGAACAAATACTGCTTTGGGGAATTCTTCTCTGATTCTGGCTTGCACTCCGCTCACCTTACCAGCCATCGTGGCGCATCCATCATAACCTTGTCCAAGTAGTTTTGTGAGGTCTAATCCATTTTTTCTGCAATGAGCCATTATACTCTGAGTGATACCATCAGCATCCATGTTGGTTAGTTCGGTAAATCCAAGGAATTTTTCACGGACAGTTTGCTTCTCGACAAACCGAATCCCAATGGAGAGTTGTTCCTTTCCGGAAATATCGGCAGTTTCATCAGCCAAGAGCGAAAACCTGTACAATTTGTTGGCGTCAGAAACTATTTCATCTCTCAGCACCTTCTCACAGATTTCGAGAAGTTCATTCTGCATCCTTGCCGATACATAGCTAGCATTTTTTGCAGTGCCCTCTAAATGTTGGAGTAGTTCGTCTCTCGCCTCTATGCGAAACCTGAGTAAGTCTTGAAAGTTTCCTGCGTCAGAATCCTTTCCGCGTAAGGCGATATCATGAGTTGCACACCACAAAATCATTGACAAAATGGGTGCAAGTTTTGCACAATTTTCATGAACTTGGCGCCTCACTGCAGAATCCATTTGACAAATAATTGAGGTTTCTGGTTTCTGTGAAACACAAAAAGTTCATTGCATCTTCGATGGAATGCTGGTGCCAAGAAGTCTGGATGTGTTTCCTGGCATCTTCATGAAAGTTTTTGTACTTAGAGTAAGCATTTACAATAAATGCTCCTTGCTTCCCTCTGTGGACAGGTTGTGGAAATAGAACGCAATATATGCACAGTGCACCCTTTAGGTGGTGAGAATAGGTGAGCCATGGTGCATAATTACTCAGCCACTCACGTCGGAAGCTGCGTGTCCCGACAGAATTGACCTTGAAATCATAGGAGGCCAGTGGGACGTAAGCATTTGCCAGTAAGTTCCGCTTCAGATCATCACTCAAGCTTTTCCTGTTGATGTAAAGTCTGATGTCAAAAAATATCTGTGATGCATTTGCATCAACCACAGACGATGGGTTATCAAGAGCAGGATTCGATGAAGTAGTAGCAATTATCGACAGAGACAGTGAAGCTTGTTCACCAGATGATGGGGCAGAGGTTGATGGCGTGTCAGCCAATGCCGAGTCTGGCGAGTCGTCTCTCTTTCGTTTCAGAAACTTTCTGATATCCATCTTCAATCTAAAATAGATACAAGTGTTAGAACATTTGAACAATGAATATGTTTGTAGATATTTTGTATTAATTTTACTAACTTATTAGTTCTTTATTAGGTAGAAAAAAAAAATGCACTGTGACCACTATGAGTAAAAACCATCATCTCCCCTTATCATAGCCTGCTTTCGGTGCTAAATTTATGTACTTAGCAGTGATGTAGTCGAGACCACCAAGTCCGAGACAGACTGAGATCAAAGGTTCGAGATCTACCTTCCGAGATCGAGACCCTTAAAATTTGAGACTGAGATTGAGACCAAGCTCATGCCCTTTCAATTTGTTTTACACTACTATGGAAATTAGACTATGTTAAGTATATTAATAAACTAATAACTACTTTCTCAGATGTAGTGTGTTGAATGCAAAAAGTGTAGCCTATAAATTAACAAATGAATATATATATATACACGTACTTTTTATTTATTTACTTTTTATATCTGTTACAGAAGGTTTAATGAATGTACCCACTACCCAGTTTGACTTGTGCATTTATTTAAAGCATGATAGGTGCTCATCACACTTAAGGAACATCAGCATGTTCAGAAGATCTGCTGAAGTTCGACTTCTGTGGGGCCTCATTATTATGCCTCCATGGCTAAATACACGCTCAATTGGAGCACTAGAGGCAGGCACTGTTAAAACAGTCATGGCAATATTGGCCAGTGATGGGAAGTTATCCCTTTTCTGGTGCTAAAACTTTATTGGAGAGCAGTTGTTTAAAATATGAGATTCATCGATCTCTAAGAGGTACCGCCGCAACTGTTCCCTGCGGTTCAAAATCTTCCCAGTTTCAATGTTCTTCTGCTTGGACCGATAGCTTTGATATTTTGCCATTAGTCTTGGAACTTTGGTTTGACTGTTTTATTTCATCATTGCTGCTGTGAGAATGAGCGCGCTCTCTCTCTATCTGCTCATTCTCCGTGCTTGAGTTTCCTGTATGGCATTTTGCCAACACCATTTCTATGAAAAATAAATTGACATATCGGTACTCTAAACAGAGGTATGGCAATTAGCATAAGGTCTAAATAATATATATATATATATATATATATTTTTTTTTTTTTTAAGTTCGGGAAGAATCGATTTGCCTCTATTTAAAAGGGCATATCTCGGCGGAAAAACAAAGAAAAAGTGAGAGGAAAGACAGAGGAAAAAGAAAGGGTGGAGGGGACAGTCGAAGTGGAAAAAGACCAAGGACTGCAGGGTCGAGCCCCATCATCCTTGGGTGCTAGGGCCGGGAGGGCGCACGTGAAACCTCCAGGAACAAGCACGTACAAATGAGCACAAAGAGCACTCAAGAGCACGAGCTTAGAATCCCCTTGCGGGGATATATATATATATATATATATATATATATATATATATATATATATATACAGGTGTCCCCCGTTATACGATTGGGATGCGTCCCTAAAAACCCCATCGTATATCGAACTGAAGGCCTTATGGGAAAAATAGGGATACGTTCCCAAACATTCTGGAAGACCCTCAAAATTTGCAGATTCCACTATTATTTTGCTATATATTTTACTGTTATGTACAAAAAGTGTCTGAAAGTAAGAAATTGTGTTTAATAAAAGACAATTTATACATGAACACTCACCTAATCGTATTCAAATCCGGTCCAAGTCGTCAACGATGCATCAGTCCGATGCATGAAAGTGTCAACCTGAGGTCGAAAATTCAAAATTCATCAAAATGTATCATGTGATACATCATTAGATAGGTAAGAGTCTCTAGTTTCCAAATCTGAAGAGTTTTTAACTCTATCGCATCTAGAAACAAAGTTACTGAGGTTCATACACAATGCACTATTGTGATATTTTCCCTCAATTTTGAAAGCTCGCATGGCCAAAATAGTTGAGGGATAATAGGCATTTCTTATTTATGTCATAAAGTAGGTCTTCCTTAAAGATTTCCACATAAAATAACTTTCATTAACCGAATCAATAAAAACTGAGCCTATATCTATATAAGGCACATTTGTATGTAACGACCGAGACGTTTTTTCCGAATTTTTTATATAGCTTTAGTTATTTGAAGCGAAAAAAATATTTGTCTTAATCGCAAAGCTAGTTTCCTATGGGGTACGTGTCCATTACAAAAAATTAAGTCCAGCTCCTATACTTCTCTTGTAAAGGTACGTCTCGGTCGTTACATAATTTTCCGTCTCGGTCGTTACATCGCACAATGTAACGACTAAGACGGCCCTTTGGGGGGAATAACTTGGGGGAGGCCCCCAAGTTGCATGCCCCTTGCAACCCCGGTTGGCAACAAAGGGCCCTTTGGGGTATTTTTTGCAACACCCCCTTGCAACAACCCCCACCCCCTTTGCAATACCCACACCCCATTTACAACAACCCCACCCCCTTTGCAACATTACGTCATCACTTGCAACATTCCTGCACTCATGACTTTTACACATATGTACCACCTACTGAAAACTGAGGTTGCATCGTTGTAACGACCGAGACGACGAATTTGGATACGCTCCTAGCAAAAACCAAGAAACGAAATATGCAAAACCTAGTCTCATTTTAGAGCCCAACCATCTGTTTATGTTCACAAGAAAATTTGTGCCGCTGCTGTTCATACTTTATTCACAAGAGCAGGGAATATAACAATAAGTTGCCTACGAATGTAACGACCGAGACTATGGAATCACCCGACATGCTTTCAAGTTGGAGATCGTTAACGCGAAATAAGGCAATCGTAAATCGAAAGATGGGGGTACTTTTTTAAAATCGTTAACGCGGGAAATCGTAAACCGAACGATCGTATAACGGGGGATGCCTGTATATATATATATATATATATATATATATATATATATATATATACACATACATATATACAGGCGTCCCCCGTTATACGATTGGGATGCGTCCCTAAAAACCCCATCGTATATCGAACGATCGTATATCGAACTGAAGGCCTTATGGGAAAAATAGGGATACGTTCCCAAACATTCTGGAAGACCCCCAAAATTTGCAGATTCCACTATTATTTTGCTAATATTTTACTGTTATGTATAAATTGTCTGAAAGTAAGAAATTGTGTTTAATAAAAGACAATTTATACATGAACACTCACCTAATCGTATTCAAATCCGGTCCAAGTCGTCAACAATGCATCAGTCCGAGGTAACGATGCCTACTCATCGCCACCGGGTGGTGGTGATGGGGGAGGAGGGCCAGCTCCCGCATTGGAGTTGGAGATCTAGCCTGCTGCCGACGTGCAGGAGTTGTTGCTGCACTTGCTGATGACGCACTTCTCTCCTGCCTCGGCAGCTGTTGCAGGCTTGAAAAATCGGGAGATCGTAGTTTGCTTGGCGTTCCTCCTTTTCTGCAGGTAGATCTCCCGATAAACGCTCAGACCCTTTTCAATATGATTGACAGCAGCAGCACTACGTTCGTAGTTAGGGTCCTTGTCCTTCACCAACTCGATGTACGTGTCAAATCCAGTCAGAATCTCTCTCAAGGTTTTGAGATCAAGCATTCTGACTGGGTCCTCATCGTCCTCCTCATTTGGGCTGGACTCAACGTAGGCACGGTTTTGTTCCTTTCTGAGACATGCTTTCAAGTTGGAGATCGTTAACGCGAAATAAGGCAATCGTAAATCGAAAGATGGGGGTACTTTTTTAAAATCGTTAACGCGGAAAATCGTAAACCGAACGATCGTATAATGGGGGATGCCTGTATATATATATATATATATATATATATATATATATATATATATATATATATATATATAATATATATATATATGACATTAATTCAACATCCACTCAGCCCAAAGAGATCTATAATGAATTTTAATGATAAAAAATATACCAGTATAATGAATTCTGTGATAATTTAAAAAAAATTTATAATGAAATTATAACACCTTTTATTTCCTCTTTAAGTTCTACTTTAATATCTTTATCAGCTCGTACTTCAATGTCCACCCACTGTAGACCAAACTGTGGGTCAAGTAATGTTGCAAGTGGTTAGATGCTATTGGCAAATGGCAAGGGAACTTCATCAGCACCGTCCTTTTCAGCCATCTTGCATGTGATGAATACGGTAATACCCCTTTAAAGCGACGAATAATTCCTTCAGTCAGCTTGTCGATTAACTGATTGCAGTGCCTGGTGGTTATTCTTAATTTCATAAGATGGTTATGGAGGTCCAGTAGAGTAGGAATAACCATGCTGATCGTACAAGTCAAGTCTCCTGAAAACACACACATGATATATATATATATATATAGTGTGTGTGTGTGTGTGCGCGCGTGTGCGCGCACGAAGACACTGAGAAACAACATAGCTCATTAAATGAACCTAATCATAAGTAAACCATTTGAGTGACTTCTAAAATAGTAAAGATAGTAAATAAGTATGTTAAACAAAACTTTTCACCGCGCTGAAATTTCTTTGCTTCATCCTTTTCTTAGAAACGACCTGTGATATATTGCATAATATTGGTATTTAGTTAGGCTGACCATATTTCCTTGAGACAAAAACGGGACATTGGGATGGCAAAAAAGGGACGGGGGTTATGTAATATTCTGTATTCATGAAAAAGTAAGTACATAAACATATTGAGCTTACAATTATTCTTCAGTGACAGAACCCATAAAAAAAACGGTACTGTCCCATTCAAAACGGTACGTATGGTCAGCCTATATTTAGTATTTACCTTGGGTTATCAATGTTGCTTCTGCAAATGGAGCCAGTACTGAGCATAGTTCAGTCATAAAGCTCCATTTGCTGGAAGTAATTGCTGAAATATTGAAGTTCTTGAACTCCATCACAAATGTCGAAGAGCTTCTTAAAATCCAAAGATGAAAGAGAAGCCAACCGATGATAGATGGAATTCCACCTCGTAGCATTTGCTACTGGAATAGAACGATTGCTCCCAAAGACGTGTTCAAATCTGTGAGAACAAAATGATTTGCGAACATAGCGTAGCTGTTGAGTGATTAAATTGTAAAGCTTATGCTAAATATAGATTGTTTGGTAGTAGAATGCCATACTTTTCTTTAAAAACGGTGCTTTTGTGTAGCAGAGACGAAATTTTTCTGGCCTTGAATATTACTCCTATGCATGTGCCCTTCAATTCCTTCAGTCCATCTCCTATCACATGCTGGAGAGTATGTGCGAAACAGGAAAGTCTCGTTCTTGCATACATGGCCAATAAGTCGCTGACCGTGTCAGCATCATCTTTGTGCAAATCTTCCCATAGCGTGAAGGCTTTTTTCATATTAGTCGCATTATCGGTAATTACATATTTTACTTTATCCTTGATATGAAAATCTTCTAAAATTTCTTCCAGGGCACTGCTTATTTTCTCTCCTGTGTGGGAGCTGGTGAATCTTTTGCACGTTAACAGTACTGACTTTAGATGCTGGTCAGCTGGATCTAATAATTCAAAGATTTCTGACTCACAATTTAAGGAGCCATCTGGAGATGTAGACTGTTTAGAAATAATAAATCAACTCGAGGGAAAATTCAAAAATGAAAATACTAAAAGAAGTGATAAAATAAAAATCCTCACTGTATTGCCCAAAAGTTGGAGCATTAGGAAAATTGCTTCAGAATTTAACACAACAAGGCATACAGCATCTATTGCTAAAAAAATAGTTGAAGAAAAAGGTGTCCTTTCAGACCCAAATCCAAAGGGTGGGAAAAGAATTAAACAAGATACTGTTGACGCTATTAAAGCATTTTATCTTTCAGAAGACATCAGTAGAACAATGCCAGGAAAGAAAGACTATTGTAGTATCATTGACAATGAAAGAGGAAGGATACATTTGCAAAAGCATCTTTTACTTTTTCTTTGAAAATATGATAGGCTTCTTTTAAATTGCAGAAATCCTTTGGTTAAGGTTGGATTCAGTAAATTTGCAGAATTGCGTCCAAAGCAGTGTGTTATTGCTGGAGCAACAGGAACTCACTCAGTATGTGTGTGTACAATTCATCAGAATGCCAAACTAATATTTGTAGGAGCTGAATTAGAAAAACTAACTGCAAATGATGACACACCTATTAAGAATGTACGTCATTGTGTTGCCTTTATGGAATGCAATCCTGCCTCACAGAAATGCTGCCTCAGACAATGTGAACAATGTGGAGATCCATCAGATTTAAAAAACAGACTACTGGACATATTTACAAACAACTTCATTGATATCATAAATTTTAAAAAGTGGACCAATACAGATTGGTCAAATCTTGAATCAGTAGAACTGAATACAGATGAATATATTGACCAATTCTGTAACCAACTGAAAGAATACCAGATACATGACTTCAAGACAAAGATGCAAGCAACTTATTACCGTGAGACAAAAATGTCTGAAAGATGGTGAGGTCCTTGCTGTGTGTGATTTTGCTGAAAATTATTCCTTTATTCTTCAAGATGAGGTTCAGAGCTTTCACCTTAGCTTTATTATTTCAGTGTGTAACATCCATAACACAGTTGCTGTACATTTGTTTCAAAAGCATCTGATAAAATTCCTAAAAGATAATATCTCATCCATTGGTTCCATCCACAAAATAATTTACTTTTCAGATGGGTGTGCAGGACAGTATAAGAACTGCAAAAACTTTTTGAATCTTTGCCATCACAGAGATGATTTTGGAATTGAGGCAGAATGGAATTTTTTTGCAACAAGTCATGGAAAGGGACCCTGTGATGGTGTTGGAGGCACAGTTAAGAGATTAGCTGCAAAAGCTAGTCTACAACGACCTTATGATGAACAGATCCTTATTGCAGAACAGTTATATACATTTGCAAGTGAAAATATTGTAAATATAAAATGTCATTTTTCAACCAATAAAGAGCATGAAGAGGAAAGCCAACTTCTCCAAGGAAGACACTCAACTGCAAGGACTATTGCTGGTACACAGAAATTACACCATTTACAGCCAGTTTCATTGACTTTCTCTTAAGGTTAAACATTATTCATTATCAGATTATTCAAATATTGAGAAAGTTACTGAAAAGGAAGTTGTGACTGAGGAGAAAATACATGGGTTTTGTTACTGCTGCATATGATGGCCATTGGTGGGTGGCATATGTGCTGGAAAAGATACCAGAGAATAGAGAAGTAAAAGTCACATTCCTTCATCCTCATGGCCCAAACCCATCATTTGTGTATCCTGGTCGACCAGATGAATTAATCTTACCATATTCAGATATTCTAACACAAGTTGAGGCATCTACTACTAATGGACGAACATACAGGATTTGCAAAGAAGTTACTTTGAAGGCATCCAAAGCTTTGGCAGATCTACAGCACAGAAAGGTAAGAATTCAAAATTAAAATGGTCATGTAACTCTATATACACTGCATACATTTTAAGTTGTGATAAATGGAAATCAATGAGCACTATACCTATACATATTGTATGTACATTTTAATATGTTACTTGTATTTGTTAATTAGGTAGCTATCTAGTATACATTAAAAATTGTTTTCTCTTCTAGAAATCACAATAAATTGGGTGGCCCACAAGAATCTTGTCAACTACTGAAAACCATCATATACATGCACAACATACAGGTGAGGTGGGTAAAGAACAAATATTTAAAAATAAGCATTTGCTTGTTTGTAGAAGGCTGTAGATATGGGTTGTATTTGTAAGAGATTGAGCTGACCTTAGACAAAAATGGTTACTGACATACAAGGTCACAAAGTCATGACTTTTTGACAATTTTTGTATAAAATGACTTTTTTCAAAATGCTGCTTGAATTCATTATTTTTTATACATTGAACTAGTTATCAGCCACTTACAGCTTCTTGGGATTTTGTTGTACATGACTCAAGGTATTAATGTAAAAAAATTGAATTTTTTAGGAGAAGGTATTTTTTTTTTATTCAAGGTCAAAGGTCAACTTTTGAAGGGATTTTTTTATTTTTCACAGTAGAGATATTTAACAAGAGACAATAAACAAGGGGCTACTAAAGAGCTTTAAAATGAGACCAAAATCAATGCTCTAGCTTTAATAGTTCTTTAGTTACACCGTTTTGAAAATAGTCATTTAATGCAGGGCTGTGGAGTCGGAGTCGGAAGCAATTTTGGTGGTGCTGGAGTCGGAGTCGGTAAAAATGTACCGACTCTGACTCCGACTCCGACCTCAATATAAATTTTAATAAAATATGTTTTTGTGTGATATCACTGGCAGCTATGGTGGTTAAACCACTTAAATAATAATAAACAATGTTTTCCATTTCAGACACTAATGCCATTAATTCATTTTTTCTTTTCAGATATTTTTTATTTTTAATGCTTATTTAATTTCGAGTTCTTTCTAAATTTCATAAGTTTTTAACTTTCAAGTCTAAAACCCCTTTCACAATGGCAAAGACACTTCCAACAAAGTCTGCAGTTTTTTAATATTTTACAATAACCACAGATGGGAAACATTTCGTGTGTCAGTGTATGATAGATGATGATGATGATGAAAAATTATGTGAAGCAAAAATCAGTGGTTTTACTGGCTCTGATAAAAATGCACCAACCAGAGCATCAAATTTGAAAAGACATTTGCAGTGTTTCCATCCCAAAATTTAGAAGTTGTCATTGAGAAAGATAGTAATAAAACCTTCCAACTACTTCAAAGTTAACAAAAGATCAGAAATCTACTGAACGACAAGCACCACTTACAAGATTCTTTACTACAGACAAAGTTACTGTAACAATGACCACAGATGATGATGCTTCACGTGGTGGTGATGAAATGCCTCTTGTGTAATTATCATCATAGCAGATTTAGAATTAATATACCTTCGGAGTCGGATAGACAAAAAATTGAGGAGTCGGAGTCGGTTTTTTATGTGCCGACTCCACAGCCCTGATTTAATGAAAAAAAGGTCAAAATGTCACAACTTTGTGACCTTGTATCTCAGTAACCCAAAGGTCAGTCAGCTCTAATAATTTGGGAATTTAAGTTTGGCATGTATATCTGCTATTGTGCCAAGTATGAGCAAAATTGAAAGGGGTGTGTTTTAGGTGGCTGACTTGACATGGAATGACCCAGCTATCAATTAGTGAAGGAAGGGTGAATACAATAATTTGGCAACTGGGATACTCAAAAGTGTGTTCACAGTTTGTTCCTTGCGAACTGACTGAAGATCACAAAGCCCAAAGAAATTGCTTGAGAGTCATTGGTTTGATACAAGATAGAAGGGGATGACTTCCTTTCATGAATTGTGACTTGGAATGAGACTTGGATACATCCTTTCAACCTGAAACAAAAATGCCAATCCATGGAATGGCATCACACAGACTCCACACACAAGCGAAAGTTCAAAATGGCTCCCTCTGCAGGCAAGGTTATGGCCACCATCTTCTGGGACATGAAAGGGGTGATTCTGGTGGACATTATGAAGAAAGGACATTTTCTTTTGCATGATAACGCAAGACCACACAACAGTTTGCAAACAAAAGAGGCCATCACAAAAATGCGCTTCGCTGTTATCCTACCCTCCATACAGCCTGGATCTGGCACCTTCAGACTTCCATTTGTTTGGGCCAATGAAGGATGCTGTTCATGGAAGAAAGTTTCAGAGTGACGATGAGGTTGGTTGTTGAGGAGGTTAAGAGGTGGCTCCAGCAGAACCCAGTGGACTTTTACCAGCAAGGCATAAAGGCCCTTGTTTCGAGGTGGAGGAAAGCCATAGAAAAGGATGGAGACTACATTCCTCCCCTGATTTATGAATGCTTGCTAAGGTGCATCAAATTTCGCATGATTTTTCAAAAAGTTTTATTTCAATCTGTCCCTATGATTACTGTGTTCCAATGCCTGAAATAGCACATATGGCCAAATTTCAAAGATTTATGTGGTCATCTAGGGCAGTGGTATTCAAACTTTTTCCTTGGCGTACCCCTTTAGTTTGTTTTTTATTATGGCGTACCACCACCCCCCTCAGTTTCCAAAATAAAAATGTTATACAGGGTGTTCGGAAAGTCACTGTGCACTTATATAATTAATATTTTTTTATATTTCAGATTCAGTTGTTGTGAGGGCATGGTTCTTACAATTGAGGAATGCGTCTTTCTTGTTGGATACGTGTTTCGAGAAGGTGGTCGATACACAGATTTAGTGCGGCAGCAGTTTACTGATAAATTCCCAGGTACATCTCTTCCACATTGCAATACAGTTTGTAAACTTATCGACAAATTCCGTGAAACAGGTTCAGTGGAAGACGCTGAACGTAGTGGGAAACCATCAAAACTATCTGAGGAGATGATGTTGGATATTTCTGACTATGCTGCAGAGTCCGTCAAAATCATTGCGGAAGTTAGCGCAGCAGCAAGATATTGGCCTTGCAACTGCTCATAAAGCCGTCAGAACAAAATTAAAGCTCTTCCCATATAAAGTAATGGGGGTACAAGTAGTGATGTGAGTCGTTTTTTATTGTGTCGTTTTTTTTGTTTTTTTTGTCGTTTTTTTTGTTTAAAACGAAGATAGTCTGTTTTTTTTGTTTTTTATTGTTTTAAACTTATTCCATATTTTTCTTCCTTTAATCTAATAAGTATATTAGTATTAGCTATAATTTACTATACTACCATGCTTATACGGTTATACCTAGTATATATAGTCATCTTTTAGAAAAACTGAATCACGCAAAAAGTATATATAGAAAAGAAAAACAAACCCTCATTTTTTATATGTATATGTTGGGGTAAATGTGATAAATTGGTAATTATGCATAATTACCGGTAAATATGCATAATTGAAAATATGACTTAACCTAACCAATTGTCAAGGGTGTACAGTTGACCTAACCGGGCATTCAATTGACCTAACCTGGCATTCAATTCAATTGACCTAACAGGGCATTCAAGGTTAGGTCAATTGAATGCCCGGTTAGGTCAACTGTACGCCCTTGACAATTGGTTAGGTTAAGTCATGATATTTTCAATTATGCATATTTACCGGTAATTATGCATAATTACCAATTTATCACATTTACCCCAACATATATATTTTTTAACTAGAACATAAAACATTCTTCCTCGTTTCAAACAATATACATAATTGTGATTGGCAAGAGTACCAGTATATATATTTCAGATAGAAAAAAAAATATTCACCTTTTTTTTGAACCTTTTTGTTAACCTAATGTTGTTTAACCTTCATTTCCATGGAAGAATCATCACTAGATTGGGTAGAGCATATATGCTAGTTTCAATATCACAGGTACTGGTATAATATACATAATAAAAAATACATAATACTGGTATAAAACAATATATATAATTGTGATTGGCAAGAATACCAGTGTGTGTGTATATATATATATTATTCCAAATAGAAAAATAAAAAAAATAAAAATATTCATCTCTTTCTTTAACCTTTGTGTTAACCTAATGCTGTTTAACTTTCATTATCTGATTCTATTTCCATTGAAGAATCATTATCACTAGATTGATTAGAGCATATAGTTTCAATATCACAGGTACTGGTACTTATTGCAGATTTGGATGTTGACGAAGCCAATGTAGCACCATGTTTTACTTCACTTTCTTGGAATTTTGCACTTTGGGATATAAATACTAGCTTTGCTGCTCTGTCTGTGCTTAATCAGTTTCTTTTGGCTGTATGGATATTACTGTATGTGCTAAATGATCTCGGAGGTAATGAAAGGGCGAAATAGAGGTGTATGAGTTTGTATAGGTATATATGTGAGTATGCATGCGTATGTATCTGGAATTCTGGATGTATGCGTGTGTATGGGGTATATAATAGATATAAATATGTGTATATAAGTATTTATGTATATTGGTATATATGTATATGGGTGTATGTGTATGTATATATATGGATGGTCTCGGGGTTAAAAATATGTCATCGCGGGTCTAAAGGATAGTTAAGTGGGAGATTCAAAATCCGAGGCATGGATGGGAGAGTCCTGGAAAGGTTGGATAATGGGCAGTCAGCTCCCAGCCAGTGTTCTCGCAAGTTTAACGGATCTCAAGATACAAGACTTTCAGTGCAAGAAAGAGGCCAGTTTTTTCTGTAAATAGGCTGAAAAGGACATTCTATACTGGTACCATATGGCCTATTTTATTATTTATGTATTTATTTTTATAATATATCATTGCAAAAGTATACCTTATAATTAAATTGGCAATATCTATATTAATTATTAAAAAAAACAAAAAAAACAATAAAAACAATAAAAAACAAAAAAAACGACAAAAAAAACAACATGGACATAAAAAAAACTGTTTTTTAACATCACTAGGTACAAGAACTGAAAACAACTGATCATGAAAAGCGACTACGTTATTGCAAATGGTTTCAAAGATTTATTGAAGAGAATACTGCTAATGTGCTGGATGTCACCTTTACGGATGAGGCATGGTTCCACCTCTCAGGTTACATTAATTCGCAAAACACATGGTTGTGGTCGTCCAATAATCCTCACAATTTGAATGAAACACCCCTACATGATCTGAAAGTTGGAGTGTGGGTTGGGATTTCCAGACGTCGCATTGTTGGCCTTATCATCTTTACAAACGCAATAAACGGTGAATGTTTCTAACTTCATCGGTCAAATGAAAGAAGAGGAAATCAATTACTGATGGTTTCAACAAGACAGCGCTACCGCGCACACATCTAACAGGTCTGCAATTTTTGGAGACCGCATCATTTCTAAAGACTTGTGGCCCCCTCGCTCACTGGATCTGAATCCACCAGACTTTTATCTATGGGGAGCAGCAAAATCTGCAGTGTATCAAGATCGTCTACTCACGCTTGATGACCTGAAAACTGCAATAACTGCGTACATAAGGTCCATTTCAAAAGAACTGACAAAGGTGTTTCAAAATAAAATAAGATGGGTCCAGGCCTGTATTGCTGTTAAAGGACATCATTTTGAACACCTTTTATAAGTTCTGATGGTCCCATCCATAACCTCTATCATATATGCAATGTTATACTATTGTATGCTATTAAATAAATATAAGTGCACAGTGACTTTCCAAACACCCTGTACAATTTACATAGAATGAAGCTATCAAACGATCTTTATTTACGACCACCTAATTATTTTATATATATATATATATATACCCGCTGCAAAATGACTTTGACCATCTACCATTTTGGAGGAAAAGCACAAACATCATTATAAAAAACCAAATATATTTAAAAACTTAGTTACATCAATATGAAGTCATGGCTCCCTTGTTCTTGAGGCCTTGTTCCTGAAGTAGTCCAATGTCATCTCCTTGCACCACACCTTTATCAGCTCCATCTTGAGGTTCGCGAGGTTAGGAGTCTTCTTCTCTGCCATGATCATCTTCATGTAATGCCAACAGTTCTCGATGGGGTTGAGATTGGGGCTATTGCCAGGCCACTCTAACACCTTAATCTTCCGCTCATTAAGCCACTTCGTCACCTTGGCCTTGTGACAGGGGGCACTGTCGTACATAAAAATCTCACTGCCGTGAATGGTGAAGTGGTTCAACAAATGGTCGTTAAGAACGTCAATATAACGGTCACCGTTCATCATCACATTCTTGGAAGGAAGTACAGACCCCCATTTCCCTTCTCACCAGAAAAACACCCCCACACCATCACTGATTCAGGGTGTTTAACAGTCGGTACCGTGTAGGCTGGGCAGCAGATGACAGGCGTCGCACCTTGGCAGATCGAATCTGGAACATGCTTTCATCTGAAAACATCACCTTCCTCCACTGTGCTGATGTCCAATGAACGTATTTCTTTGCAAAGGCAACACGCTGCTGCTGCTGCTTGCGGTCGGTGATAAGTGGCTTCTTGGCGGCGGTACGGCTTGGTAACCCCAAGTCCTTCTGCAGCTGGTGCTGGATCGTTCAAACAGACATGGCTTCCAGCAGCTTGGGATGGTTCTTTTTCAATTGAGACGCTGTAAGTCGAGGGTTCTTCAACACTTCTCTCTTTATGAGGTTATCTGTGGCCTTAGACATCTTCCTTCGCCTTCCACCACCGAAATTGTGCTTCGGTACGACGTTGGGTGGTGGGCCTCTAGCCGCCGCACAGTGCCATAAATGGGTTAAAAAATGGGCAAAATTATTTTTTTCAATTGTACTTAGTTTCATGTAGTTGAAATGTTTAATTATGATTTATTTTAATAAAAAATTGTTTCGTACCTTTTGTATATATGTAATGGTGATGTATTGAGTGATTTTTCTATAAATAATAATAATAATCCAAATCAATAGGTTATGACCTACTGTAGTTTCTTAAGTTTCTCAAATTACTAAAAATATACTAAACAGATAATTGTTAATTAGGCCTATATTTTGCAGATTTTGTCAAATGACATACTAAAATAAGTATGGTTTCATTTTAATCACTATACACATCTATTGTTTAAAACAGTGGTTCCCAAACCCGGGGTCGCAAGCCTCATCACAAAGGGTCGCAGGGAGCCAATGTGGTCGATGGGGTCGCAAGTGTCTTTGTAAGGGTCACAGCCATTGTAAATAGGCCAGGTGTCATGAGAAAACATCTGTCTGGCATTATATATCCGGTCAGGTCAGGGGACGAGCGCGGTCATTTTTTCTGCGGTCAGTAAAGTGGGGGAGGCATGTGAGGTCGGGTTAGGTCACTGGATTAACAGCAGGTACCTAGTGTTAAGCCTTTTCTGACCCAAGACTCAGCCACACGTCACTGACAACCCACAGCCCCACACTGAAGGTTCAGCTGCACTGATCAACTCATTTTACTCCTGATCATTGACCAAAGAGGACGTCCAGTTGTCATTGATACTGACGACAATATCAGGTATTTATATTTCCAACGCTATCCAGTAGTAATTGGTGCTACGTATGTGGGTTTTATTTGCACACAATTACAATTGCATTCTGAGTGTTAGATTTATTGTCATACAATTATAATTACGGCATTTGAATTTTGTGTTTTATAATTTGATAATGATATCTGCTTCCAACTATTTTTATTAAAATTATCATTATTTCAAATTCATAATTACTGCTTTAAATTGCAATCTGTGCTACCACATATTATGATGATGTGTTTTATCATGCACTACTAAATGTTAATTATTGGTTTGTGATTCTAATTATTATATTATCATGCAATTTAATCATTGGATTGGAATTTTGTGTGCTCTTAGAACGCACTTATAATAATTAATGGTTGGTGGTTTTGTTTAATAATTTTATTGGTATGCAATTGTAATTGTGTGTGTTTGGATTATTAATGTTTTGTGATTTTGTTTTATTGATAACTGATGTTTTGTGACTATGTTTAATAATTCTGTGTGCTTACAACATGTTGATAACTGATGTTTTCTGACTGTTTAATAATTTTGTGTGCTTACAACATCTTGATAACTGATGTTTTCTGACTATGTTTAATAATTCTGTGTGTTTACATGATGTTGATAACTGATGTTTTGTGAAATTGTGACTGTTTAATAATTCTGTGTGCTTACAACTTGATATAACATTATAACTGATGTTTTCTGACTATGTTTAATAATTCTGTGTTCTTTACAACATATTTATAACTGATGTTTTGTGACTGTTTTATAATTCAGTGATCTTACAATGTATTTATAACTGATGCTTTACGATTTTATTACTGATTTGTAATTTTTTTCTCTCTCAGTACACTGAAAATCAATGTTTTATTTGTTTTATTGTCGTGAACAGTCTTATAATTTTGAGTTTTCTTAAAGCATGTGGATAATTGTTTAGTAATTCTGTGTTTAATATATATCTTTATATTACAGGTGTAATGGACAAGTTTTTGCAAAAGTCATCAGAGCCGCCCAACAAGAAGAGAAAACGCTCAGTCAGTTCATCATTTCTGGACAAATATGGAATAGCTGACGTCGCTGGTAGAGGGATTTGTGTTGTGTGTTCGAAGGAAATTGCTGCAGAGACACTTGGATACTCATGCCAACATTGCTTTACTGCCAGAAGAGGCTCGAAGACAAATTTTTCAACAGCGTTACAACCATTTGACAAAATCTCAGTCTGTTCTTACCAAAGCTCTTACTCAGAAAGAGAAGATGGAAATCTTCTCATACAAGATGGCTTTCCTCATTGCTCGGGAAAAACGTCCATTCGTGGAGGGTGAAACGGTTATAAAACCGTCGTTAAGAATTTTTAGTGAAATATTTGAAGGAGAACCATTTGCCAAGAAAATTAGTCAAGCTGCTGCTGATGTTACTTTGAGCAATAACACAATGACACGACGCATCCAGTATATTGCAGTGGACCTGAAGGAGCAAATTTTAGAAGACTTCAGAAATTCCCCATGGACAGCATTGGCAGTGGATGAGTCAATGGATATCACATCACAGCCCCAGCTTCTGGCCTTCGGTAGGTTTCTCAAGGAATTCGTGGTAGCTGAAGAGCTGCTTGCGTGCATTTCACTTGAAACCACCACAAGAGGCGAAGATATTTTTAATGCTATAAACAAGTTCTTCACAGAAAACAACTTGAACTGGAGTAAAGTATGCGAATGTAGCATGGATGGTGCCCCATCAATGATGGGAAAGAATATAGGATTGCGTGGAATACTATCAAGAATGCATCCTCACATCAAAATAAATCACTGCATCATCCATCGACAGAGCTTGTCATCAAAAGACATGTCTCTGAGCTTCTCTGACGTGATGCAAGTAGTCATTACAACTGTCAACCACGTCAAGGCGAGAGATCTGAATTCCCGCATGTTCAAGCAGTTGTGCATTGCTGAAAATAGTGAACATCAGACACTGCTAATGCATACTGCTGTCAGATGGCTTTCTCAGGGGGAAAACCCTGAAAAGAGTTTTCCTTCTTCGCAGTGAACTTGCATCATTCCTACAAGATCAGGGTCATAAGAATGCTCATTATTTCCATGACCCCACTTCCTTGCTCGTCTTGCACTTCTTACAGACATATTTGAGCATGTTAATAAACTTAATACTGAACTTCAGGGGAAAGGTAAATGGGTGTTTGATCTCCAGTCTGCTATAAAGGCTTTTGTCAGCAAGTTGCAGATACTTAGAGAACAAGCTGAAGCTGACAGTTTCTATCTTTTCCCTCACTACTTGGAATTTACAGCTACGATGGATTTGGACTTTGATGAAACACTGGACCTCACTGAGGAGAAACAGGATTTACTGGAATATTTGCAGAAACTGGCAGCAAATTTCCATGATAGATTCCCTGAGTTGCTTACTGAGTCGTATGATTTTGTTCAGTTTCCGTTGAAGACAGATGCAAAACAGTGTGGCTCTTTTGCACTAGAAATAGCAGAATTACAGGCTGACAATGAGGCAAGGGTGAATTTTGATATCTATGATGACGTAGAAAAGTTCTGGATTACTTTAGCAGAGAGACATTCGACTGTTAAAAATCGAGCTATCAAAGTTCTAGTACAATTTGGAACCACCTATATCTGTGAGGCAGCTTTCTCATCAATGGTATTTATATACCCCCAGGTACAAAAAATTAATCAAATCATAATGTACACATGTCAGATATGAAATATGCCACTGTTATAGCATATCAGATATATGATAGAGTAGGAACTTAGAATATTGATTGATATGTTGTTTTATATTACATATTAAACATGAGAGAGCTGTAAATAGTTTCTGACAATGTTTACTTTTATACTCTTGAGTTATGTAATACATTTCCTTATTTGTTTTTACAGTTAAATAAATACGTATAAAAATATGTCTTTATTTATTTTAAGATTCTTCCTCACTAGATAAAATTGTTATATATATATATATACACTTGTTCTTCGTAATGACTTGGGGTCGCACTGGATAGGCAACAGCACTAGAAGGGGTCGCACTGGAAAATGCTTGGGAACCCCTGGTTTAAAACATTATTTGATAACCTGCCACTATATCAGAAGGGGTAAATAAAAAACATCGTAATACCTCTTAAAGTTTATGAAATTAATTCCCCCAAAATAAGTGTGACAACTGATATGAAAAAAAGTGTAAGTAGTGTAAACAAAATTACAAAAACTTCATATTTAGAACATATCTTCCTCATCAGAACTAATATTTAAATTCTCTAATATTTCACTCTTTTAAAAGTGAACGTGCCTCTTCTGACATCTCTCTCAATTTGGGGTTTCTATTCTTTTTTCGAACTGTACTAATGACTGGATCGCTTATACTAAAAGATAATGAATTTGATCTTGCATAGTTTTCAGTTGAGATGTTTTTCTGGAATGATGGAGACGAACATTTCTTATTACTTTATGTAGACATTCTTGGCATTCTTCTGAATAAGAACCAATTGCATATAGATGATTTTTCATCACCAAACCTCCATGTAGAAGTACTTTGTGTACTGAAGCAGGAATTTTATACCATGGATATAAATTTACAATAGTTGTAGCAGCTTTTCGACAATAAGATTCAAATTTTGCAATGTCAACTTGGTTTTGACAACTGAGAACCTGCAAGATACAATAGAGCATATCAATTACTTTCTTGTTCACACCTGTGATTTTGGAAAATATATCTGCATTAGTGTTGAAAACCGGTTTGTAAAATTCCCCTAAAAATCGAAAACTGAAAGAAAAAACTGGTTTTATCGATTGATTTTTATTTGCCTCAAACTTGCGCGAATGTGCAGCTACGCGCTACAGCGCACAAAAAATAACTTCAAATACATTACCTATTAAGTTAAATTGTGACAAACTGGCAACTGCTCTTCAGTATAATTTTTGCCTATCTGGCAACTCGATCTTCAGTTTGTCTCATCATGTAGGCTGTAGTGTAGAGTCAGTTGACTAAAGCCCTATTCACAGTATAAGACCCTTAATGCCCTTTGTTTCTTAAGATGTCATTTCCAAAATAGGGATAAAATCTAAATTAATTTATATATTTTTTCTTAACGAAGAGTCAATTTTCTGTTTTCTAGGTAGGTTTTTTTATTAAAAAATTTTATTTCAATGTTTTTTCCAAAATAGAGAGAAATTTTATTTTTGTTCTTTATAATTTTTTTACAAAAAGAAGTTTATTTCTTTCTAAGTATAGATGTTTTATTTTAAAAAAATTATTTCAAATCTAAATTGTTTGAATGTATTATTTTGGCTAAAATAAAATGTCAGTTGTCATTTTCTTATTCATATGCATACATATGATGATGCATTTTTGCATTCTTTTGACCAAAAAATAGGCGATAAGCTATGCTTGTTAAGCGTTAAAGTCAGTACCTTTCAATTGTGGCTTTTAAAAATTACTATACTTTTTGGTCATAACCAGTTAAAACCGGTTTTCAAAAAACAGATAGATTAAAAACTGGTTTGTAAAGTTTCGATTATTTTTCAACACTAATCTGCATTTTGGAAAGCTCTTCTTGCTGTGTTTCCATCATTTGTTTTTCCAGCCCCTGCTTTCGGATGATCCACCAGTAAATGAAGTTGTTTTCTGAAATCTCACTTGATCTGTTTTTTTCTGGCTTGCACACACTTCTTTTCCTCTTCAGTTCTAGCCATCCATTTTTTAGTTTCTAATTTATATCCAATATGTAAGATAAATTCAAAAAATCTAATCCAGCAATGCAATATTGAGAGAGTATATTCAACAGCATCAGTATTAATTATTTATTTTTTCAAGAGAAAATCAATGTCATTCATTTGGGATGGTTTTGCTAAACATAAATTACATGACTGTGTTGAAGTAGTATCTGTAATTGTATTGATAGCCTTTCCATCAAGCATAGTTAGAGAGAACTCGTATTTCATGGCAATTTCAACTTCAGTATTTTCTCCTACTCTAACTTTGAGTGGTGAATTCGATTTGTTGGAGTTTTGAGTTTATGTAGACTTTTTCTAGTCGACAAATATCTGCTGTCTCCTTTTGAAATTGTAGATGTATTGGTCTACAGTAAATTATGCTCGATGGAATATCATTCGTCCAAGCTGTTTTTGTTCCAACTTCTAAGCTTAATGGAACTAAACATGTGCTAAAAAGACATTCTTCATGTTGAAGGACTTCTTCAAAACAAGCAGCTTCATATTGTTGTTTGTAAATTTTCTGACTTGAGGCACCATCAAATCCCCATTTACAAATTAACTTACCTTGAAGATTTTGAATTTCATTTTCACAGTTCTGCTCGTGTATCATTTGTTTCAGGTTTTCATTTGCTACAATTAGTAATCGGGAAGCTGTGTGACGTAGCAGACTTTCTAATTCACACACAGCTGAAGTTTCTGTAATCAAAATTTGCAGGATAGCATGAAGATTTAGCTTTGGATATTTCGTTCTGAGATGGAAGAATGTTAGCACCATGCAATTTCAAGAAATTTTTCCACGAGCTGTAGTCTTTGTAACTCATATTGGAATTGATGATTTCAGCAAGGGTTTCTTCATTTGTGCATTTAGTAATTGGTTTAGAGGTTAGTAATTTTCTCATTTTAGCTGGTCTGTTGGGTGAAATCATTGCTTGTTTCATGACGAATGAAAAAGATGAATCTTTTGTAGCTTTACCAGCAGAGGAAGCCAAAAGTTTAGAATCCAGTGCCGATAATGCGGAAACCTTTCGTCTTTTTGTTCGTTCGGATGATTCTTCAAATGAAACTGTTGGACGGCCTGGGCAGGGTTTCGGAGCCGGAGCCGGAGTCAGTGGAGCCAGTGAATTTTGCTTACCTGGAGCCGGAGCCGGAACCAGAAACCTTGAAAATATGGCTCCATGGTCTGGCTCCGGGTGATATATTGCTACCTAAATTGTTATTTGTTAAATATAGGTTTAGTTGCAAATTATAATTCTTGTAATATATTACGAAAAATGGTACCATAGGATTCTTGGATTTTATGGAGGTGTGGGAGTTGCAGGAATAATCTGCAAATTTCCATTTTTTAACCATTAAATATTTGGGAAGATTTGTCTTAACAACACTTAATTATATAGGTAAAATTTTTTTATGGCGGTGGAGACCTTAGGTAGGTAGGTACTAACTATTTATCTAAGTAGGTAACTACCTAGATACATACCTAGTAAGGTTGGTCCTTCTGACTTGGATTGAACTATTTTTATTTTTAGGTCAATTATCTTGTATTGCTAAATTTCTTTTTTTTCAGATTCTTTGTAATTTGTACTTGATTCTTTAATTATAATTATCAGTCTATGACCCTTCATAATGGATAGAGATTCAATAAAGAAGTCTGATATATTCAAGTATTTTACTGAAAGTTCAGATAAGAAACACTATGTTTGTATTTGTGAAGTTTCTGATGCTTCGGGAAATATTTCAACGTGTGGAACTAAAATTACCAAGCCTCAAAGCAAAAAGCCTGATGTCTCCTCAAGAGCATATAATTTGAAAAGACACTTGAGTCGATTACATCCTGAAATATAAAAAATGATGGCAGAAAAGAAGTTATATAAATCTAGATATTTATTTTATAATTAACAGAATTTACTATAAAAGATCCGGAGCCAGAGCCGGAGCCAGACTATAAAAAATTTCTGCTCCGGAGTCGGAGCCAGAAGTTTTTTTACCGGCTCCAAAACCCTGGGCCTGGGCCAGCTGCAATTTTGTGACAGTCGTCATTTAGATTCAATGTAACGTTTGAGTTCAACCAATCATTCTTTTTATGTTTCAATTTATCATAGTTTCTTGAACATTCCGAGTAATATTTTCTAGGGTGCATCAAACGCCCCAACTGATGTGGATTTTGCTGGCCAGTTCTGAGCTGTTGCTTCTTGTGTAGTTAAGACCTATGGTGCCAATTTTTGGTCAATTTTTGAAATTTTCACATTCCTACTTTTTAATTGAAAATTAATTTTTTTTGAGAAATTCTCCTTTTTCATGATAAAGTGAGCAACAACAAAGTTGTTTACACAGTGAATGTTTTCAATACTATGGATTTAAACAGTATCAATCATCTATTCTTGTAGTATGCACTATCAGGCTATTTATTTAACACTATTTAGAAATATACTATTTTAGAAAATACTATTTAAAAATACTTGCTTCGTTACAGATTGTTTTTCATGAATGTGCGTGGTAGACAAGACTTATGCCAGTTTCTGCTCGGTACTCTGCCAACAGAAATGGACGAAATTATAAAAGGTTCCCGCCTGCCCACCTATGGGCAAGTATATCGCTCCTTCTCTTATAAAAAGAGCAAATTCGATAGATCCACTGGTTATTTCAAGAAAGTTCTCTATCAAGCTGCAAAGGAAGTTGCAGCACAAGTTGTTCCATTTTATATAAAGGGCGGCATACAACATGTAAGTGAAAAAAAGATTGCCAAGCATATAATGAGATTGCACGATGAAGTGAATAACCTACAAAAAATTCAAATCGACAAAAGAGAGAGCGATAACAACATGAGAAAGATAAACGAATTTTGGGAAAAACTTGATAAGACTATGCCTCTATGGCCAAAGAATGCCATGGAAACTATTACAAATGAGGAAGATAAAGTTTTTCTCAAAAGCATGATGTCTGATAGAACAGCATCATTTGGCTCTTTGGACAAGAAAAATGCTATATCTGCAATAAAATGGAATGAGAGAATGACCAAAAGAAATGAATACTATCAAAAGCAAAAAGTAGACCAGCCTAGCACAAGTTGGGCAACAGATGATTATGAATCAGATGCTGACACTATCACTGGAACAAAACACAACAATGAAGATCAAGACAGTGGTTCTGATAGAGAGGAGTTTGATTTGGAGCCAAAACGAATGCACAAAAGGTGAAAAAAACTGGTGAAGACATTTTCATTCCCTATGATATCCTGAAAGACAAGAGAGTTACTTCTGTGGCGGCAAGGGCCCATGGAGTTACTCCAACTGCTGCTGTAGGTATAATATCTGCATTTGTGCAAGCCTGTGGAGGAGACACTGACAAACTTAGTTTGTCATATGCATCAGCATCTCGAGCAGCTGCAGCCAATGTAAAGGAAATGGCAGAAAAAATCTGAGGTTTATGGCAACCATCAGACATTGGAACCATTCACTGGGATGGAAAGCTGATGAGAACGCTGAACAACAAACACCATGAAGAAGAACGTCTCCCAGTACTATTTTCAGGTAATTTATAACCTTCAAATTCTTGTCCATAAAAATTTTAACATGCAAATTGCACAGCAATGTTCAGTAACCAATGTGGCTTGCTATTAAAGTAAAATTACTGAAAGTGTATATTTAGTACTAAACAAAATAATAGTAAAGAGAATCATCTAAAATACACATTGCTGCATTGCTATTTTTTCTGAACTTTCATGAAATGGAACTGTAAAACTGCTTGGTGTTCCAAAGCTGCAATCGGGTGAGGCACGAAGTATCGGAGATGCAACATATCAACTACTGAAGCAATGGAAGTGCACAGACAATGTTGCCGCAATGTGTTTTGATACAACTTCCGTTAATACAGGTAAAAATGATACATAGCTCAAAAACACATTCATTCCAAAGGCATGGAGCTGGATTTGGTAAGCCAATATTTCCATCGCTTGATGCCCTGCATGCAAACTCTCAAGATCTATCTTCCTTTGTCAATGATGGGTCATGGGTATTTTTCAAGACACTCCAATGCAACCCTACTTTCTTGCAGGAGAACCCTGAAAATTGGGCGATCAATCCATCCTACAAGCAATGTCAGGAAAAAGTCTGCAATCTAAAGGTTGTTAATGATTCTGCCGAATGAGGTGTCAAATTGGCCAGTGATTATTTAAAGTGTTCTAAGAAAGAAACCCTCTACCAAGATACATTGCAAGTAGTTGAGGAAAATTATGAAAAAATTGTCAATATGAGAAAAAACAAAAATTTGAAAAAATTAAAATGGCTCCTGACAGCTTAACTTAAGGTGTTGTTTAGTGATAAATGCTTTAAACAGGATTCTGCCCATTTTGCTTGTTTCATAGTTCTGCTTTTGCTCTTTTTTGTAAATTTTTGCTAATTTTGTTAATTTGTCTTTTTTTAATTTTCTATTAAAAAATGGGAATGTGAAAAATTTAATAAAAAGGAAAAAATTGTTTATTTTGTATTCACCACAATGAGGAGCAAGACATATGTGCCGGCCAGTAGTGTGATATCAATTTAAAATTTTTATGGGGCGTTTGATGCACCCTAAATTTCTAGTTTCTAAAAGTCTTATTTTCTCAAGGCATTTGTCTTCAGTAACTGAATCAAGTTTAATTTGGATATTATTTTCCTGAAGCATAAAAAACAAGATCAAATTTGTGATAGTTTTATTGTTTATCCCATTCTGACGGATAAAAGGCAAAATTTGAATTTTCTTCATTTGTATGACCACCATTGTTTACATCTGAAAAGAAAAAGAAAAATCTTTTATTAACTAAAATGTTAAAAAGAGTGCTTATAAAATATTAGAATAGTTATGTTTGTGATTGTTGTTATATTATAATTTAATATAATTAACTAAATTAAGGTGACTAAAATTAAAGAATTTCCAATTTTAACTATATTCTGCCGAAATAGCATTAAAACTTTCAAAATATTCATGAATTTGTTAAATGTTTTGAGCATGTAAACATGTCAAGTTCTAAACAAGAAATTAAAAATTTCAAAAGTTTGAAAAATGTGCTAATTTAGTTAAGTAGTAATTGGTTTGTGGTTCAAAAGAGTACAAAACGATTGGGCAAGTAAAAATTTTCAAAATAAATAGTAACACTGAAATAGAAGTTTTAATCAGGTTTTTCCGTAGGCTTTATCTTACTTAGTTGTGACGCTTTATCTACCCGTTATTTACTTAGTGTTGCCACAAATGTCCAATTGCTTTTTGTTTTTTTATATAAAACCTATTCCAGTCACAAAAATAAAATGCTAAAACATATTAATTATCGAACTAGCCTACAATACATACTAAGGTGTGATTAAAACTTCGTGTTCAAACAATATCAAAGTTTGGAAATGGCATTAACTTACCTCTTGTGAGCTGTTTCAACACTCAAATATGAAAAAAGCCTGGACATTAGTCCCCGAGTACGTGTCTTTTATACTTGACAATCTTGCAAACATGTATAAACGTGAATAAACATGGCGCTGCAAACTGAAACACTGTAACACAGGGTGCCTTTTTCTTCCCCTATGAGCAGCCGGGGCATCAGGAGAGGTGGCAGGGGCATCAGGAGAGGCACCAGGGTCTGGGTCGAACACATGGCGGCTGGTGATAGGCCTAGCTGTCACGTGGGGCGAGCGTGGCTTGGCTGGTGTAGACGTGTGCCGTGGTTTTTTCCATACACGGCGTCTGGTCTCCTCATCACTATGACTACTCTCATCATCGTTTTCACTTGGTTCAGGTACATATTCTTGTCAATGTCACTATCGTGCATGACCTCATATTCTAGGTCATCTTCATTCTCTTCATCATCAGTTTCACTATAATCAGGTAATTCCCCAGTTGTGTTTATAATTCTTTCAAGCTCATCACTTGCGTAATACTTCACCTGTTTATTAGACATGATTCTTGCAATAGTAATAGCACTTTAGTACACCTAGAATGTCATAATCAATGCCTGTAAAGAAAAATAACGTAAATAGCAAACCAGAATATGTACACCACTGCAAACCTTGGGAGATTTCCACCCGCTAATAATTGCACCTTGTATCACAAACATCGGGTGAAAATCACCCAAAATGTACTCTACAGGAAAAATCAAGCGAGCGACACTTAAACCACTACCCCTCGACCACGGCTAAACACGCACTGCAGCTACTGGGCAAAGCAGGTGGCTGCCACCACTCGCCACAACATGGTCACGTGATCAAAATATCGTGGGGTGATTTTCACCCGAGGTTTGTGTTCTAGGGTTAAAGTTTTAGCAGTTTAATGAAGTCTAAAATCTAAAATCTAGTGTAATTTTTGGTGCTTTATCTAAATTTATTTTTTTTGTATAATAATTCAGTGTAGGAGTTATTGAATTGTTAGGTTAGGCTAGTTTCTTAGCATCAAATCATTGATGACTGTAAGTAATCCATAATTTAATTATTTGTTGGCTTTGTGTCTAAGGTAAGCACATTCTGATCTGGTCAGTATAGTTAATGTTGACTATTATTTATCCAAGATTTATCTTGGAACAAAATCTATATTATTTTTCTATAAGTGCCATCCAAGCTGAGAATACATCCAAAATTTTAAAATCTGTTAAGAAAGGTGGGTCCTTTCATTTTGCCTGACACATCATAGCATAACAATCATTCCTTTTTATCATTTTTCTCATTTTTCTTTACGCTTCTTATATTTTAAAGTATTAAAGAAAACTAAGTTATTAATTAATTCTAAGGTATTATTATAGTATTACACCTGTCTAACTTCCAGCAATTATTATACATTCATTAGGTACATTTTTTAATTCTAAGACACTTTTCTTCTATAGCGTTTCCGTCCAAATGCTTCGTTTTCGAGATAAACATTTCTTTTGGTGTGTATCTAGTGCATGTTCATACGTTCATTTGTGTGTTCGCTTGTGTTGACATCACATGTCTGCCCAATCAGAGCACTCCATCCATTTCAAATTTGAATTAGTTTGCTACCGGAATGGCTTTGTGTAACATGTGTTCGTTCGATTATTACCGCTGTATTGTTGCTTTCTATGAAAATTTAGAAAAAAGTGTTGAGTTTCTGTGTGCTCATGGTGTTCTACCGACAGTAGTGAAGTGTCCACATTGTAAAACGGAGTGTACATATCGTCAAGACCAGAAACTGTGGCATTGTAGAAAAAGTTACGTTGTACTTAAAACGAAGAAAAGACGGTACTGTGATTATTCTGTCTTAGATTTTAAAGGTAATTCCTGTTTTTCTTTTAGGATAGGTTAGGTTAGGTCAGGTCAATTTTGAAGGTGAAATTTGTTTTTCCTATGGTTTTTGATGTGTTTTGAACGAATCTGACCTTCAAAACCGTCGGAAATGACTCGTTTTCTGTGATTCCCCACATTGCCGGCTGGGGGCGGGGGTATCTCAAAAACGAGTCATTTCCGACGGTTTTGAAGGTCAGATTCGTTCAAAACACATCAAAATTTACCAATTCTAAATATAAATCTACTCAATTTAAATCTAAATTAAACAAATTTATTTCTAATTACTTACTTAGTTATTTAACGCGTGGCTTGGTTTTACTATATCTAACCAATTAATTTAAATCTATCGAATGAAGAGTTTGAGCTTGCCTTAGGAGTAATTTAATTGTAAGTAAATATAATTAAACATTTGATCCAGTGCATATTGTGCCAAATTTTACACCGAATTATATCTTGCCACATGGTAGATATTTCTATGAAATATAGTTTAGTACATATGATACAATTTATGTACTCCCCTTTATTCTAATATTAAGTGTGGTTACGCTTTAAAATCTAAGGATAAGATTGTTAGGGTTAAGGTTAGGATTAGGCTGCGTGTATCTTTTCTGTATATATTTAGGGTTAAGGTTAGGATTAGGCTGTGCATATCTTTTCTGTATATATTTAATCATTTAAGGTATAATTATATCATTATACCAATTTAACTCTATAAAGGGAAGCAAGTGAAGAGTATTGGCTTAAAATTAAATCTATTAAACATATTTGCCATCATTATTTTATTAATAGCATTCAAGTTGTGAGAACCATAAGCTCAAGGTTTAATTTAAACAATACCTTGTCGAACCTGATGTAAGGGTTGATGCGGGTAGCTGTAAAGATACTTTTTAGACTGCTGAATTTTCCACAAAATGGTCCTTTGAAGTGGGATATGTTTAAGGCTGTTTTGAGGCTTAAATCTACTTAAATCTACGTTAAAATTAACTCTATTTAATTTTACCTTAAAATCTACTATTTTACAAAATATTTTGTTAGTCTTTTTCTTGCCTCAATTGCATCCACAAGTGCATCCAATCAAATTCTATATTTGGAGTCAGTTCTCCATAGATATTCATCCAATTTTCAATTCTAAAATCTAAATACAGTAACTCAAAATGACTGATGTGATGAAACGTAGTGGTCATCGTACTATGGCAAAATGGCTTATCACTGAAAATATTAAATTTATTTCCACTGATACCTGATCTCAACAAAATTGAAGCTACTCATAATCTGTTACGTAATCAAAGTTATAAAATTCTTGAGTACGTATGATGACAAAATTCATGCAGAATTATCTGATGATGAACTCATCACAGATATGACTACTGCTTTGGAATAGCAGAGTGAACTTGAGCAACATGTTCTAATTAATAAATTTATAAAACAAAGAGAAGCTGATGTGGCAGCTCATAGTAAACAAAAAGAACAGGCAGTCAAATTGCCTATTATTAAGCTTCCTATGTTTTCTGGTAATCCTTTGGAATGGCAACACTTCTGGGATATATTTGAAAACCCTATTCGTGAGCATGATGATATATCAGGTACTCAAAAATTTACATATCTATTGGGTCAGCTTAAGGATGAAGCCTTACAGCTTCTTGATGGTTTTACTACCACAAATGATCATTATGAAGAGGCTGTTAAGCTTCTCTGTGAGAGTTATGCCTCACAAAATAATTCAAGCGCATTTACATGCTATTTTTGATCTGGAATGTCTCAGAGCTAATTCTACTGAAATTACTAAATTTTGCTGCGCCCAATATGAATGCCATCTCCATGGTCTCAAAGTTATGGGCACAAATATTGATGAAGCTGGTCTTGTTTTCGGCGCCCTATTGCTACGTAAGTTACTGAATTGCGTTAGGGATAATATTAATTGAGCTGCTAAGTCTGATTATTGGGATCTAGATAGTTTTAGGAAAGCTATTGACAATAAAATATCATTGCTACAGTCACTAGAGCCTGAAAGCATGCCTACTGAGCATGTTAAATCTAATTTTAATTATGTAAAAGGCAAAGCAAATTTCCATGATATTCGCTCTAAGTGTAACACTAATTTTTATAAATCTAATTATAACAAATCTTCTGTGTGTTCTTTTTCCATTGCTAGTAAAAATGGAAACAAGGAAAATCGAATAAAACTTTGTGCATTCTGGTGATCAGAGCATAAGGTTCCTGAGTGTCCTAAGTATAACAGTCCCAAATTACGCTCAGAGGTCTCGTGCTTTAAATCTATGCCTCAAATATTTGAGGAATAATCATAAAACATCAAACTGCATGAGTAAATTTTCATGTAGGTTTTGTCAAAATAGACATCATTCTGCTGTGTGTTTTAAATCTGCAAATGAGTTGATTAACACCAATAGGCAGAGTGAAGAGGAACAAACTGAGTGAGCAGTCACTTTAGTGCAGCCGCTTTAACCAAAAACAAATCAAGCACAGCATTGCCTGCTGCCATGTTGCTTGTAGTAACTGACTATGGTGTAATTAATTTATGCATGCTTTTCAATCAAGGATCACAGAAAAGCTTCATGCTCAAATCTATAGTGACAGAATGCAACATAAAACCTTGCAAGAAGACCAACTGTCTTATTGATGGTTTCAACTCTAGCAGTAAAACACAGAGCTATGATGTAGCTAAAATTCTAATTCAAACTAAATCTAATAAACATGAAATTGAAGTCATTCTGGTTGATAGACTTCCATCTAAAGTTGTTATTCCAGGGATAACACAAACCATTCAAATTTTAAAATCACAAGGCATACAATTAGCTTCTTTGGTGATTAAAAAGGACTCTATTAATGAAATTAGCATTTTAATTGGTTCTGACTATTACGGTACTTTAATTTTATTACTGGTCAAACTAAGCATAATGACATTCATTTGTTAAAAACAGAGTAGGTAATGTCATCAGTGGTCCAATTAAATTCAAATCAACTAAGAAACCTAGCAACCTAAATTGCAATCTAAATTCTAATTTATCCGTACTTAGAGTTGGAGTGTACGAGACTAATTCTGGTTCCAAGATTGACAAATCGTGGGATCTTGATTCTTTAGGAATCAAAATAAATGAACCAAACTTTGAGCATAGTCATGAAAAAATTCTACGAAGACATTACCTACTGTAATGACAGATATGAAGTCATATTTCCTTGGAAGGAAAATCATCCCCCTCTGCCTTCTAATTATGGTATGGCAAAGGGTAGACTTTTGTCTACTAACAAACTAAGGAAAACCGAGAAGATTTAAAACATTACAATGATGTGATACAGGATCACATCACTAAAGAATTTGTGGAGTTAGTCCCAAATTTTCAAACTCTATGAAACAATTCTAATATCCACAATTTGTCACATCACGGAATTAAGAGAGATTTGGCTACCACTCCTCTAAGAATTGTTTTTGATTGTTCAGCAGGTAATCCAAGTTTTAACGAATGTATGTACACTGGACCATCTCTAATCCATGATTTTATTGAGATTTAGGTTAGGTCATTATGCTTCCGTTAGTGATATTGCGAAAGCCTACCTTATGATTTCACTTAATGAAAAGGATCAACCCGTTTCCTATGGCCTGAAAATCCTTTTAACCCTGACTCACCCATTTGTGTTTACTGCTTTAAAGTGGTTTTGTTCGGAGCAATGTGCAGTCAGTTTCTACTGAATGCCACAATTCTACACCATTTGAGAGAACATTCCTCTCTGGTGAGCAAGCAGGTTGAACGTAATATATACGTGAATAATCTCATATTCTTGTCAGACAATGAAAATCACTTGCTGAGCTTCTATCAAGAATCTCAAACGTTGCTCAGCGCAGCTCATCTGACTTTGAGAGAATGGGCCACGAATTCAACCTCCCTTAATGCCTGGCCATTATGGAGCAAAACAACAGAGTCAAGTTGGGTAAACCTATTAAGGTTTTAGGAATGATATGGGACAAGGAATCGGATGCGCTAGCTACTCTATCCTCACTTTGTATTCAATAATTTTAATTTAATAATAATTTTTGTTTCCACAACCCATGTTTCCACATGGGTTGTGGAAACAAAAATTAGATTGGGATGACCCATTGAACGATGAGCTAAGCAGTGAATGGATAACTATCTCAAGAAAGCAAAACTATAAAAAATCTGGCCATCCCACGAAATCTAAATTTAAACGAAACTGTATCAATGCATGCATTTTCAGATGCCAGCACAAAAGCCTATGGAACAGCAATTTATTTTGTGTCTAGAAACAAATCTATTTTAATTATGTCAAAGGTAAAGGTTTTACCTTTGAAAGGTTTATCAGAACTGATGGCAATGAGTTTGTCATCTCGCTTAATCAACTACATTCTAGAAGCTTATTCTCAAGAACTCCAATTCGATCATATATGTTTATGGTTGGACACTAGAGTTACTCTGTCGTGGTTAGCAACAAATAAGCCTTTGAAGCCTTACGTAGACAATCGCATAAATGAAATCAAGAAGTTGAGTTGGTATCTCAAGCTGAGATTAAATATGTACCAACGAAAGAAAATCCTAGTGGTCTTATATCATGAGGTATCACTGCTAAAGCATTGTTTGAGTCCAACAAGTGGTTTGTTGGACTCGATTGGTTATGTAATGAAGAAGAATGGCCAGAAAACATTGAAACACAAGAAAGCGAAGAATTTCTTGTTGAAACTCACCCTGTAGTGTCACACGACTGAAACAATTCTCGATAAATCAATATGGTAGCATGAGTAAATTAATTCATGTTATGGTGCTAGTCTTCCGATTCATTAAATTAATCAAGAAGCAAACTAATCAATCATGTTCTGTAGATAATCATGAAATCAATCTACAAGAAATTCAAGATGCTGAAGATTATTTAACCCAAACAGCAGGGTTGCCAGACCGTGCTAAATTTGGCAAATATTGCCAAAAAAAAGTATTTTTTTAAAAATTTGCTATTTTTTTATTGGTAAAATTTTTTTTGGCAAAAAAAAAAAAGCCATTTTTTAAATATCCTTTGCCAAAAATAGCTAACAGCCCAACATTAGCAAAATACCAACACTTAATGACTTAGGGTGTGAACATAGCAAATCCAGGTTACATGTATACAGGTTACCTCCTCCAATCAGCGTGAAGAATTCAAATATGTTCTCCAATCAGCGTGAAGAATTCAAATCATCGTATTTGAATTCTTCACACTGATTGGAGGTTGTATTTGAATTCTTCACGCTGATTGAAGGAGGTATACATGTTCACAACTTCACACCCTTAGTGCAGACGCTGCTGGCTGAGGCGTATGATGTATCTAGACTAGTTACTCCACATGAACCCATTGTGATCAAGTTGCGTGCTAATTATTATTATCATTTATTAGCTTTTATGTGACTCATTTGTTATCAAATACTTATTTTAAGTGTAGATTAACTACCCATAAATCATAATGGCCAAAGTGCAGAAGATTGAAAAAAATTGGAAGATCAAATACAAGTCATGGCTTATTAACTCTCCAATTGCGGATTCTGAATTATGGTGCAAATTATGCAAATGTAACATCAAAGCCAAGAAGTTTAATGCAGAAATGCATGCTTGCTCACAGAAGCACAAGAAGTCTTCTAAAGAAATTCTAAGTTCAACAAGCATTGTTAAGTTTCTCAGCCAGAATAACAAGATGAAGATATTTGATATTAAATGGAGTGTGGGCATTGCATGTCACTCGGCTATTAGATCCACTGATCATCTAACAGATATTATAAGCAGCTGTTCAGTCAAGAATGAATCTCTTCATGATCTAAAACTTCATCATTCCAAATGCACCAGTATTTTGAATAATGTGGTCTATCCATGTCTCCAGGGAAACATAATCAACGACATTAGAATGATGCCATTTTCACTTATTATTGATGAATCGACGGATGTTTATGTGATGAAACACTTATGCATTTGTGTCAGATACTTCAAGGAGGATAGTGCATTAATTATCACAACTTTTTTATCTTTACTACCTGTCCTCTCAACTACTGCATCATCACTTTTTGCTGACATCAAAAACTTTTTCGATGAAAATAAAGTGCCTCTATCTAATATCATTGGGTTGGGTACTGATGGTGCATCAAATCTTTGTGGTTGCAATAACTGTGTATACAAGGATCAAAGAATTTTCTTCAAATTGTGTTCTAGTCAGGTGTATTTGTCATAGTTTAAGTCTGTGTGCAAAGCGTGCTTTCGATGAACTTCCATCAAATTTAAGCTTTTTATTGTCAGAAGTTGCAAAACACTTCAAATTTAGTTCTCAAAGAAGGTGACTATGAAAAATTATTTGAAATAATGAATGCAAATGTCCCCAATTTACATCCTACCAGATTTGTAACCCCTTCAGACACTCACTGGCTTGTAATGGGAAAGGTTGTTTATGCAATTGTGACAGTGGCATGAACTCTGCCTATTTCAAGTCAATAGAATGTAATAGGAATTATACATGTAGACTGCTTCAAGAAATGCTAAATGATGTGACAAATTATCTATATTTAGTCTTTGTGCTACCTCTCATAAATGAATTTGAGAAAATCAATTCTTCATTTCAGCATTCAAATGCTGATCAGTGTCAGTTGTTTGATGATTTAAATGTGTTTTTTCTTGCATTAAGAAGTAGAATTTGTAAACAGCCATATATAAACAAGTATGAAATTATTGAAGAGCAACATTTAAAATCTCTGGATGAAATAGATTTCGGTGCAAAATTTATTCGGGAACTTCATAATTCCAACTTGCCAAAAGAAACAAAAATGTGTGTCAAAAAGTGGTGCTTAAATTTTCTAATAGTTGCTTCAAATGAGGTATGTAGAAGACTGCCAGACAAGTTTCAATTTTATGAAACTCTGAAATCCTTTCATCCAGATATTAGCACAGTTTGCTATAACTAATTTATGCCTCCCCATATCAAATGCTTTTGTTGAAAGAGTACCTATTTAGCCAAGTCTCCATTGTCAAAAATAAGCTGAGAAATAGAATGGGTGGTAGGCTGTTGAATTCTATTTTGATGATCAGGTCTCATTGTATGTTAACAAATTCATGCTGCAAAGATTTTAATGTAAGTGATGAAATGTTGCTTAAATTTAATAGTGATGCTATGTATAAATCAACTCAAAAAAACTTCTAATGATTTGCTTGAAGCTGAGGCTGAGCTATTATTGTCTGATGTAGTATTTGAATAAAGCACATTTGAAATGGGAAGGTGTTTTTATTTTCTTTTTGTCAAATTTTAATATAAGAAGTTTCAAAATGGTAACGTATTCTTCCAAAATGATGATGCCAAAAAAAATGCTATTTTTGAAAAATCCTTTGCCAAAAACTGGCTGAAAGTTTGCTATAAACTCTCTCAACCATCTGGCCACCCTGGTCCTAAGTATAACACACCCAAATTACGCTCGAAGAGGTCTTGTGCTTTAAATCTATGCCTCAAATGTTTGAGGAATAATCATAAAATATCAAACTGCATGAGTAAATTTTCATGTAGGTTTTGTCAAAATAGGCATCATTCTGCTTTGTGTTTTAAATCTGCAAATGAGTTGATTAACACCAATAGGCAGAGTGAAAAGGAACAAACTGAGTGAGCAGTCACTTTAGTGTCAGCCGCTTTAACCAAAAACAAATCAAGCACAGCATTGCCTGCTGCCATGTTGCTTGTAGTAACTGACTACGGTGTAATTAATTTATGCATGCTTTTCAATCAAGGATCACAGAAAAGCTTCATGCTTAAATCTATAGTGACAGAATGCAACATAAAACCTTGCAAGAAGACCAACTGTCTTATTGATGGTTTCAACTCTAGCAGTAAAACACAGAGCTGTGATGTAGCTAAAATTCTAATTCAAACTAAATCTAATAAACATGAAATTGAAGTCATTCTGGTTGATAGACTTCCATCTAAAGTTGTTATTCCAGGGATAACACAAACCATTCAAATTTTAAAATCACAAGGCATACAATTAGCTTCTTTGGTGATTAAAAAGGACTCTATTAATGAAATTAGCATTTTAATTGGTTCTGACTATTACGGTACTTTAATTTTATTACTGGTCAAACTAAGCATAATGACATTCATTTGTTAAAAACAGAGTAGGTAATGTCATTAGTGGTCCAATTAAATTCAAATCAACTAAGAAATCTAGCAATCTAAATTCTAATTTATCCGTACTTAGAGTTGGAGTGTACGAGTCTAATTCTGGTTCTGAGATTGACAAATCATGGGATCTTGATTCTTTAAGAATCAAAATAAATGAACCAGACTTTGAGCATAGTCATGAAAAAATTCTACGAAGACATTACCTACTGTAATGACAGATATGAAGTCAGATTTCCTTGGAAGGAAAATCATCCCCCTCTGCCTTCTAATTATGGTATGGCAAAGGGTAGACTTTTGTCTACTACTAACAAACTAAGGAAAACCCGAGAAGATTTAAAACATTACAATGATGTCATACAGGATCACATCACTAAGAATTTGTGGAGTTAGTCCCAAATTCTCAAACTCTATGAAACAATTCTAATATCCACAATTTGTCACATCACAGAATTAAGAGAGATTTGGCTACCACTGCTCTAAGAATTGTTTTTGATTATTCAGCAGGTAATCCAAGTTTTAACGAATGTATGTACACTGGACCATCTCTAATCCATGATTTAGGGCACATTTTATTGAGATTTAGGTTAGGTCATTATGCTTCCGTTAGTGATATTGCGAAAGCCTACCTTATGATTTCACTTAATGAAAAGGATCAACCCGTTTCCTATGGCCTGAAAATCCTTTTAACCCTGACTCACCCATTTGTGTTTACTGCTTTAAAGTGGTTTTGTTCGGAGCAATGTGCAGTCAGTTTCTACTGAATGCCACAATTCTACACCATTTGAAAGAACATTCCTCTCTGGTGAGCAAGCAGGTTGAACGTAATATATACATGGATAATCTCATATTCTTGTCAGACAATGAAAATAACTTGCTGAGCTTTTATCAAGAATCTCAAATGTTGCTCAGCGCAGCTCGTCTGACTTTGAGAGAATGGGCCACGAATTCAACCTCCCTTAATGCCTGGCCATTATGGAGCAAAACAATGGAGTCAAGTTGGGTAAACCTATTAAGGTTTTAGGAATGATATGGGACAAGGAATCGGATGTGCTAGCTACTCTATCCTCACTTTGTATTCAATAATTTGAATTTAACAAAAAGGCTGGTCTTGAGCAATGTTGCTAAGGTGTTTGACCCTTTAGGCCATTTAAACCCTGTTACAATCAAAACGCGCATGTTTCTACATGGGTTGTGGAAACAAAAATTAGATTGGGATGAGCCATTGAACGATGAACTAAGCCAGGGGTCCCCAACCTTGGGCCCGTGAGCACCATGGTGCCTGCCAACCCTTTTGCGTGTGCCTGCCACTGACTGACTACGATTGATAAGTTTTTATTTAAATTTTTAATAAAATGTTAAGTATGTTACATATTTTAAATATTTAGTTACTAAATATTTAAAATATGTAACATACTTAACATTTTATTAAATTTTAGTAGTTAATTACAGAAACAGATGCTCATTTATTTGAAAATAATTTTCTTTATAAATAAATTAAGTTATCATTTTGATAATTTTTCTAAGATTTTTAGTTAGCCCATCCTTGTTTTTTTTTGTGTATTATGTTCATTATTTTACATAGGAATTAAATGTTTTTTTTTGTGTATTATGTTCATTATTTTACATAGGAATTAAATGTTTTTTTTGTGTATTATGCTCATTATTTTACATAGAAATTGTTTTTTTTTGTGTATTATGTTCATTATTTTACATAGGAATTAAATGTTTTTTTTGTGTATTATGTTCATTATCAAGTCCAACTATAAATTTGCCTTGAAAAAATAAATGGTGCCCACTGCACTACTGGTAGTCTTGAATGTGCTCTTTGGCACAAAAAGATTGGGGACCCCTAAACTAAGCAGTGAATGGATAACTCTATCTCAAGAAAGCAAAGCTATAAAAAATCTGGCCATCCCACGAAATCTAAATTTAAACAAAACTGTATCAATGCATGCATTCTTGGATGCCAGCACAAAAGCCTATGGAACAGCAATTTATTTTGTGTCTAGAAACAAATCTATTTTAATTATGTCAAAGGTAAAGGTTTTACCTTTGAAAGGTTTATCAGAACTGATGGCAATGAGTTTGTCATCTCGCTTAATCAACTACATTCTAGAAGCTTACTCTCAAGAACTCCAATTCGATCATATATGTTTATGGTTGGACACTAGAGTTACTCTGTCGTGGTTAGCAACAAATAAGCCTTTGAAGCCTTACGTAGACAATTGCATAAATGAAATCAAGAAGTTGAGTTGGTATCTCAAGCTGAGATTAAATATGTACCAACGAAAGAAAATCCTAGTGATCTTATATCATGAGGTATCACTGCTAAAGCATTGTTTGAGTCCAACAAGTGGTTTGTTGTACTCGATTGGTTATGTAATGAAGAAGAATGGCCAGAAAACATTGAAACACAAACTCACCCTGTAGTGTCACACGACACTGAAACAATTCTCGATATAAATCAATATGGTAGCATGAGTAAATTAATTCATGTTATGGTGCTGGTCTTCCGATTCATTAAATTAATCAAGAAGCAAACTAATCAATCATGTTCTGTAGATAATCTTGAAATCATTCTACAAGAAATTCAAGATGCTGAAGATTATTTAACCCAAATAGTACAAAGGGAGCCCTTACCTGAGGAATTCTTATACTTTGAAAATCAATCTTAATCAAACAATTTAATCTTTTCATTCAGGAAGGGGTTTTAAGATGCAAGGAAAGACTTGGGAAGTCTGACCTTACTTATGATGCAAAATATCCTATACTTTTGCCTAAAAATAATCATTTTACCAAGTTAACTATTCTAAAATATATTCAGTTAGGACATGCAGGTATTTCCCAGGTGGTTTATTCTTTGCAGCAGAAATGGTGGATTCCACAAATTAGATGGAGTCAAATCTATCCTCAAATCATGTGTGATTTGTAAACACCTGCATGGGAGACATTTTTCTCTTCCTCCTATGCCGGGTTTACCATCACTGCGGATTGTGGAATCACATCCATTTTCAGTTGTGGGAGTAGACTACACCGGAGCGCTACATGTGAAGGGTCAAGGCAGATTTATCAAAATGTATGTCTGTCTTTTCACATGTGCTGTGACTAGGCTATTCATTTAGAATTAGTGGAAGACAATACTGCTACCTCTTTCTTACGAGCATTTAAAAGGTGTATTCATCACTGAGGATGCCTTCGCATAATCTCGCATAATCTATAGTGATAACTCTAAAACATTTACAGCGGCTTCTCAATTCTTAATGAAAATACAAAAGGATTCCAAAGTCAACGCCTTCCTAAAGCTACATAAATGCGAATGGTGGTTCATTCCTAGTCAGTCTCTGTGGATGGGAGAATTTTGGGAAAGATTAATAGGCTTAACCAAAACTTTTCTAAAGAAAATCTTAGGACATTCCTTCATACCATTGGAGGATCTCCAAATATTACTTGTTGAAGTTGAAGCATTTATCAACAATCGGCCCATCACTCGTGTGAGTGATGACTTAAATGATCCTCAAGCTTTAACTCCTTCCCATTTACTACACGGAAGAAACTTAACAACTGTGGACCATCATCAAACTTTGGAACCTGAAAATTTAAATGCTAGGCAAAATAGATATTCTAAAATCAAGAATCAATTCTGGAAGTGCTGGCAGAAGGAATATTTAGTTTCTCTTAGGAATAATGGGAAATGGAAAAAATCATCAATCAACCAGGAAGTCCAAGTCGATGACTTGGTACTAATCTATCAAGACGGATCTTGTATGAACTGGCAGATGGGACGAATCACTGAACTCGAACCTGGTATCGACAGATTTATTTGTTTGGTGAAATTGAAAACATCATCCGGCATTGTCAGTAGATCTTTAATACATTTATATCCGCTAGAATTAAATGCTGAAAGTTCATCCAACTCATCTCCGAACTCTACTCAAACCTCTGGCCATTCCACTCCATCTATTTCTAATCCAAATGCTACCCTTAGAAGATCTACTTGCGTAGTAGCTCAAAAAGCCAGAGATCGAATAAGACCTCAATTGATTGATGATTAATTAGTTTTTTTCTTTTGGCCTGGAGTATGTTTACAATATTTAGACAGTAGGTTCAAAAACTCTTAAAATATACTCTCAATGGCATAAGTTATCAAAATATATTTAAAAACAATTAAAACCTATTAAAACATAGCCACAAACCAACCAAAATCAATGAAAATACATAATGAATAATTCATATTCGATCATAATAATTATGTATTCTACAAAAAGTCTATAAATCCACAATATATGTAAATATAGTTTCATTTTCTTCCGAAATTGTATAAACCAACTATGAAGCTTCTCAAAGATTCTAGAAGCGGAAGTTGAGGTTAGATTAGGTTCTTAGGAGTCTATGCTCAGCTTTTGCTTTGTGAGGAAGTCTCCAGTTTTCCCGATTCAAAGTGTTCAGTTAGGAAATTTATTTGCTTTTAGCTTTGATTTAAAGATTTAGCAGTTTAATTAAATCTAAAATCGTGTAATTTTTTTGTGCTTTATCTAAATTATTTTTTTTGTATAATAATTCAGTTTAGGAGTTATTGAATTGTTAGGTTAGGCTAGTTTCTTAGCATCAAATCATTGAGGACTGTAAGTAATCCATAATTTAATTATTTGTTGGCTTTGTGTCTAAGGTAAGCACATTCTGATCTGGTCATTATAGTTAATGTTGACTATTATTTATCCAAGATTTATCTTGGAACAAAATCTATAACATTTTTCTATAAGTGCCATCCAAGCTGAGTATACATCCAAAATTTTAAAATCTGTTAAAGGTGGGTCCTTTCATTTTGCCTGACCAATCATAGCGTAACAATCATTCCTCATTCCTCATTTATCGTTTTTCTTTGCGCTTTTTATATTTTAAAGTATTAAAGAAAACTAACTTATTCTAAATATAAATCTACCCAACTTCAATCTAAATTAAATAAATTTATTTATAATTATTTACTTAGTTATTTAACGTGTGGCTTGGTTTTACTATATCTAACCAATTTAAATCTATTGAATGAAGAGTTTAAGCTTGCCTTAGGAGTTATTTAATTGTAAGTAAATATAATTAAACATTTGATCCAGTGCATATTGTGCCAAATTTTACGGCGAATTATATCTTACCACATGGTACATATAATAGGATTCTATGAAATATAGTTTAGTACATATGATACAATTTATGTACTCCCCTTTATTCTAATATTAACATGCTCAGTAGCCTTGCTTTCGGGCTCTACTAACTGTAGCTATGATATTTCATTGTCAATAGCTTTCCTAAAACTTAACTATCTAGATCCCAATAATCAGACTTAGCAGCTCAATTAATATTATCCTTAATGCGATTTGGTAATTTACGTAGCAATAGGGTGGCAAAAACAAAACCAGCTTCTTCAATATTTGTGCCCATAATTTTGAGACCATGGAGATGGCATTCATGTTGGGTGCAAAATTTACTAATTTCAGTAGAATTAGCTCTGGGACATTCCAGATCAAAATTAGCGTGTAAATGTGCTTGAATTATTTTGTGAGGCTTACCATAATTCACAGAAAAGCTTAACAGCCTCTTCATAATGATCATTCATGATAGTAAAACCATCAAGAAGCTAGAAGGCTTCATCCTTAAGTTGACCCAATAGATATGTACATTTTTGAGTGCCTGGTATATCATGATGTTCATGAATAGGGTTTTTAAATACAGGGTGTCCCAGAATTAACTATCTATTTCAATGAAATTGGACAAATTTAATAAAAACTGACATAATTTTGTGTTTATTACTAAATTATGATACAAAAACAGATTTATAAATCATAAGTCAAAACTTTATTTACTTGAATGTGATAAGCCTTTTTCATCAGTGTCAAACGCAAGATTCTATGAACTGTTGTCTTGGATATGTTGAGTCTTCGACCGGCCTCCCTAACCGAAGTTGTTGGTTCATCCTCAAACAATTGTCATACCTGTTCGGTACTGTTACGTGGTCCTTGGGCGTCCTCTTCCCACCTCATTGTGTACGGATCCAGTTCTTTTAAATTTGTTCACAAGTTCACGAATCGCTTTGCCTGTAGGACCGGTTCTGTGGAATCTTCTTGTAAATTTTTCTCTGATTTCATTACATTGCATTCCTTTGATACGGGATGTTACAACAAAGATGCGTTCTTGTGTATTCATTATTAATAGGGTTCTGAAAGAGAATGAAAATAAAACTATGAAAAAATTATGAAAATAAAATTATGAAAAAAATTTAGAAATTTATACATTTTTAACACATATTAAACATGATAAACATAAATAAAAGTGTTTTTAAAAAATTTGTCCGATTTCATTGAAATAGTTAATTCTGGGACACCCTGTATATCCCAGAAGTGTTGCCATTTCAAAGGATTGCCAGAAAATATAGGAAGCTTAATGATAGGCAATTTGACTACCTGTTCTTTTTGTTTACTATAAGCTGCTACATCAGCTTCTTTGTTTTATAAATTTATTAATTAGAATAACATGTTGCTCAATTTCACTCTGATATTCCATAGTAGTAGTCATATTTGTGACGAGTTCATCATCAGGTAATTCTGCATGAATTTTGTCATTGTACGTACTCAATAATTTTATAACTGATTACGTAACAGATTATGAGTAGCTTCAATTTTGTTGAGATCAGGTGTATCAGTGGAAATAAATTTAATATTTTCAGCGATAAGCCATTTCGCCATGGTAGATGACCACCACGTTTCATCACATCAGTCATTTTGAGTTATTTACAGTGCCCGCGAAAAGTATCCGATCACCCTTGAAATTTGTATTTTTTACATAAAAAACAATGTTTAAATGTATACTAACCATATATTAGTATTTTGTCATCTGTCCTTTGGTTTGGATGACTTGTTCTAGACGTTTTGGCATGGATTTAATCAAGTTTTGACAAACTTCCACTGATATTTCCTTGCACCATACCTTTTTGATGGCCTCTTGTAATTTTTCGACTGAGCCAGTGTCGTGGCATTCAACCTTATTTTTTATTATTAGCCACAGATTTTCTATCGGATTGAGATCTGGACTATTACCAGGCCAATCCAAAATATCAAATTTATTGTCAGTAATCCATTTTGTCACTATTTTGGCCCTGTGACATGGTGCACCATCATGCATGTATGTTTTTGTCCTTTGGATTGCCATTGCCATTGGAAGTTTATCCTGTAGCATTGCTAAATACCGTGCACCATTCATAGTTGTGTTCTTCGGAAGAAAATATAAGTTTCCACGCCCATAGTAACCGAAACAACCCCAAACCATCACACTTGGAGGGTGTTTCATTGTCTTTAGGGTGTATTTAGGGTCCATCCTATTTGAGCCAATAGGCCGGCGAACCTTTTTTGGACAACTGAATGTCAAAAATGTCGACTCATCGCTAAATAAAACCTTCTTCCAGTCATCAACAGTCCAATGAATGTATTTTTTACAAAATGCGACACGTTTTTACGCATTTTTTCATTAATGAACGGTTTCTTAGCAGCATGGCGAGATGGTAATCCGAGTTCTTTTTGGAGCTGCTCCTGGATAGTTCGTTCAGAAACACCAGATAACAAATTATTCATATTAAATTTTATTTCTTTCGCAGTTATTGTTGGGTTTTTCAATACTAAACGTTTCATAAGTTTGTCTGTTCGCGAATTTGTTTTCTCGGTCTGCCAGATCGTTTTTTAGGGACTGGCGTGGTTAGGCCACCATTGTTCTTAGCCCGTGAAACCCATAAATTAACGGTACTTTGGGATATGTTTAATTCCTTAGCTATCTGTCTCTGTGATTTCCCACATGCATGCAAAGCAACAATAGCACCTCGACAATCACACTTAAGTTGTTTTTTAGCACACATTATATATAAATTTTATTTACACCACTTTCTGTAAAAAAAAAAAAAATCAAGAAATTTACACAAACAGTGAAATCTGACAAATTTGAGACACAGCCACCCGTAACGAAGGCTACCAGAACACTAATTTGAGAATGCATTGGATAGCTCTCATATCAGCGAGCAACCTCAAAGTTACCAGATGTCGCTAGAACAAATAGAAAGTGAATTACGTGTCTCTGAATATCAAGGGAAAATATTGTATTTTCTTGAGTGATCGGATACTTTTCGCGGGCACTGTAGATTTTAGAATTGAAAATTGAATGAAAATCTATGGAGAACTGACTCCAAATTTAGAATTGAAAATTGAATGAAAATCTATGGAGAACTGACTCCAAATTTAGAATTGAAAATTGAATGAAAATCTATGGAGAACCGACTCCAAATTTAGAATTGAAAATTGAATGAAAATCTATGGCAGTGGTTCTTAACCTTTTTACTACCATGCCCCCTCTAGGAATTGGTCCTTCCCTCCACGCCCCCCTTGCATCAAAATAACATTCTCCCAGATTTTAAAGAAAAATGAAAAAAAAGTGTTTTTAATCTCTCTATTGAGTATGAATTAGTGAGATACTTGACACTGCTTCTTAGCTACTAGATCTTGAATGCGTGGTTGAATGCCAGAGAGTGCACAGCGTAAGTCCCCTTCAACATTCAGCCTGTTTCTGTACTTGGTCTTGACAGCAACGAGCGTGGAAAATGCAGCTTCACAAAGATACGTGGATCCGAACATAGTTAGAATCCGAAGAGCCTGATGTGAGATCAGAGGGTAAACAGGAAGGTACTTGACCCAGAACGTCTCAAGATCCAGTTCTTTGAAGTCTTCCTTAGCTGTGGAGTTGAACTTCAACTCAAGAAACTCCTCTAGCACTTCATCCGAAACATCAGCTACTTCACATTGAAATGGGTTCCTGATGAATTTCCAGGCTTCACGCTTCTCATCTATATCTGGGAAGTATCTGATGAATTCTGTTTTCAAGTCAGTTAGATGAGTGATTATTTGTTTCTTAACCTCAGAACTAAGGTTACCCTGAATGAGAGCAGAATCCAAGTTACTAAAACTGGCTGTATTTCCCTGCTGAATTCGACACTTCCAGAGGTTGAGTTTGGCCATGAAGGTTCGAATGGTGTCGTGGTGCATGATGATGATGATGTTTTTCCCTTGTAGTTTAAGGTTGAGAGCATTCACCGCTTCGAAGATGTCCACCAGGTAAGCTAGAGATAGCTGAAAACCTTCAGACTGGAACTTGTCATGGAGATCTGCCTTCTGCTGCGAATCTAGAAATATTGCTACTTCTTCTCGTAGTTCATAAAGCCGTCCAAGCATGTTCCGTAGGGTGGTCCTTAAAATTCAAAGTTGGGAAGTTTCAGCTCCCACCCCCGGAAATCATTCGAATGGTTGAGAAACGTCTCTAGTTGAATTTTTTATTAAATCGGACAACGTTTACCCCTCCCTCATCGACCTTGAACTTTTACCCCCGGAGTTGTTGCCCGGTTAGCGATCCTGGGTCTGTAGGGTTCGCTTCCGAGAGTCCGGAAACTGGCAGCGGTGGCGAGCGACGACTTGCAGGAGGAACTGGAGTTGCTCCTCGTCGTGGGTCAGCGTCCCGTTGTACTCTTGGACGAGGGCAACTCCTCGCTCGGCATGGTCGTTGATTACGGCGAGCCCTCCCACACGTGCCGCCGCTGTCTTGAAGTCTTCCCGCTTCGGCCAGGTCTCCGGGTCGACCTCGAGGAAGCCGTCCTCCAGTCGAAGTTTCTCGAAGAAACCTCGTGTGTTGGACGATGCCAGGTCTTCCAACTGAAGCCCGGCGAGTAGTCGGTTTGGCAGCGTGGGCCGCTTCGCCGGGGACTCCTCACCGACCCGGTCGTGGAGAGAGGCGATGATCTTCCTCTTCTGATCGACGGCGATCCCCGGATCGAACAGCACCAGCGCCACCAGCTCCTCCGACAGGTACCAGAGGTGGTTCTGGAACTTGGTCAGCGCCGCCTTGGCCACCCCAGGGTTGATGTCAGAGTAGGCCAGCAGGTCCTTGAGGGGGGCGAAGTCATTTCGGGGGGCAGTTGCGGCGATCGGAGCCTCCATCCACGCCTTGGCGTAGACCCGACAGACGAAGATGCAGATGCTCCGGAGGCCACTCTCCTCCCTTGCCATGAGTTTGAACTGCTGTCGGAACATCCAGACCTTCAAGGCGTAGATTGCCTTCGCCATCCAGCGGGCGTGGTGAATCGGCCCGGGAGCTCGGAAACGCACCCCTCGCGGGTGGACGTGACCGACGAAGAGGAGGGTGAGCTCGAGCAGCTCACGGTAATCGTCGCGCAGGTCCTTGCGCTCGACTATCCCCTTCTCAAACCACTCCGTGTCGACAGTGGTGAGCAGAGGAGCGACATCGGGGTGCGCAGCGCCGGACTTGTACTGGCTTCTGTCCAGGAAATCCCAGCGCTCCTGAAAACGCTTGAAGAGGGTCACGTCAGACCGGACGTGGGGCCCATCACAGCCGTGAACACCGCACCGAGGAGGAGCTCCAGCACATGATGGCGGCACGCGAAGTAGAGCAAGTCTTTCGCGAGGTGTTGCTCGATGAGGACGCACGCTCCGTTGTTCCGGCCGGTGTTCGAGGCGGTGGTATCGAATGACAAGCCACTCACTTGCTCAGTGAGCTCCCACTCCTCCAACGCGTTGAGGACGGCCTTGGCCATCTCAGAGACCGTTCCACTCGGCAGCTTCGGGACGCCCAGGAGCTGCACCGCGCCGTTACCGGAGACCAAGATGGGAAGCCGATCGACTTGCTCCTTGCTCATCAAGTCCTGCATGAGCTTGCCGTCCCAGTGAACGACAAGATTGTCGGCCCTCAGCTCTTCCTTGAGCGCCACGTTGAGCCTAGAGCGGTGCCTGCGCCGGTGTCGGCGGATGGAGCTGCGGTTGATATTGAGCTCTGCGACGTCGTGCCCAAGCGACCGGGCAACCTCTGTCAGGACGTAGACAGCTCCTCGGTCGGTCACCTTCGTGCGATCCAGCGACGACGCCACAGCCGCCGAAACGATGTTCGTCGTGCCCCGCCTGGAGCGCTTCGGAGCCCGAGGGCTCCCTTCTTCTCCATGGTCGTCGCTCTCCGCTGCGCTTGCGGCACCACTGGAAGAGGACGAAGACCACTCGAGCTCCACTTGGGCCGTAGATGTCGTCGCTTCTTCCTCGGCTCGCTGCCTCCGTCGGTCTTCTTCCCCTTGGCGTTGAGATGCGCGGGCATCGACAGCGGCTAGCGTCGAGTCGACGGACCCCAGCTTGCCGTGCCGACGGGGTTCGCGCTGAGCGAGGAGGAACGCCTTGTCCTCCTCGTTCTTGAGCAGCTCCATGGCATTAGCGGCAGCGACGTCGAACAGGTTCATCATCCGCTCGCTGAACTCGTCCTCCCGCTTCGCTTGAGCGCCAGCTCGCCCCTTGTTCCTCTTCACATCGTTGAACTCCTTGTGGAGCTTCTCAATCTTGGTGACGATGTGGTCCTTCCGGCGGAGGGGGATTCGCGCCTTGGACCACACCTCGGTGACGAGCTCGACGACCTGGTTGGCGGCCTCTCGAAGTGACTTCTGGACGTCGATCCTGTAGACCGTCAGGGCCAAGACCTCTTTTTGCGAAGGAAGTTGCGACCCGGCGATCGATTCCTGCGGGGCAATCAGGTAGCGCAGCTTCGCTGCCATGATCCAGGTTATCTACTTAAAGGTTGAAGGAGTTATCCACTATTCAGTTTAAATTATAATCATTAGAGTTTACAGTTTTACACACATTAGTTATCCAACCACTGAAAATCTGGAAAGAATGAAAAAAACAAGTTTACATTACAAATTATGTAACATTTACTTGAAAGTCAAAAAATTAGCTTAATGGTAATGCTCAATGAGGGAGGGGTAAACGTTGTCCGATTAAAAAAATAAATCACCTAGAGAGTTTTCTCGACCATTCGACCGATTTCCGCGGGTGGGAGCTGAAAAATGTTCAACTTGAAATTTCACCCCCCTAAGCAAGGACCACCCTACTGTCTACGTCCTGACAAAGGTTGCCCGGTCGCTTGGGCACGACGTCGCAGAGCTCAATATCAACCGCAGCTCCATCCGCCGACACCGGCGCAGGCACCACTCCAGGCTCAATGTGGAACTCAAGGAAGAGCTGAGGGCCGGCAATCTTGTCGTTCACTGGGACGGCAAGCTCATGCAGGACTTGACGAGCAAGGAGCAAGTCGATCGGCTTCCCATCTTGGTCTCCGGTAACGGCGCGGTGCAGCTCCTGGGCGTCCCGAAGCTGCCGAGTGGAACGTGCTCTGAGATGGCCAAGGCCATCCTCAATGCGTTGGAGGAGTGGGAGCTCACTGAGCAAGTGAGTGGCTTGTCATTCGATACCACCACCTCGAACACCGGCCGGAGCAACGGAGCGTGCGTCCTCATCGAGCAACACCTCGCGAAAGACTTGCTCTACTTCGCGTGCCGCCATCATGTGCTGGAGCTCCTCCTCGGTGCGGCATTCACGGCTGTGATGGGCCCCACGTCCGGTCCTGACGTGACCCTCTTCAAACGTTTTCAGGAGCGCTGGGATTTCCTGGACAGAAGCCAGTACAAGTCCGGCGCTGCGCACCCCGATGTCGCTCCTCTGCTCACCACTGTCGACACGGAGTGGTTTGAGAAGGCGATAGTCGAGCGCAAGGACCTGCGCGACGATTACCGTGAGCTGCTCGAGCTCACCCTCCTCTTCGTCGGTCACGTCCCCCCCGAGGAGTGCGTTTCCGAGCTCCCGGGCCGATTCACCACGCCCGCTGGATGGCGAAGGCAATCTACGCCTTGAAGGTCTGGATGTTCCGACAGCAGTTCAAACTCACGGCAAGGGAGGAGAGTGGCCTCCGGAGCATCTGCATCTTCGTCTGTCGGGTCTACGCCAAGGCGTGGATGGAGGCTCCGATCGCCGCAACTGCCCCCCGAAATGACTTTGCCCCCCTCAAGGACCTGCTGGCCTACTCTGAAAATCAACCCTGCGGTGGCCAAGGCGGCGCTGACCAAGTTCCAGAACCACCTCTGGTACCTGTCGGAGGAGCTGGTGGCGCTGGTGCTGTTCGATCCGGGGATCGCCGTCGATCAGAAGAGGAAGATCATCGCCTCTCTCCACGACCGGGTCGGTGAGGAGTCCCCGGCGAAGCGGCCCACGCTGCCAAACCGAGTACTCGCCGGGCTTCAGTTGGAAGACCTGGCGTCGTCCAACACACAAGGTTTCTTCGAGAAACTTCGACTGGAGGACGGCTTCCTCGAGGTCGACCCGGAGACCTGGCCGAAGCGGGAAGACTTCAAGACAGCGGCGGCACGTGTGGGAGGGCTCGCCGTAATCAATGACCATGCCGAGCGAGGAGTTGCCCTCGTCCAAGAGTACAACCGGACGCTGACCCACGACGAGGAGCAACTCCAGTTCCTCCTGCAAGTCGTCGCTCGCCACCGCTGCCAGTTTCCGGACTCTCGGAAGCGAACCCTACAGACCCAGGATCGCTAACCGGGCAACAATGGCAACAACTGCAACCGGCAACAACTCCGGGGGTAAAAGTTCAAGGTCGATGAGGGAGGGGTAAACGTTGTCCGATTTAATAAAAAATTCAACTAGAGAGTTCTCTCAACAATTTGAATGATTTCCGGGGGTGGGAGCTGAAACTTCCCAACTTTGAATTTTAAGGACCACCCTAATGTTCCCCTTTGATAGCCATCATACGTTCGTGTGAAAAAGCAAGGCTTCATGTTCAGATTCCATATCCTAACACAGCAGTTTGAAGAGACGACTGTTTAAGGCTCCAGCTTTGATAAAGTTGACTACCTTGATAGCCACGTTCAGTACATCCCTCATTTCAGCAGGTAAAGTTCTGGATGCTAAGGCTTCACGATGAAGTATGCAGTGTGTACCTATAACAGATTGATTTTTTTCTTTCACCCTTGTAATGAATCCAGACTGCAGACCAAGCATGGCTGGAGCTCCATCAGTGCACACCCCTACCAGCGAGTCCCACGAAAGTTGGTTTTCCTGAATGAAGTTTGATACATCATGAAAAATAGCTTCTGCTATTGTACAACTTTCCATGGGGTGACAGAACAGCATTTCCTCTTTTACACTGTTGCCTGACACGAAACGAGCATACATCAGTAGCTGAGAACAATTTCGTCACACTGGATGCCAAAAACAGGAGAATCTCTTACTTGGTCGAGAATTTGATCTTTGATGTCTCGACTCAATTCATCGATCCTTCCCTTGACTGTATCGTTTGACAGTGAAATTTGGGAAAGCTTGTTTGCACTATCTTTCCCCAGAACGAGTTCTGCTGCACGGAGTATACTTGGTTTTATGAGAGAGACTCCGATGTTATGGCTCTTCTTGCTCTTTGCAATCAACATAGCAATCTCATAGGAAGCCTCAACAACCTTTGAAGTTTGTTGCCGAAATGCCCCACTACCGTCCAACTTAGCTTGCTTCAGGGAGTGTCTTTTTGTTTCAAAGAATGCCTTGGGCTTGTCTGCAAGAGCAGGATGTGTTGTCCTCAAGTGGCATTCCAAGCGTGAGGGCCGCATTCCATCATTGCTCAGTCTTGTAACATATCACACACTGGGGGACCTCTGTGTCACCCTTTTGGAGGGACACGAATCCAAATCGAATATATTCGTCAAGATACTTCCGCTTCTTTGCACTCATTGCGAATTATTTGATGTGCAGTGGACAACACAAATCTGTGAACAAAACATAAGGCATGTGTAAGGTAAGATAAACATCACCACGTGCTCATAAACACCACAACATGATCAATAACAAACATATGATCGTAAAGTTCATAAACACTACAAGTGACTATAATCATACATGATCATAAACACCACCATATCATTAACAAACATCACATGATCATAAACACCACCATATCATTAACAAACATCACATGATCATAAACAACACCATCAGTGGTGGTCCTAGCTTACATGACGCCCTGGGCGAACCTCACCTTCAGCCCCCCCCTTTCGCCAACACACACACATTCGAATCCCCCCAAAATAAAGGACAGACATAACTCTTTCACAAAATAACTTTTTATTGGACTAATTGTTGGAACTTTAGAACCAAAACAAAGACTCAAATTTCTGAATTTTACAAATCCTTCATCACGTAAATAGAATAACTCACTTAATACTAGAACAGCGAAGCGGTCATTTTGACTGCTTTTTCCAAATTTAATTAGCATATCTTGCTTAATTCGGATTAGTTCGCCGTCATATTCCATGAATGCTTTCACTACGCCAATAACCTTTTTGTGGTATAATATGATTCAATATATCTAATTATTTCACAAGATATTCAGCGATATTACTATAACAGCGAAATGGTCACTTTGACCGTTTCTCATAAAAGCAATACAGGAGTGCTGTAAAGACTTGTCATAACATGTTCAATCTCGCTGTATGTTGTTGACAACAACACACGGCGGTTCAGTGTGTGTTGCGCTTCCAAGCTTCAAGCATGTGTGCAAACCCCTCTCTTTCAAATGAAGAAATTCTTCGATGTTTGCAAGCAATTTCAGAATCAAACTCAGAAGGAAGTGATATATCATTGGACAGTGATGATGGTGAAGATGATTATATTCCTCAGGCAGAAAGTTCATCATCTGAGTCAAATGAAGAAAGTGATGACCAGGCACAAACTGATTCAGCTAATAAAACGTTCAATGCTGGTCATGTTGCGGGTGAGTACAATAAATATTTACATCTTTGTCAGTTTCAGTATGGCGATTCGTGCATAAGTTTATTGATGATGATTAGCAATGATTTCGTGTCATATTGTAGAACCATTATGGTTATATATATAAATATTATAATAGCACAGGCCCGTAGCCATGGGGGGGGGGCAAGAGGGGGCAAAGCCCACCCTGTAAAACATTCTGCCCCCCCTGGAAAAACTCTGTACTTTTCACCACTGTTTGCCGAATTGAATTAGAACCATATATATATATCTTTATTTTTTTTTTATTTTTTTTTTTTTAGTTCGGGAAGAACCGATTTGCCTCTATTTAAAGGGCATATCTCAGCGGAAAAACAAAGAAAAAGTGAGAGGAAAGACAGAGGAAAAAGAAAGGGTGGAGGGGACAGTCGAAGTGGAAAAAGACCAAGGATGACAAGGACTGCAGGGTCGAGCCCCATCATCCTTGGGTGCTAGGGCCGGGAGGGCGCACGTGAAACCTCCAGGAACAAGCACGTACAAACGAGCACAAAGAGCACTCAAGAGCACGAGCTTAGAACCCCCTTGCGGGGATATATATCTTTATATATATATATCTTTATATATATATATATATATATATATATATATATATAATATATATATATATATATATTCCTTCATTGTCCCCCTATCAATTTCTCCGCCCCTCCTACTCATTCGGTCTGGCTACGGGCCTGTAATAGCAACTTACCATTGTGCTTTATTACTTGCAGGAAAGATGGGAGGCTTTATGGGAAGAAAAAAGCGATGCGAAACTCCTGCTTTGATTGAAGTTGGTTCAGTTTTAACGGTGAAGGATGGCACAGAATGGGAGGTTATTGAACAAGGCAACAGAAATGAGGGAAAAACCCGATCACAGAATATTGTACGTGAAGAACCTGGCCCCACAGTTTATGCCAAACGACAAATTGCTGAAAATGATTTTTTGAGTGCTTTTAGATTGCTAATTGATGATTTTATTTTGAAACATATACAAAAGTGTACTCAAGCAGAAGCTCATAGACGATTGAAAACTACTTCATGGACTGTGTCACTGGAAGAAATTATGGCTACTATTGGCATCATGTTTTGCTCGAGGAATATTGGCCAAGGGGCAACCTGCTGATGATCTCTGGTCAAAAGAGTGGGGACCTCCTTTCTTTCGTGAAACAATGGCACGAGATCGCTTTCGAGAAATTATGAGATACCTCCGTTTTGACATGGTCTAACAGATCTGAAAGGCTGAAAACGGACAAATTTGCACTGACATCTCAAGTTTGGAATTGGTTCACCCAAAATTGCATTGCTTGCTACAGACCAAGCGAATATATAACTGTTGATGAACAGTTATTCCCCACTAAAGCAAGGTGCCCTTTTACCCAGTACATTGCCACTAAGCCAGACAAATTTGGTATAAAATTTTGGATAGCTGCTGATACCAAGTCAAAATACTTCTTGAATGGATTCCCATACCTTGGTAAAGATGCAAAGCACCCATCAAACCAACCGCTTTCAGAATATGTAGTTCTTCAACTTGTCGAACCATACCTTGGCAAAGGAAGAAACATTACGACTGACAACTTTTTTACTTCAGTGAGTTTGTCGTAAATTACAACACAAAAATACTACCCTTGTTGGGACAATGAATCGTGCCTGAAAAGAAGTGCCAATTGCCATCAAGAATTTGCGAGACAAAAGGTTCAACACTCATGTTTTGAAAAATGACCAAGCAACGCTAACTGTCTATCAATGCAAACCAAATAAAAATGTGATTCTTCTGAGCAGCGTGCATAGCTGTGTTCAAGTTGAAGATAATGCAAAAAGAACCCCTGAAACTGTGACTTACTACAATTCAACAAAATATGGAGTAGATATAGTTGATCAGATGGCTCGCAAATACAGCACTAAAGCTGGTTCAAGAAGGTGGCCCATTCATGTTTTCTATAATATGTTGGACCTCATTGGAATCAATGCAGCTGTTCTCTATAGGGAAGTTACTGGTAAGAACATTACTCGTCGCAACTTTCTTCTGCAGCTAGCATTACAATTATGACAGGGTTTTAAAAAGAGTGACGCAGAGCAGGATATCAGTGAAGACGACACTGCAGAGACAGATGTGATATTGTCCCGGAAAAGAAAACAATGCCAAGTGCGAATGTGCAAGCAAAATAAAACTTGTGAAATTTGTCACAAATGTAAAAAAAAGGTATGTGGATCATGCACAAGCCACGTAATCAAGAAAATCATTTGCAAGAAGTGTTCTTCAACATAGAAAAGCACAGAAATAAAAACTAGGATTTATTAGTAAGATGAAAAAAGGATTATTATTTTGCGAAGTTAACCCTAAAGTTTTATTAATTTATAAGCGTAATTGGTTTTATCGTATATGGTTATAAATAAATACCATTTATTTACTTCAAATAAAATTAAATACCTGTAAAAACTATAATTTTCCTTCGATAAATACAAATGTAAACGTAAATTTAAAATAATATTAGGTGGCGGTCAATTTGACCGCCTCTCGCTGTTATGGGTATGCAAAAATTTCCGCTGTTCTAGTGTTAAAGGTGCTGACTTCAAAGTCACACTGCTCACTAATAGCCTTTTTTTTAGCATAGGGTTTAACTTTAATACGCCTGTGACTGTGGAAGGTACACCTTTCTAAGTTAAAAACACACCGAGTCTCGCACTTTGGGCACAACTTTTCATTGTTTACAACACCGTGCTGCTTAAAAAAGTCGAAGTAGTTTGGTAAATTATTTGTATATTTAAGAATTGTATCATGGTAAGATATTGAACAAAATGAACACTGTTTCGCTTTCCATGTCTCTGCGACCACAACCATCAAACTGATTTTTTTAACACCGAATGGGGGCATAGCCTTATCAATGTGTGGTAAATAATTATACAAAGTTAATATCTCCATAAATATGATTGACCAAAAGAAATTTTACTTAACCCTTTAAACACTAATGGCCTTTCAAAGGCCAAGGCCATAATAATTAAATCCACTCAGCGTTAATGACCTTACAAAAGGCCATGATTGCTGAGGTGATATATATATATATTATATAGAGCCTAGATGTATATATCTTGGATGTATACCTACCTCACCTTAATTTACCTTAAAGCACTTCTGCCTCAAGGGTGCACTGCTCCCACGAAATCGCTCAGCGCCTCCTGAGGTGGGGCCACAACGGGGTTGCCACCCTTCTTTTCTCTTGCTCCTGCAATACGATTTGGTCTCCTATTGAATTTGTGGGGGCTGGTCTGGCAGAGGAATACCCTGGCACCGTGGGTTGGTCGGGTATGTTGGCTAAAACATGTCCAAGTGTTTTTTAAAAGTATCTACTGGGGCTGCATTTATATCTCTAAGGTACTGAGGCAAGGAGTTAAACAGGTGAGAACCCTGCCTAGAGATACTATTATATTGAAGGGTTTGAATCCTTCTCAGACTGTTTGGTGGGAGGTGATATTTTTTACACATTCTGCCAGTTCTTGTTAAGGTGGGCACAATTGGTTCAGTATTAGGGGCAACTAAAAGCCCTTCTAGAATTTTCCAGGTGTAGATTAGGATGTATCTCTCAAACCTTCTCTCTATGGAATAAAGGTTGAGGCCTCTGAGCCTATCCCAGTAGTTTAATTTGTTTTTACTCACCTGTTGCCCATCAGGTTGTTTAATATACGAGGTAAAGGTTCTTAGTAAGCCCTCGATTTTTTGCAATTCATTCTGTTTGTGGGGAAACCATAATTGAGAGCAGTAGTCAATGCATGGAAGGACAAGTGATTTCCACAGGGTAAGCATGATCATACTGTCCCTAGTTCTGAATGTCCTCAGTATATATCCTATTAGTTGTTTGCATGATGAGGTTACTTTGTCAATGTGCCTACAGTGGCGGTCCTAGCTTACATGACATGATGCCCTGGGCGAACCTCACCTTCAGCGACCCCCCCCCCCCCCCATTCGCCAACACACACATTCGAATCCCCCCAAAATAAAGGACAGACATAACTCTTTCACAAAATAACTTTTTATTGGACTAATTGTTGGAACTTCAGAACCAAAACAAAGACTCAAATTTCTGAATTTTACAAATCCTTCATCACGTAAATAGAATAACTCACTTAAGAGAATGTAATTATGATACTATGAACAGGAAAAATACAAATTAAATTGCACAACTGCCATAAATAAACTAGAGAATCAAATTTCTAAATTGTACAAATGCTCTATCACATAAATAGAATAAGACACTTAAGAGAGGGTAATTATTATGCTACACTTTGAACAAGAAACAAAATAAATTGCACCACAGCACAACTGCCATCTAAAGCCTGACTCTTCTTACCTTCCTTGATGCAAAGTCATGAATTAAATCATCATATGAAATCTGCTCAGCAATTGTATGATTTATACTGATGATGGCCAGACCGGTAAGGCATTCCTGTGACATAGTTGACCTCAGGTAGGATTTGATGAGCTTCAGCTTTGAAAAGCTCCTCTCTGCTTCAGCAACAGTGACTGGAAGAGTAAGACCAATTCTGAGAGCAGTCCACAAATTTGGATATATTTCAGAGAGCTCCCTTTCATGGATAAATGTCAGCAGTTCAAGCAAGGATATGGTCTTTGATGGCAAGTCAGGCAAGTTCTTCAGCTCCTGTGCAAGCTCTCTGCCATCCAAGTCAGATTGTCCCTTAAAGTGTAGTGTAGTACTAAGGTTCACACATTGTTCTGTCAGCTCCTCAAATGTGAGATTTTGGAAATGTGTCAGCACTCCAAACTTCTCTCCCACAATTTCCAACGTGGAAAATCTTTTCTGAATGGCTGATGTTGCAGCATCAACCACTGCATTGAAAAATGTCACCTCCAGCTTCTTCAAAGCATCAATCAAGGACTCATCAGATGCTTCATAGGAGAAGTGCCGCTTTGTGGACCTCAGCCGTTTTTGTTTTAACACAGCCTCCACATTCATTTGTTCACAGATATCTGTGGCTGCCATTTGTGCAGCCACAAAACCTGTTGCCCTGTAATTGCGGAGACCTCTCTCTGTTTTTTTTTAGGAGATTTACTGCAACATCAACGTGCATGCTAGGAGACTGCATCTGCTTACTCACATGCTGAATTTGGCACAACAGGTCATGCCACACCACTGAACAAATGGCGAAGCGGTATGACCCAACCTCCTCTGGCAGAGATTGAGCCTCGACCTTTATTACAGTCTTTGGTGTGGTCCCTCACCTCGATCAGTGCATCTCTCACTGCAGCTGTCTGATATCTCAGGGGCTCCACACTCTTGATCTTGCTTTCCCACCTTGTATCAGACCACATCTTCAATGTGATGTTCACATGTTTTTTCAAAATGGCCCATCGTTGTGTGGAGGCTGAAAACAAGTTGTAAAGCTTCTGCAAGATGCCAAAGTAACTTGTGGCATCAATAGATCCCTTAGCAGCATCGGCCACAAGCAAATTCAGAGAATGAGCCCCACATGGAACAAACAGAGCTCTGGGATTAATTTCTAGGAGCCTGGATTGAACACCCTTGTTTTTTCCCCTCATGTTGGCCCCGTTGTCGTATGATTGTCTTCTACAGTCCATGAAAGGAACTTTTAGCTCCTCCAGTCTCTTCAGAATCAGAGATGCCAAATGTTGACCAGTGGACTCCTCTGCCTCCAAAAAACCCATGAAATGTTCCTTTATATGGGGCTTCCCCTCCAGTGACACAACCCGAATCACAACTGACAACTGTTCAGTGTGGCTGATATCTGGAGTGCAATCTAGAATTATTGAAAAAAACTTTGATTGTTTGATGTCGCTCACCATTGCTGAAATGGTCTTGCTGCTCGACAAATCAATGAGTTCGTTTTGTATGTGGTGGCCGAGGTAGCTGGTGTGACTGGAGGTCCCTTTTTGGACACGGTTAATGTGCTCTTGCATTATAGGATCAAATTGTGCCATCAGTTCAACTTCTTTCAGAAAATTGCCATTTGATGGTGAGAACAATTTTTCTGTATGTCCCCTTAGTGCCAAATTCCTAACTGCCAGAGAATGCACAATAGCAGTGAGACATGTCAGCCCCGCTCTCCATCTCAACTTCTCAGCCTCCAGAAGTGCCATCTCCTGCTTGTCAATGGTCTCCCCCTTTCTCATCCTCACTGCCAGTTCTTTCCAGATTTTCATAGAATTTAGGTGTTATGAACTGTTGTCATGTGATGTGAGCAATGAGCTTGCATGCTTCCAGTCCGAGAGTCCCAAACTTGTTAAATTTATTTTCCTCTTGGAAAATAATGTACAACAGAAACAGAAAAGGCTGTTGTTTTTTAAGGAATAGACCAACCAACTTCTGGTTATATTTTCCCCACTAACCAATGACTTCCTGAAGTATTGATGGTGGAAACTTCTTCCGTCACTGTCGTTTCTAGGGAATACAAAGTCAGATGGTACTTGACTTGGTCCCCTGGAAACCAGTTGTGTCCGAATTCTCTCAGTCAGAACTGAAGGCCAGTTAGCAGGGTCGGTGGACAGAGACTCATCCTCAGGAGGCGATTCTGCTCCAGGCATTTCTAATAGAAAGAACAAGAGCATTACTCATTAGTATACACACCTAAGTTAGATAACACATTATTCACAGCACTTTGTTATGGTGGTGGTGTTATGGAATTATGGTGGTGAAACACCACACATACCCAGTAACCCAGACCCAGTGATAATAACATCATAATTTATAACTGTTTGCAAAATGCTTTGCAGGGATGCGCACACATACACATACACACACACGCACACACTCACAGACATATGTGCACACAAACTCACCTGAAGAGTCCTGCTGGGGAAGTAGAAGCAAATGGGTCTTCATCCTCAGGATCAGACTGCATTTGTGGAGACATGTGTGAGGCTGAGGAGGTAGATGGCTCCTCAGCCTCAATAATGGCAGAAGTAGACGGCTTCTCATCCTGGCTAGTGGCAGAGGGTGTTCCAAAATATTTCAAAAGTGCCCCTGCAAATAGTAAAATAGAACATAACAGACCAATGCATGAATAGGCTAGTACAATTAATTTAACATGTTATTAAGCACAATTTATTAAACTTTTAGAATAGGAAACAAATGAATAATACAACCTCCTTGGTTAATGGCTAATTATATACATAATAGTACACTTCAAATGACTCAGAAAGCTATATCACAAAATAGCAGTGCAATATAGCAGTGAAGAGTAGATGACATAGCTCTATACCTTTATCTTTTGCTCGTTTCTCCTCTTCTTCTTTCCTCTTTTTTCTAAACTGAGCACCTGATAGCTTTGACCTCTTCTTATCCATTTGCGGTTATTTGACAGACCTTAGTGGCTTAGTGTGAAGATTCGTTCTGTAATAAATAATATACATTTCACTATTTAACCAAACCCAGAAAAATAACATTACATATGTTAAAGTATGGGCCTTTATTCCCAATAATATTAATCTGGAAGCATTTTGCATTGTTTAGGTCTTTTATGGGAAGGTTTATGGAAAATGCAATAGATGGTTTTTTATTAACCACTTAACGAATTTGCCCGAATATACTCGGGCATCAAAGACTCGCTCTAAAAAATTTACCCGAATTTACTCGGGCGCATGAAAAATTTGAAGTATGTTTAAAATTTGAACGAGATATCTCGTGCATTTACTCTAATTGGCTGTACTGCTCGAAAGCCACGCCTCTGGGCGTGGTTTGAAGCCTGGCTTTTGACATATAACACATAATTATGTTTATATACAGTACTTTCTCAGTGCGCAACAGTCATCCGAGGTGCGTTGTATGTCTGTCCAAATCATTTTTTACATATGGTAATTTTAGTCATATAAAGATGGATTCTGATAGTGAAGAAGAAAGTTTGTTAGGAAATGTTGAAGATATACATCTGAGCTCTTCCGAAGATGATAACAGTGATTCCTCTTGCTCAGAAGACTTTTCGGAGGGTGAATCAGATGAAACATTTGAGCAATTTCGTCAATCGTGGTTTGAAGAGACTCAGCCTACGGTAGCTCCTCCAAGATTTGACTTCACAAAGAGTAATGCAAATACGAATGTTCCCGTTGAAGGTAATCCATTAGATTTTTTCAATTTATATTTTACTGATGAACTCATCGATATTATTGTAACTGAGACGAATCGGTATGCAACGCAACACGGGAACAGTGCTTGGAGAGCTACAGACAGTAATGAGATAAGAGTGTTTTTAGCAATAACAATGCTGCAAGGCCTAATTCCAAAGCCTAACTATTGGCTTTATTGGACAAAAAAGCCTATCATGGATACACCATTTTTTAGATAGTGCATGACTCTCAAAAGATTTCAGCTTTTGAAAAGTAATTTACATTTTGCAAATAATGAAGATTATGACCCAAATACCCACCCATACCAGAAACTGAACAAAATTTATCCAGTTTACAAATACCTTAGTGACAAATTCAATTCTCTATACAACCTAGATCGTGATGTGACAATTGATGAGAGCCTTATGATGTATAAAGGACGTCTTGGGTGGGTGCAGTATATGCCTCTGAAGAGAGCTCGCTTTGGCATAAAATTATACATGCTTTGCGAATCAAAGTCAGGCTATGTTTGGTCAACAATCATATACACTGGAAAAGGTACTCAAGTGAGTCAGGTTTATAAAGATCTTCCAGTATCTATCCAAATTGTGATGTCATTGATGGAGCCATTATTGGGGAAAGGTCATTGCCTGACTACAGACAACTTTTATACTTCACCGGAGCTGGCTAACTTATTGGTTGAACATCGTACAGACACTTATGGGACTGTAAAACAAACAAGGAAAGGGATACCTGCGCAAATAAAAAACAAAAAACTGAAAAAGGGGGAAAGTATTGCATTTAGGCGTCGAAAAGTTTTGGCTATGAAATGGAAAGACAAAAGGGATGTCACTCTTCTATCAACTGTTCATTCTTCAGAAATGACAGAATGTGTAAGAAGGCGCGGTGTTGTCCGTGTGCCTCAGATTGTGAAGGATTACAACAACACCATGGGAGGAGTTGATCGGGTTGATCAAACACTTTCAAGCTACCCAATCATGAGGAAACGGGGAAAGAAGTATTACCGGAAGTTGTTTTTTCATCTTTTAGAATTAGCTGTATGGAATTCTTTCATTCTTTTCAAACAAACGGGACAAAGCAAGAAACCATTAGACTACAGAATGGAGCTGATCGACATGATGGTTGCAAAATACAAAGTATCTTTCGTAGCTTCAAGTGGTCGACCAAGCACCAATGCCACACCACTTCGAATGTCAGGGCGCCACTTTCCAGATATTATTCCAGCAACTGAGAAAAAAACGAACCCAACAAGGATATGTGCAGTTTGTACACGAAAGAAAACCGAAAGGGGAAAAAAAATTCGCCGTGAATCAAGATATTACTGCAGAGATTGCGATGTAGGCCTATGCGTTTCTCCGTGCTTTCGTGATTATCACTCGAAGTATGATTTCTCTTAAAAGTAATATGCCAATTTTCTTTTACATAGTTTTTATTTAGTTCAGAGTTGTTTTGAAAGGAATTTGCTTAACATTTATTATTATTTTTATTCAAAAAAACATGTATTTCTCGTTTTAAAAAATGAACGTATAAACTCGGGCAAATTTTTCAAAGGACATGTAATTCTTTATAACTTAAAAATAAAAAAAATAATAAAAAGTCGATTATTTTCCTCTTTAGCACAATAAAAAGAATAAAATATTCTATTAAAAAAAAGATATATATTGTCCACTTTCTTGGAAATAAATAAGTTTGTTAAGTGGTTAATAAAAATATATTTATTGATCTTTTATTATTTATTTTATTTTTTATTTTTATTTATTTCTTTATTTATTTATTCTTATTTTTATTTTTATTTTTTTTGCAGGCGCTCATGCTGCCCCTCCACAAATGCCGCCCTGTGCGGCTGCCCATATTGCCCATATGAGGAACCGCCACTGTGTGCCTATTCAATGTTGCATCTTCAGAAAATGTAATCCCTAGATCCCTGACATGATCAGTTTGTACAATATCTTTTCCTGTGGGTCCAATGTAGTTGAATTGGTCTTTCAGGTATTTATTTGGTCCATACTTAATTAGTTCAAATTTCTCTTCATTGAAGGCCATATTGTTTGCATCTGCCCATGCATATATAGTTTGTAGATCTTTTTGTAGCTCTACACATTCTTCTTTTTCTGTAATTGGTCTTAGTATTCTGGTATCATCTGCGAATGATAGGAGAGAGCTTCCTAGGTTACAGTTTATATTGTTTAGCATTATAATGAATAGAATTGGTCCTAGTACTGTGCCTTGCGGCACTCCACTAATCACTTCTTTTTCTATAGATCTTGCTCCATTTACAATTATTTGTTTTCTGTCAGAGAGAGAGGCATGGATCCATTTTCCTATTTTTCCACAAATACCAAGTTCTTTTAGTTTATGGAATAATATACCATGGTCAACCTTGTCAAAAGCTTTTGCAAAGTCTAGATCAGGGGTTCCCAAGCATTTTCCAGTGTGACCCTTCTAGTGCTGTTGCCTATCCAGTGCGACCCCAAGTCATTACGAAGAACAAGTATATATATATATATATATATATATATATATATATATATATATATATATATATATAATTTTATCTAGTGAGGAAGAATCTTAAAATAAATACACACATTTTTATACGTATTTATTTAACTGTAAAAACAAATAAGGAAATGTATTACATAACTCAAGAGTGTAAAAGTAAACATTGTCAGAAAGTATTTACAACTCTCATGTTTAATACGTAATATAAAACAACATATCAATCAATATTCTAAGTTCCTACTCTATCATATGTCTGATATGCTATAACAGTGGCATATTTCATATCTGACATGTGTACATTATGATTTGATTAATTTTTTGTACCTGGGGGTATATGAGGTTAAGGAACATAGCATACAATTTTCTAAGTTGATGTTTGAAATACGGTTACGGTACTCATTTTTCATAATAACCATCGACGAGAAAGCTGCCTCACAGATATAGGTGGTTCCAAATTGTACCAGAACTTTGATAGCTCGATTTTTAACAGTCGAATGTGTCTCTGGTAAAGTAATCCAGAACTTTTCTACGTCATCATAGATATCAAAATTCACCCTTGCCTCATTGTCAGCCTGTAATTCTGCTATTTCTAGTGCAAAAGAGCCACACTGTTTTGCATCTGTCTTCAACGGAAACTGAACAAAATCATACAACTCAGTAAGCAACTCTGGGAATCTATCATGGAAATTTGCTGCCAGTTTCTGCAAATATTCCAGTAAATCCTGTTTCTCCTCAGTGAGGTCCAGTGTTTCATCAAAGTCCAAATCCATCGTAGCTGTAAATTCCAAGTAGTGAGGGAAAAGACAGAAACTGTCAGCTTCAGCTTGTTCTCTAAGTATCTGCAACTTGCTGACAAAAGCCTTTATAGCAGACTGGAGATCAAACACCCATTTACCTTTCCCCTGAAGTTCAGTATTAAGTTTATTAACATGCTCAAATATGTCTGTAAGAAGTGCAAGACGAGCAAGGAAGTGGGGGTCATGGAAATAATGAGCATTCTTATGACCCTGATCTTGTAGGAATGATGCCAGTTCACTGCGAAGAAGGAAAACTCTTTTCAGGGCTTTCCCCCGAGAAAGCCATCTGACAGCAGTATGCATTAGCAGTGTCTGATGTTCACTATTTTCAGCAATGCACAACTGCTTGAACATGCGGGAATTCAGATCTCTTGCCTTGACGTGGTTGACAGTTGTAATGACTACTTGCATCACGTCAGAGAAGCTCAGAGACATGTCTTTTGATGACAAGCTCTGTCGATGGATGATGCAGTGATTTATTTTGATATGAGGATGCATTCTTGATAGTATTCCACGCAATCCTATATTCTTTCCCATCATTGATGGGGCACCATCCATGCTACATTCGCATACTTTACTCCAGTTCAAGTTGTTTTCTGTGAAGAACTTGTTTATAGCATTAAAAATATCTTCGCCTCTTGTGGTGGTTTCAAGTGAAATGCACGCAAGCAGCTCTTCAGCTACCACAAATTCCTTGAGAAACCTACCAAAGGCCAGAAGCTGGGGCTGTGATGTGATATCCGTTGACTCATCCACTGCTAATGCTGTCCATGGGGAATTTCTGAAGTCTTCTAAAATTTGCTCCTTCAGGTCCACTGCAATACACTGGATGCGTTGTGTCATTGTGTTATTGCTCAAAGTAACATCAGCAGCAGCTTGACTAATTTTCTTGGCAAATGGTTCTCCTTCAAATATTTCACTAAAAATTCTTAACGACGGTTTTATAACTGTTTCACCCTCCACGAATGGACGTTTTTCCCGAGCAATGAGGAAAGCCATCTTGTATGAGAAGATTTCCATCTTCTCTTTCTGAGTAAGAGCTTTGGTAAGAACAGACTGAGATTTTGTCAAATGGTTGTAACGCTGTTGAAAAATTGTCTTCGAGCCCCGGGTTTGGGAACCACTGGTCTAGATAGATGATATCAACATTGTGGTTTTCTCCCAAATATTGTAGGATTGTATTGCAATGGTCTATAAGTTCAGTAAGGCAGGACCTCTTGTGTCTGAAGCCATGTTGAAAGTCTTCTAAGAGATGTTCATTTTCTATAAAACTGACAATGTGCCTTTTCAGGACTTTCTCAAATATTTTAATAATATGGGAAGTCAAAGATATGGGTCTCTAGTTCTTGGCTTCCTTTCTTTTGTCTCCTTTGTAGATTGGGGTAATATTTGCTTGTTTCATGATTGGTGGTATTCTACTGGTGTCTAGTGAGGATCTCCACAGGATTTTCAAAGGCAGAGATAAAGTATGCTTGCATTCCTTAAGAATCTTGGCTCCAATTCCATCTGGACCAGGGGCTGAACTCCCCAGTAGCTCTGTTATTGCCTGTTGTATATCTCTAGTGGTTATTTGTATATCTTCCAATAATGGTCTGTCTTGGTCATTTTCTTTATCAAAAAATGCTGTAGTTTTTATTTTCTTTGCTACTACAGGGGTACTCCAGCTTAAAGCATATTGAGATTGTAGAATGTTTGCCATTTCCTGTGTATTAGATATGAGAGTTAGTCCATCTTTAGCAAGCAATGGGCCAATGCTCATTTTGATAACTGCTTTGCATTTAGCATAGCTAAAGAAGAATTTGCTATTTTCCTTTATAGTGCCAACAGCTTTGTGTTCATTATCAATATTCTCTTATGGTTGACTCCTTTATTTTAAGTTCTAACATTATTATCTGATTCCGGATGTTACTATGTCTTGTATCACTTAATTGCTTTGTCAGTTGTTTAGATAGCTTTGTTCTCTTTCTCATAAGTGTTCTTTTGTCCGGTGCTTCTTTGCACTATCATTTTTCTTTGGTGTGTGTTTGTATAATGCTGATGATAGCAGGTATTGTATTCTACTCCAGCATTCCTCTGGCTCTACGTTTTCTAATTCATCTTCCCAGTTTATTTCTCCCAGACAGTTATTTATTGATGTCCAGTCTGACTTGTGCAGGTTTAGGTCAGAGTATGGCAAGTTCATTTGGCAGGGGTCTTGCTTACATTTGTGGAGGGACAAGTTTGTGAATATGTGCATGACATTGTGGTTGGAGTGTATAGTTTGTGTTATAACAATGTGGTCAATTGTAGTTTCATTATTTGTCAGCACTAAATCTAGGATATTATTTTTTCTAGTTGGGTAGTGGACATGTTGTACTAGGAGCAGTTTTTCCATAAACTCATTCAGGTGTTTTGATTTGGGCCTTTTTGTCCCTGATTTCATACCACCATATTGGTTCCACTCCAGGTGCAATTTGGGAGATTAAAGTCTCCTGTAATGATTAAGTCTCTTGTTGAGTCTACAATAGCTGGGCATTGCCTGATTTTTTCCAGGACTTCAGTGAGCTCTAGATAGGAGCTATCTGGCGGGGCTATAGATATTCACAAGTATTATGTCTTCTTTATTTATACTGAGCATGATGACTAGGAGTTCACAGGCTCCATTTGAGTATGCCATGAGCAGTTCACTTTGAATGTTTTCAGGGATGTACATTAGGGTGCATCAAACGCCTTTAGGTTCTTGGATTTTAATGTCTATTCTCTCAAATGTTACACTTGTTGCTAGAAGTGTGTATGCCAAAAATTAATTAAATCAGAGGTGGTCCTGGGTGGCCACCGGTCACTTTTATATTTTCACGGCAATTTTCGGGGGCCGCGCTATGTAAAAATATCTATTTTTTTTATTTACCAACCAGTTGACTACTTACATTGTTTCTTTTAATATAGAGTTGCTAAGGGGTGATTTACATAACATTTGAGAGAATAGACATTAAAATCCAAGAACCTAAGGGCGTTTGATGCACCCTAAAGGGGTGATTTACATAAAACATGTACCATAAACGAAACTTCACTTATAGTCTAATAATATCCTTTATTGTCTTTCAGAAACAATGGAAGCTAAGAAGACCAGATTAGCAAGTGCCATTTTTGGTCTTGGCAATGCTCTTACAGAAGGAGATGGTACATTGACAGGAGTCCGCCTCCCAACTTGCCGGCAGGTTCTTCGATGCGTGATGTGGCACATCCAGAAAGAAATATGTGAAGGCAAACAAACACAGCCACTCAAATGGAAATCTGCCAGCATAGTCCTTATCCAGCTGAAAACATTCTACACTAAAGCAAATATTCCTATGCTTTCAGACCATCAATGCTGCAAACTAATACTTGACCTTCTTAATGACAATAACAAATTGCGTCAAATACCTGTTTCTCGCAGAGAATCTCCAAACACTTTGGCTAAGTTGCAATCCATGAATGAACGTCTTGATAAGACCTTTGGTGTATGGACAAAAGATGCAATGACAAACATTAAGAATGAGGAAGATAGAGCATTTTTAGAGTCAATGAAATCTGACAGAGTAGCCTCATTTGGTAGTGTTGACAAGAAGAAAGCTGATAAAGATCGTAGAAAAGAAAACGCATCTTAGCGGAAGCTTCAAGACGAGAATGTCATGAATCATCCAGTGTACAAGAGATGAAAAGTTCTGTATGCTCTGATGATAGTGCCTCTGCAGATAGCTTGGAAGAAACTGAAGAAGAGGCGATTCCAGAGCTTCAAAGGAAGCGTAGTCACCACAGATCAACATATGCAGGTACGTCTGCCTTTATTCCTCATGATATTTGAAAAGGCCTTCAGTCGTGTCTGTTGCTACTCGACTAAACATAACTCCTGTTCAACAGGCTGTGCTCACCGAAGCTGTAATTCAAGAGGCAGGAGGTGATCCACGTCGTGTGGCCAAGTCGTATTCAACTGCTGATAAGGCTCGATGATCAATAACAAGTGCTATCGCCAAAGATATTCGAGAAAATTGGATCGCCCCAACAGCTGCAACACTTCACTGGGATGGCAAGCAGATGCATACGCTCACAAACAAGAATGGCAAGGAAGAAAGATTGCCAGTGTTGGTTGGGAATGCCACTGATGTAAAGCTACTGGGAGTGGCTAGATATCCTCATGGAAGTGATATGTCATCAGGTGACATCATTGCCGAGCACACTTACACGTTTCTACATTCATGGAAGTGCAAACAGTCAGTTGTCAACTTATGTTTTGACACAACAGCATCAAACACTGGACACGTTACAGCTGCCTGTGTTACCATTCAATCAAAACTGGACCGTGCTCTTCTGTGGTGTGCATGTCGCCATCATGTTGGAGAGGTAATCCTGGATCATGTGTTTGACGCTCTCAAAATTGAGACATCAAAGTCTCCAGAAGCATCTTTGTTCCAAAGATTCCAGAAGAATTGGGAAAGCATATCGCATGCAAAGGATGAAAGTTTAACCAAAATTGACATTTCAATGTACAATGACGATGCACAACAACTGCTTTTATCCTGCAAAAACAAGGTTTTAAGCACAATCCGCACAAGCGCTTCATACTGTAGGGAAGACTACAAGGAAATGGCACAACTCTGCCAGGTAGTCCTCGATGATGATGTCACAAAACAAGGAACACTCCACAGACCTGGGGCCATGCATAAAGCAAGGTGGATGTCAAAGATTCTTTATTCCATCAAAATATGCCTACTTGAAGAGCAAATTTCTGTACTACCTCGAGGAACTGTAACAACACAACATCAACAGGAAAAACTGAAGGAGTTTGTTGTTTTTGTTGTTTATATTTATTGTGATTGGTGGCTCATATGTCAGTCTGCTTCAAATGCCCCATGGTTTGATTTGTGCTTATACAAGACTCTGCTCAACTATAAAGCTGTCAACTCGATCATTTCAGTCAGCGCTGTGAAAGCCTTTGATAGACATTTGTGGTATTTAACCCCAGAACTGGTTGTTTTGGCACTGTTCAGCAATGCAGTGCCTCAAAAGGAGCGTCGTGCCCTTGCAGATGTGTTACTGGCCATACAACCAGATGAAATGCCAAGCACTCCAAAACACCGCTACGGTTCTGGATATGGCAAACCGTCATTTCCAAAAATTACAGAAGTGACAACCCTGGCTGATCTTGTGAACGAGGACTCGTGGTTTACAGTGAACCTTCTTCACCTGGATATGACCTTCCTAACAGAGGATGTTGACAATTGGCAGAACAATGACCACTTCAAGGCAGCCAAGTCCATTGTGGATGGGTTAAATGTTGTGAATGACCCTGCGGAGAGAGCAGTAAAGCTCACAACTGATTTTGTCTCAGCTGCAAGAGGAGAAGACCACTTCCAAAATCTTCTTCAAGTGGTTGAATGTGACCGCAAAGCGAGGCCAGATTTGCGGAAATGAGCAAAGTTGGAGTAGTGACATTGGCGTTGTGTTTTATACATTTTCAACTTTCAATCAATGTAAGTATAGTAATACTGAATATTTGTATATTAGTATTATAAGTAATACCGAATATTTGCCGAATATTCGGTGCATCATTACTAAATATATAAAAGTGGCTGGTGGCCACCCAGGACCACCTCCGATTTGATTTATTTTTTGCATACATACTTCTACCAACAAGTGTAACATTTGAGGGAATAGACATTAAAATCCAACAACTTTTTGAAAATCATGGGGCGTTTAATGCACCCTAATGTACATCAGGACACCACCATTTAGATTTTAGACAGTCTTCTCTGTCACATCTATGGGTGGTGTACCCTTTGATTGCAATTTCACTACTTATGATCATGGGGTTCAGGTGTGTTTCTGTGAGGGCTATAACTGTGCTAGTAGTGTTTTCTACTAGGCTCTTTAGGTAAGGTACTTTGGTATGGTTTGAGTTTGGGTAAAGGCCCTGTATGTTTAAGTAAATTATTGATACATTTGTGGAGCCATTTGTTTCATCTCCCACATATAGGGGATTTGTAGGGTTCCTGCTGGGGTTCTCGTTTGCTTTTGTATGAGGAGCCCAAGTGAGCTTTGAATGTCTTGTATTTGTTTTATGAGGTGGTAAAACCCCAATGGGGTTTCATGGTTGCTTGCTGTACTATTTTCACCAGTGGGCTTACCTGGACCCGCTACATCAGCATAAGATCTGGGTGCAGGAATGGTATTTGGTCTTGGGTTTTCTTGCATCCCTTGGGCCAAATAGTGCTGATGGATAGCAGGCTCACTATCCTGGTATTCTCTCCATTGAGTTTGATGTGGTTGGAATCGGATTGTTCCCTTCAGGTGGGCCAGATTGCAGTTCTCTTTAAAATAACTTCTTTCCCACCATGAGCTCTGGCAAATTTGGGGATGAAAATAGGGACATCTTGCATTGGAGCTACATCCAGAAATGCCATTCCCATCATGTATAAATTTTTTGCAGAGTGTGGGTGAGCAAATGGGCATTCTCTTCCCTTAAGTCCATATTTACACAAGCCCCTCCTGTAATACTTGCATACTGGCCTCTTGTTTTCACTTTTGTTTTTTTGGTGACTGTGTACAGTGGGGTTGTTCACTTTGTTGAAGGTCTTAGTGTCCATTTCCTGTTCTTGTTTTCTCTCTTTTGGTGCCCTTTTTGCTTGCAGTTTCCCTCTCTCTAGGGTTTCATCTTGAGGGTTTCTCACTTTTTCAGCAAGCTCTGCATTTGCAATGATAATTTCCTCCTCCTGTAACTCACCTGCCAGTTCTACTTCAAGCTCTTCAAATTGCCTGTCATAGTCATTGCAAATTTGACGAGCACATTTAAAGCATGAGAATTTTCTTTTTGAATTTTGAAGGATGAGTAGGAAATAAATAGGTAGTTCACTACAACTGTAGTGTTATCCATAGTCTGCATTCATCACATTTTAATGCATGTAGGCTGCAGTCTAATGCACATTTTATGCATGGGTTTCTGTTTTTGTTTTCTTCCTCTGCCATGTTGACTTGCATACTGGTTTTAGTGTGCAGAACAGTCACAAGTGAGTCTTATTTTTTTTTTTTATATTAAAATATTTTGCAAAGGTTTTTACTTTTAATTATTATTTATTTATTATTATTTATTTATTATTATTTATTTATTATTATTTATTTATTTTTTATTTATTATTATTTATTTATTTATTTATTATTTATTATTATTTATTATTATTATTATTTATTATTATTATTATTTATTATTTACTTGTATAATGTTTGTACTTGAATTTGTTAAAATATTTTAACCAAGAAATACTCATCCCAGATCAATTGGATTTTGAGTATATTTGTAAATTTTTTTTTTTTTTATGAATATACTTTGTAATTTTTTTGTAATTTCCTATAACGAAACGTGCCCACCCAAATTATTTATTTTATTTATTTATTTTTTATTTTTTATTTTTTTTCCTGTTTCCTTTCTTTCGATGGTTGGGGGTGTATTTTGAGAGGTTTCTGACTTTTGCGTTTTATGACCTTTTTCCTGCCTTGTTTCAAACTTTCACGAATGCCCAACTGTATTTCATTTTTCGTTTTGAATATATATGTTAAAACTGGTGATAGATGATATAAACTGTATTGCACTTTCTTTATTTTAATGAATTTCACTTTATAATTTATATATCTAGATGTATATCTCGTATATATCTTCAATGAACTAATGATTGAAGATATACAGGTAGTTCCCGCCTTTACGAATTAATTCATTCCGATCCCCCTCGTAAAGTGAGAACTCATTTCCCATAGACGCAATGTAATAAACATGTGTTCCGTTCCTGACAATAAATTTTTCCCACCGAAAACCTTAATAATGTTAAATAAAGGATAATAAAACAATAACTAATGTATAAGCACTGATTTATTTACAATACAAAATGAAAACATAGCAAAGAAATATACATTGTAGGTACAGTAATACATACTGTATTTAAAACTTTTCATCATCATCATCCTCAATGACTAAATATGCTGTACTTGTTGAAGGTTTCACTGCACAGTCCACCCTCGATGGTCCAGCGCTTGTTGAAGGCTGCTCCGCACTTGATGCTTCAGTAATCGTTGTAGGCTCCGCAATCATTGAAGGCTCCACTGCACTCATTTTCGTTCGTTAGAGGCAGAACTAGTCGCAGTACCTTTCTGTAGAAATGCTGTGATAGTGGTTTGCTTCCAAGAGTCTTTTCTTCTTTATAAATTTCCCGATAGCAGGCATAAGCATTTTTTAAATCTTTAGCAACTTTGGTAGTTCTCTCAAAGTTAGAATCTTGTGACTCGAAAATTTCAATTGCCTTTTCGATGTGTTGAATTGAAATGCTTCGTCAAGGCCTTTAGGAGTGAAAGAATGAACAGGAGTTTGTTGCAATATCTTCTTCCTCGTCAGCTTTCTCTTGCTCTTCCATTTCTAAGAGGTCTTCATTCGTGAGTTCTTTTTGTGTGCTTCAAGATGATCATTTACATCAGTTGCAGAGACTTCCAATTCCATTCTGTTGGCAATAGTAATGATCACTTTTGTGTCCTGCAGTACAATCTCTACTGGTTCTTCAAACCCTTCAAAATTATTGAAAAAACTGAGGGCAGAGTTTCTTCCAAACACCTTTCATGTTAGTCTCTGTAATTCTGTTCCAGGCCTATTTCATAATTTTTATTGTATCTAAAATATTAAATGATTCTTTCCAAAATTCTTTAAGAGTTGGACCTCCCTCCTTATCAGTTGCTTTAATTAACATTTCAAATGTCTGGTGAAGGTAATGTGCTTTAAATGTCGCGATAACACCCTGGTCCATTGGTTCCAAAATGGAAGTTGTATTTGGTGGCAAGAACATTATTTTAACATTAGGGTGGTGATGTTGAAGAGAGGGTGGATGCCCAGGTGCATTATCTAAAAGCAGAATCACACGGAAAGGAATGATTTTATCTTCACAATATTTTTTCACTTCAGGCACAAAATAATGTGAAAACCAATCTTCAAATAGCGAAGCAGTAACCCAACCTTTCTTATTGGCTTTCCACATGACTGGAAGTGTAGCTTTAACAATTCCTTTAAGTGCCCTTGGATTTTCAGCATGATGCACCATCATGGGTTTTAACTTGCAGTCGCCAGCTGCATTCCTACCAAGCAATAAAGTTAGCCAATCTTTTGCTGCTTTAAAACTGGGCATTGACGATTCTTCTCCGCAATGTAGCTTCTTGATGGCATGCGCTTCCAAAAGAGCCCGGTTTCATCAACATTGAAAACTTGTGATGGTGAGTAATTTCCCTCTTCCAATATTTTTTCCAATTTTTTAGGAAATAATTTTGCCGCTTCAGTATCAGCACTCGCAGATTCTCTTAGGATTTTGATGTTATGCCAACCAGCTCTTTTTTTGTACTGATCAAACCACCCACTGCTTGCAGAAAAAGTTTCTTCACAGTCTCCTTTTTTTTCTTTAAGCATCTTAAAAAGTGATAAAGCTTTTGCACAAATGGTAGCATACGTAATAGGCATATGGAGCCATCCGGTCTGATCACTTATCCATGCAGTTAAAAGTTTTTCCATATGAGGAATAAGGCTTTCATTTTCTTTTTTACGTATCCAAGTAGATTGCAGTGATTGCGCATTTTTTACTTCCTTTAAATATTTGTCTGTCTTTCAAAATTGTACTCTCAGTTGAGGCACTTAGCCAATATTTGGCAGCTAAATCTTTACCGGTCTTTCCAGCCTCATGGTCCATTATGATGATATATTTTGTTTCTAATGTAATGGCTTTTCGCCGTTTCTTATCATTATTCACTGTATTATCCTTTCATTTTGGCGGCATAATGACTTAATTAAGAGAGGTGAGTAAATTTGAAATACAGTGAGGCCTTGCATAACAAATTTAATTCGTTCCAGAACATCATTCATTAACTGAAAAATTTGTTATGCAATGCATTAGTTCAATGGGTTTGTCAGTAATTCGTTTCAGAGCCCAAATTTTGACCCTTTTTGCGCTTGTTTACCCATTTTTTAAATGGGTTCACCTCCTCCTGCTTGAATATCCTGGATTTTGGGAATGATACACAAGCATAGGCTTAATCTTCAGGTTCCCTGATGCATTCCCAGCCATAAGTAAAGTAAACCGGTCTTTCATTTGTTTATGGCCAGGCAGTTTGGACTCTTCTCTAGTAATGTAGGTTCTGTTCGGTAGCTTTTTCCAAAATAGGCCAGTTTCGTCGGTGTTAAAAACTTGTTGATGCAAATAATCCTCCTCCTCAACAAGTTCTGCAAATTCTGTTTTAAATTCCTTTGCTCCCTCAATATCAGCACTTGCAGCCTCACCATGCCTTATAATGTTCTTAATTCCTGACCTTCTCTTGAAATTTTCAAACCACCCACAACTTGCATTGAATGATTCATATCTTTCAACTGATGCTGGAAGGGATTCCTTAATTTGTTCATATATTTGCACTGCCTTGTCACTAATGAATGCCTTAGTAATGGATTCCCCCTTCATTTCCTTTTCTCTAATCCATATCAGCAAAACACACACCATTTCAGCAACAGCTTCCCTTCCTTTAATAAGTCTACTTGTAGCATCACTTACTTTAGTTTTCATAATTTCTTCCTTCTTAAAAATTGTCGAAACTGTACTGGCAGACAATCCATATTCAGCAGCAAGATCTTTGGTGCTCATTTCAGATTCACTTTTTTTAATAATGTCCTGCTTCATCTGGAGACTGATAGTTTTCCCGGATTTCTTTGGAGCATTAGCAGATGATGAAGGTCTTTTAGGGGCCATGACTACACGTTTTATACACTTATAAAGCTAATAAATTAAAATTTAATAGAGAGCAATTGTGTTGTACACAACTGCTCATGACAGCTACCAACCTCCAACTGAACAGGAAACGTGTTATGTTTTTCGTTACAAAATTCATTCTGCAAGGTAAATCATTATTTAAATCAATGGAGCCTTATGGAGGCAATTCGTTAAGCAAAAATTTGCTATTTAAGGGGTTTGTTATGCAAGGCCTCACTGTATTATGTAACAATATTTCAAAGGAAAGACAAAGCAATGCAATCACTCTTAACAGTGTCAGCGTAGCAACTAACTGCGTACAGTACTAGAAATTGGAATCTGTCTGCCTGAATGCATAAACGCACGCACAGAAGTACAGCTTGGCGTGACGTTTGAAATAACTCAGTCTGGATAGATTTTTTTGATGATATATCATTTAAAAAAATTCGTAAAATGGGAATCTGTAAAGCGGGAACTACCTGTACATGTTCAATGGGGTTTTAGGTAATCTGCTTCAGAGAACCAGAAGTAAAAATTTATTGCCACCAAAACTATTAATTTAAGGCTTTGTAAATTTTTTAAGTTCATAACTAATGTTTTTATGCATATTAATTAACATGTATTACTATTACACACACAAATTGAATAATAAAAAATAATAATAATTAACAAAGCTTTATTTACCTTGGTCTTGTACATGCTGAGCTTGAGGTGACTGGAGAGGTGGGGTGAGGAGGAGAGGGATTAGTGTTGGGAAGAAGAGTCTCCCTTAAAAGTGTCAGGGAATGAGGTTAAAGGAGAATCTCTTGCCAGAGGTTTGAGAAAACTGTCTAGGGTCATCTGTTTTGTCGTCTCATTCAACAGCTTTTTAAAATAGGCCACAGTGCTATCTTTGAAGGAGCAGATGTTTAACTCTGTCTCCTCTATGTTAGGGTGGAAAGCTGCGATCTCCTTAACTCACTCCCAACATTTCAGGAAATGTTTTAGCTATGCAGTGGAGACAGTCACACTCTTTTCCTCTGGCTCCTCCTCACCACTGTCAGATTCAGATTCCTTTGCCATCTCTTGGAGGTCTGTTGCAAACTCCCTCTCATGCTCTTGAAGAAGTTCCTGCACATCATCAGCATCAACTTCCAGTCCCATTGCCTGCCCAAGGTGGAGAATTTCAGCTTCAGGATTGCTTTGTTCCTCAAAGCCCACAAAATGATAGATCACAGAGGGTCACAGTTTCTTCCACGCAGAGTTCATAGTGGTTGTGGTTACCTCTTTCCATGCCTTTACAACAATTCTAACAGCCTCAAGGATGTTGTACTACTCCTTCCAATATTCACTGAGGGTAGGGGCATTCGGAGCTGATGTGTGCTCGTGGCATTTAGCAAACATCAGCTTTGTGTAGATCTTCTTGAAGTTGGCAATGACCTGCTGGTCCATGGGCTGGAGGATAGTAGTAGTGTTGGGTGGGAGGAATCTGATGTTGACAAAAGGAAACTTCACACTGATGTGGGCTGCCAGTTCAGGGTCATGAGCAGGGGCATTGTCCAATACCAGCAATACTTTGAGAGGGAGTTCTGCACAGTTGGACAAAAACTTCTACCATCCAATCATTGAAGAGTTGCCTGGTAACCCATGCTTTCTTGTTGCTCTTCCAGTAAACCCCAAGAAAAGCCTTTGTGATGTTCTTCTGCTTGAAAATCATGGGGTTTTCCGAATGATAAACAAGCATAGGCTTGATTTTTAGGTCTCCAGAGGCATTCCCACAACAGAGCAGAGTGAAGCGGGTCCTTCATGGGCTTGTGGCCTGGTAGTTTGCACTCCTCTTTCGTAATATAAGTCCTTCTTGGCAACTTCTTCCAGAAGAGAGCCATTTCGTCTGCATTGAAGACCTGCTGTGGAAGATAGCCCTCCTCTTCCACAAGTTCTGCAAACTCAGTTTTAAACTTTTCTGCCTCTTGGTTGGCACTTTCAGCCTCTCCCCATGCCTCACAACACTTAATACCCGACCTTTTTTTTTAATCTTTCGAATCAGCCATGAGAGGTAGTAAACTCAGTGAATTGAGCATTAGATGAAGAAGGTGATTCACTAACTAGTTCATTAAAAATAGTGTGTGCCTTTTCACAAATAAAGACCTGAGAAACAGAATCACCTCTCATTTGTTTTTCTCTAATCCATATTTCTAACAGTCTTTCCATTTCAACAATTGTTTCTCTCCCTTTAAAAAGTCTAGTTGAGAATTCTGTCACTTTCATTTTTTTGCAGCACCTCTTTGTTCTTAATTATTGTATTTACAGTGGTCCTAGCCATGCTATATTTTTCACAAATTAACTTAACACTAAGCCCTTAATTATGATTTCTTATTATTGCTTGTTTTGTGGCTAAACTGATGGTCTTTGTTGGTGCTTTACCTGCAGAACCAGCTTCAAAAGATTGAGATCTCTTAGGAGCCATGGGTTAATTTTATGAAAAATCAAATTAAATTAACTTACAGTACAGTTAAAAAGTTTGAAATGAATGAAAAATTAAATTAACTTACAGTACTGCAGTACGTACAGTGGTGCAATAAACACAAGTCACGCAATACTGCCCACGCCACCCACAAAATATAAAAATAAAGTCAGAGGTCACTAAACACAACCAATCAACAAAACGCCTGAAGAACAACTGACTAGGAAACGGTGTTCCATGCCTGCCTCAGGCGGTCATCATGCAGGCCTCACGGGAGCATCACGTGAGCGATGCGTGATTTTTTATTTTTTGCCCTGATGGTAAATGGGGTAAGTGACGTAGAACGAATGCATGTAGGCCAATGGAGGCTTTGATGCTAAACGAAAAGACGTAAACCGAGCGTGACGTTAAACGAGGTTTGACTGTATTTAAAATTTATAACAAAAAGAAAATTTTTGCAAACAGTACTTACAACATTTACGAATATCTACAAAAAATGGACTTTGTGATTGACTGTTCTCCTCACTAAATCCAGTATGCAAGTTAACACGGCAGAGGGAAGAAAATAGAAACCCATGTATAAAATGTGCATTGGACTGCAACCTGCATGCATTAAGATGTGATGAATGCAGACTATGGACACACTACATTTGTAGTGAACTGCCTATTTATTTCATTCTCATCCTTCAAAATTCAAAAAGAAAATTCTCATGCTTTAAATGTGCTCATCAAATTTACGATGACTATGATAGGCAATTTGAAGAGCTTGAAGTAGAACTGGCAGGAGAGTTACAGGAGGAGGAAATTGTAATTGCCAATGCAGAGCTTACTGAAAAAGTGAGAAACCCTCAGGATGAGACCCTAGAGAGAGGGAAACTGCAAGCAAGAAAGGAACCAAAAGAGACCAAACAAGAACAGGAAATAGACATTAAGACCTTCAACAAAGTGAACAACCCCACTGTAGGGTGATTCCATGAAAGTGTCAACCTGAGGTCAAAAATTCAAAATTTATCAAAATGTATCATGTGATACATCATTAGTAGGGCAGTCAAAAATTGACTGAAAAAATTAAGAAAGTTGACCTTACGAATTGAAAAAATTGACTTATAAAGTTGCCTTTACTTTCAATAATAAAAATGATACTTTAATTACTTATTCTTGCTCTTCTACATCAGTTGACTGATTGTGGTAAATTATGAAGTATTTGCCGACATTTTCTGGCAAAAAATTGCGATCCTTACTTAATAATTTATTAAGCATGGAGAAAGATCTCTCTATAGCGGCAGTTGTTGGTTGACATTGCAAAAGCTGACCATAAACTGTTGGTGAGATTTCAGGTCTACTGAGGTTAATTATTTCACAAATACCATTTGTCTTGAGTCTTGTTTCAATGTATTGTTTGACTGAACACATATCTTCGCCAAGGTTGATAGAAGAAATGGTTTCATATGCCTCTCTAATGGTGCAATCAGATGCTTCCATCATAGTCACTAAGCTAGCAATCAAACTATAATTCATTTTGATTGACATTAGTTGCTTTGGCAGTTTTCATTAGCAACACTCTCTTTAGCCTTCTGAACAATGATTCCTTCATCTTCAAAATTTTCCACAATTGTCTTCACATTTGGAAAATTGTCTGCATAATAAAAAGCAGCGTTCAGCCAGCTTGCCCAACGTGTTACAATCGGTTCTGGAGGAGTTCCTATTTCAGCAAACAATTCCTTCCTTCCAATTTTTAGTTATTTTAATTATTTATTCCAAAAAATTGACTTTATTTACCTTATTGCTATTTTTTGACCTAACAGGTAAAAGTTGACTTTTGGTTGACCTATTAACTTTGGTAATATACCCCCTACAGGTGTTTTTATTGCATTTTCAGTCGTTTCAGCGAAAAGTGCCCCATAGGAAACAATTTGACTTTATTGACTTTTGACCACCCTAATCATTAGATAGGTAAGAGTCTCTAGTTTCCAAATCTGAGAGTTTTTAACTCTATCGCATCTAGAAAAAAAGTTACTGAGGTTCATACACAATCAGAGATGGGCAAGATCACCAACTTTGGTGATCTTGAAGATCAAGATCAGATCACCAGAAAAATGTGATCTTGAAGATCCAGATCAAGATTGTGATCTTGAAGATCACTTTTCAAGATCACTTTTCAAGATCACTTTTCAAGATCACTTTTCAAGATCACTTTTCAAGATCACTTTTATATGAATTGAAAAAAGTTGTACTCTTGTAGAGTAAACAAAAACAAATTATTTTGTTAATCACTCCTGAAAAGTATCACTCCTAATACTCCCCTGAGGGCTGAGGCAATACAAGTATCGCATCCTACCCATGTCACCTGATCTAAACCACGGGGATTGACGATTCCCCTTTCAGTTTTTCAGGTGGTAAACTTAAAACTTAGTATTATCATAACTTATCAGCAAAGAAAAAACTATTAAATGACCTACATATAGTTTTTAGTTCTATTTTTCTCAATTCTCATTTCATCAGGTCCATAACCCATATCAATGAATGGTCAGCATATATAAGTAAACATTTTTTACATAGAATTTAATTTTACAGTTTTACTGCAGTACGCAATTACTGACAATATAAGGGTAAAAACCGCAAGTTAAGAGTGTTAATTTAATGTTCAACCGCTGTAAACATTTGCTTTCAGCAAAACCAATTGTTCAAAGTTACCATCCAAGAGACGACTTTGTTTGGGGCTATGAACCATGCCAGCAAACGAAAACAACCGTTCCACTGGTGCAGAGGAAGGTAGCGTGGTGTTATACCTCTTGAAGATCTTCTTTATAGCAGGATACCTATCTAAAGATCGAGTGCCTTACTGGTGTCCTGCAAATAATTGAGGACTTCCAAGTCTTCCTTGTTGTTAGGAGCAGAGAATGAGCCGTCCATAGTTCTGAAGAAATCGTCTTCAGATGATGAGTCTGAGTTCACCGAACTATTACCACTGAAGTCAGAATTACAATTTCTTACAGCCATTTGCAGCTTGTCTTTTACTTGAGACTTGAGACTTGAGACTTGATTGCTTCATGATCGCCGAAATTAGGCCCTTGCAACAATGATATCCATCTAAGTTTGAAATACGGATGAGATACTGAGGCCAAAATGGCATCAGTTACCTCGGGGCTCAACGACAAAAAATGACCAAATTTGGCATTGAAGCCAGAGACGACTGCTGCCAGTAATGGCATGCAGTGTCTCAAGCGCAGGTCGTTTGGTTGGATAGGCTCCAATCTTGCGAGGCATCTTGAGTCACTAGGACTGTTGGAAGAAGACAACCGTAGTAGCATTCTTTCTCTGCCTATAATTTGTTGAGGGCTGCTGCAATTGGTTTTAGAACAGACAAATATTCTGAAATAAATTCCAATTCATTGTCTTTGAGGATGGGTAGATTCAGTTCTTCAAGAGCTACATTCACGTCGTTCTTATGTTTATATATTGGCTTAATGAGTCGTACATTGAGTTCCATCGGGTGACGCATGGGTACCTAAATTGGACGCCAGTTATTTCCTGTATTTTTTCTGCTGACTTGGGTTTACCAGCAGCATTCCACAGCGCCGAACATTTTCCCATTGCAGAATGCTTTATCTTCTTTAGTCCAGGTGAATTCAGTCCTTTATCTGCATCAGTTGTTGCTACCAAGTTCAATGTGTGGGAGGCACATCGAATATGGGATGATAGTTTCACTGACTCCTCTCCATGCTCTCCTGAATGTTCAGGAAAGTTGCTGATGATAACCTCTTCATCTGAATCTTTTTCATCATCTTCATCTGCATCATCTTCATCAATGTCGTCAGTACGATTCTGAACACGAACACTGAACTCTTTAAAGCATTTCACCATGTTCGATGCATTGTTGGTGACTGTAGATACAACTTTTCTATAAGATAAACCATGCTCCGAGTTGATCCTGTCCAATATTCCAGCAATTTTATCAAAGCTATGTGTTCCACGAAATCTTCGGCATGCCAGTGCAGCTGATCCTCGCGACAAGTCATCATTGATCTGTAATGTAAGAATATAAAATCAATGTTTGTATGAACATTTTTTTAAGCTTAATTTAATAATATTGGTTAGACACGCACCAGCTAAACTGTGCCACCAAACATTGAAGAGAAGAACTATGTGATATAAAGGAGGCAATTCAGCGATGAGTCGCCTACCATACCACCACATCAGTGACCCATCCCATAAGAGCAAAATGTGGAAGAGTCCATATTCACAGCCTGTGAATATGGACTCTTCCACATTTTGCTGTGAATCAGACACAATGACAGATGACAGAATCAGTGAATTAGTGTGAAATTACTGTGAATCACAGCAAAATGAAGACTCACCAAATTAATGAATGAGGAACACATGTCGAATAATTGAAAAGATTATACTATAAGTCTATCACCAATGGTCAATTTATCAATTATATAAAAATAATACACTAAATCAATAGCATACCCAATGCGCAGTGACTCCCATGAAACTGCGGTGATTAGTTGACCATATGTCGCATGTAACACACACATGGTCAACTGCTGCCAGTTTTGCTTGTATGTCTTCCTTCATTGTACTGGTTGTTGTTGCAAGAGATCTAGCCAGGGTGCGTCTAGATGGCACCTGAACAGCCGGGTTGACATCTGAAAAAAATATTTAAAAATTAAAACAAATACAATAGATTAGCTATGGAAAAAATATCAAAATATTTAGCTAGGCTAGCGATAGTCTAATGTTCATACAAATAATATGATTAATTATTTTAATCAGATATTAGCTATGGAAAAAATAGCAAAATATTTGAGTTATACTAACATGAAAGAAGATCCTTAAATTCATGTAGTTCAACTAGGCTCACTGGTAGGAGCCCATTAGCCACAAGCGAGAGAATCTTCTTTTCAAGGATATCCTTGCATATTGGTGGTCCTGGTTTTTGCTTGGAAATGTGGAACATGCTTAGTGTTGACTGCTTGGCAATTTTGGCAGGGCCAGCATTGCTGCCACTGGCATCTTCTTTAGCTGGACGCTTGCGAGATTTCTTCTCCAATTCATATTCACCCAAAAGATCCGAATGTAGTTTCTGCACAAGAAAATAAATTATTATCATGCGGAGAGACTTCTTGAACACCCTGTATAATATTTATCAGAGTATCAAACTTCTAGTTGAAATTAATACTTAACAAGATTCTAAAATTTTGTTATCTTTAACTAAAATTATTTTCACCATGATCAGTGCATTTTTATCCTATGTTAAATTGAAAGCCGAATTTCGTCCTTCAGTAACTAAATAGGAGAAATTACAGACATGGATCAGACAGAGAGAAAGACAGATACACCTGGCGTTTTATTATAGTTGGATATCGGCAGTTTTTAATGTAGTTACTAGTCCATAATCTATTAATATCTGAAGTGCACAATATATTCAAGTGGATGTCTATGTAAATGTAGCATTAGTCTTGTATGGCACCAGTCACTTAAAATATGACTTGAACCATTATGTTAATGTTGCTACTTACTACTTAGTTACTAAGTAGTACTAACCCTGAGGTGCCTCAGAAGATTGCTTGTTGAGTCGAGGCCAGCAGACAGAATTGTAGTTTTCTTTGTACACTGCCTACAAATAACTTTGATACTGTTTCCAGTTTTTTCGACAATTTGAAAATATTTTCCGTTCAATAGCACAGATTGATCCTTATTACCAACATTGTTATCTAAATATATTGAATACTGTTCTGGTGACAACCTAGAATATTTGGTTCCCTTGGGAGCCTGTTGAAGTTGTAAAATTGCACTCATTATTAAAAATTCAATCTGTAAATAAAATATATTTAGAATTAATTTATTATGAATACGGACCTATAGGCTATATTTTATGCCTATATATAATAATATATTAATAGAACACTTTTAACATAATTGCACAGTAAATTACACTTTTTACGAGCCTAAATTCCACAGCAACTACACCTTCCATGAGCCCACGCATGATGCAAGTCACCCAACTAACAGAAAACATAAACAGTTGGTGTTGAACAAAGTTGCCACCAGATGTCGCTTGGACAAAAAACAAATGACATTCGCATAGCGGCATATTTAAGAATCTGAAATTAAAAGTGATCTTCAAGATCACAAGAAATAAAGTGATCTTCAAGATCAGATCACGATCTTGATCTTCAAGATCACGATCTTGAAGATCAAGATCGTGCCCATCTCTGTACACAATGCACTATTGTCTAAATAATCATTGTGATATTTTCCCTCAATTTTGAAAGCTCGCATGGCCAAAATAGTTGAGGGATAATAGGCATTTCTTATTTATGTCATAAAGTAGGTCTTCCTTAAAGATTTCCACATAAAATAACTTTCATTAACCGAATCAATAAAAACTGAGCCTATATCTATATAAGGCACATTTGTATGTAACGACCGAGACGTTTTTTCCGAATTTTTTATATAGCTTTAGTTATTTGAAGCGAAAATTTTTTTTGTCTTAATCGCAAAGCTAGTTTCCTATGGGGTACGTGTCCATTACAAAAAATTAAGTCCAGCTCCTATACTTCTCTTGTAAAGGTACGTCTCGGTCGTTACATAATTTTCCGTCTCGGTCGTTACATCGCACAATGTAACGACCAATACGGCCCTTTGGGGGGAATAGCTTGGGGGAGGCCCCCAAGTTGCATGCCCCTTGCAACCCCGGTTGGCAACAAAAGGCCCTTTGGGGTATCTTTTTTTTTTTTTTTTGCAACACCCCACACCCTTTGCAACATTACGTCATCACTTGCAACATTCCTGCACTCTCCCCTTTATATATATACACACATTGAAGGGTAAGTCATAAATACCAATAATATGATATATGTCTGCTTTATTGTATGATAAATGTTCAATTTTATATTGAAATACCGGCAGTAACGACCGAGACAAAAAATATGTAACGACTGAGACAGCAGTTTTTTATATATATTTAAAATACAAGTTAATATTTTTTAACAAACTATGTCTCAAATTGGGGCCACAACATTCAAGTATCCATGGTAGAATTCTCATTTGAATAGCTCTGGCCAATTCACTGACTTTTACACATATGTACCACCTACTGAAAACTGAGGTTGCATCGTTGTAACGACCGAGACGACGAATTTGGATACGCCCCTAGCAAAAACCAAGAAACGAAATATGCAAAACCTAGTCTCATTTTAGAGCCCAACCATCTCTTTATGTTCACAAGAAAATTTGTGCCGCTGCTGTTCATACTTTATTCACAAGAGCAGGGAATATAACAATAAGTTGCCTACGAATGTAACGACTGAGACTGGAATGACCCTGTACACAGTTGCCAAAAAGCCAAAGGTGAAAACAAGAAGCCAGTATGCAAGTATTACAGGAAAGGCTTGTGTAAATATGGACTTAAGGGAAGAGAATGCCCATTTGCTCACCCATCACTGCAAAAAATTCATAAATGATGGTAATGGCATTTCTTGATGTAGATCCAATGCAAGATGTCCCTATCTTCATCCTCAAATTTGCTAGACATCATGGTGGAAGGAAGTTGTTTTAAAGAAAACTGCAATTTGGCCAGCTGAAGGGAACAATCCGAATGCAGCCACACCAAAATCAATGGAGAGAATACCAGGATAGTGAGCCTGCTATCCATCAGTCCCATCTGGCTCAAGGGATGCAAGAAAACCCAAGATCAAATACCATTTCTGCACCCAGATCTTGTGCTGATGTAGCAACTCCAGGTAAGCCCACTGGTGATAATAGTACAGCAAGCAACCATGAAACCCTATTGGGGTTTTATCACCTCATGAAACAAATACTAGACATTGAAAATTCACTCAGGCTCCTTATACAAAAGTAAATGAGACTCCTAGCAGGAACCCTACAAATGCCCTACATGTGGGAGATGAAACAAATGACCACAAATGTATCAATAATTTACTTAAACATCCAGGGTCTTTACCCAAGCTCAAACCATACCAAAGTACCTTACCTAAAGAGCCTAGTGGAAAACACTACTAGCACAGTTATAGCCCTCAAAGAAACATACCTGAACCTCATGATCATGAGTAGTGAAATTGCAATCAAAGGGTATGCCACCCATAGATGCGACAGAGAAGGATGTCTAAATGGTGGTGTCCTGATGTACATCCCTGAAAACATTCAAAGTGAACTGCTCATGGCATACTCAAATGGAGCTTGTGAACTTCTAATCATCATGCTCAGTATAAATAAAGAAGACAATACTAGTGAGTATTTATAGGCCCCCTCATAGACTCGACAAGAGATTTAATCATTACAGGAGACTTTAATCTCCCAAATTGCACATGGAACCAATATGGTGGTATGAAATCAGACACAAAAAGATCTAAATCAAAACACCTGGATAAAACTCCTGAGTACAGCATGTTCACTGCCCAACTAGAAAAAAATAATATCATAGATTTAGTGCTGACAAACAATGCAACTACAATTGACCAGTGTTATAACACCACCTGTACACTCCAACCACAATGTCATGCACATATTCACAAACTTCTCTCCACAAATGTAAGCAAGACCCAGGGGCATCCGCAGGATTTTTCGCAAGGGGGGGCAAAATGGCTCAATCAAAATCTTATGGCTCAGGCATAGGGATACCGAAAATCCAATGTATCGTGGAGAGTTAATTATTTTCCAGTCACTCATACAACTTACAAGGTATAAAGAAAAAATATGGCATTCAATCTGCTGTATATTATAGTACATGATACAACAAAATAAAAAATAAACTTCATGTGTAGAATAAATCACATTCACAGACTATAGTACGCTACAGGTCCTTGAAAAGGAACTGTAGCCGGCATCTGTCACTGCCAAAACGTTCAATGATGGTCTCAATGAACATTTCTTTCTTGGAGATCACTTTCTCGCGGTGCACGCTAAGCATACAGAGAGCTGATAGGGGACTCGTTGATATTGATGAACGTAGCCAGGTTTTGACTCGCCTCAGTGTGCTGAAGGATCGCTCGACTTCACAGGAAGTTACACCCGCCGCAAAATGACTTTGGACCTTCGTTCGATATTCTGCTGAGAAAGCGGTCTGAAATCAATTTGCATTTCTCATGCTACTGAGTAAAATATTTTGTCTGGAAGTATCTGGCATGTTGTTAGTGATCCCTTTATGCTATGGTGAGTGAGTGCCAGTGCTTCCATTCCTAGGGTAATCACGTATGTCTTAGGGTAATAAAAAAATATGCAGAATCTAGGGTAATCAGACCTATCTTGTTCCAGTTCATTAAAATACAATTACATGTACGTAGGTTTGCAACATTTACCTCATTAGTATGAAAAGAAAAACACTTTGACAACAAAACTGTTCTTTTAGTTCAAACAAACGCTGGGAAGTGGTAAGAGTCCTATCGCTAGCTCAGCCTAAGTGGATACTCAAACCTTATTTATCCACACAATGCACTGCGCAGTCTCTGTCTCAGACTTGTAGTGCCACAATTGTTTGGCGGGTGAATTGGCGAGTCAACTCAAACTTTCAGTCGAAGAAGTCTCTCAAAATATAGCATAAAACTCCCTATTTTTTCACTCCTGTATAACAGGTAAGTCGCACTCCTCTCTGGAGTATTTCATATTTTAGACATAGCTTTAGGAATTTAAAGGCTAACAAGCATTAGTCACTTCCCATTTTGATTGGATAATTCGACAATTTTATGATTTAAAAAATGTGCTGTTTGCTTAATTGTGCATAAAAATTTCACCTTATTTTAGATAAACGAAAGTTTTATAAATTTTATAGGCATCATTATTCAAAGTCATATTATGTATTTTTAAATTATTATATTTTTTAAATTCTCATATTAGCTACAAGCTCAATCTGGCAACCCTACATTAGGTTATTTGAATAAGCCAACTGTTTTCCATTAAAGTATTAGTATTACTGATATTCTAACATCGACTAGTTCACCCGTGCTATATCTTCTCATGAGGATACAAAAAGTTACATTATTTGAAAGCTTGAAATATATGATTCTTGAAATAAAAATAAAACGAACCTAATAAAAGTTAGTTTAGATAGATTTACATGTATGAGACCTGATCATGTCAAAGAAAACGATATATATATTTTTTGGATGGGTACTATATTATTTATTGGTGAAAATAAGGATGAATTCTTTACCAATTTAAATTCACATTTTATTATTTGATATTCTGTAATATATATTCAACTGAATTATATGATGAGTATGTAAAAAATAGCTGTGCATTTCCTTAGAAAAGCAATTTTCCTACAAAAAAATCTTCAATTTAGTCTCGTTAGGTTAAACATGAGTTATAGTCTCAAAGAAAACTTTTTTTGCACAGGTACTATGCTATCTAATTTGTGAAAATAAGAAACTCCTTATCATTTTAAATGAGTATTTTACGTATATTTTGTGATATTCTATAACCTTCAATTGAATTATATATCTCATTTGGTTGATAACATATATAAGCTTTGCATTTTAACCAAAAAAAAATGGAAATTGTCTTACAAGAAATCTTATACTTAATTATGTGTAAAATATATACGTTTTGTCATGGCTCCATTTGAGTATCTATGACATTAATTTGTCTCTGTAGGATATCACAAAATGGATGAACATCGGCAAAGTACTTCCATTGTAGATGATCCCGTTACACCCCCTAAGAAGAAATCAAAGACCAGTAAATCACAGACTTACACACAAAAGTGGAAGGAAAGCTGGTTGTCAGAACCTCAGTTCTCTGGTTGGCTGGCGAAATCAATGAGATCAACAACACTGAAAAGCATTGCATTTTGTAAAATATGCAATCTCGATATAACCTGCGGTAAATCTGAAATTACTAGACACGGACAATCACAAAGACATAAACAATTGAGTTTGCAGATAGGTAAAACACGTTCAGTTGCAAGCTATATTTTGTCAAATGATCCTGTTGAGAAATCAGCTCGCAAAATTGAGCTCCGTATATGTGCCTTTTTATCAGAACATCATTTACCGATATTTTTGTGCGAACCATTCCTTGATCTTTTAAAAGTAATGTTTCCTGAAAATGTTCCAGTGAAAAAGGTTAAGTTGGGTAAACAAAGATCATCTAATATTATTAGACAGGTATTCGGTAGGCATTTTGTCGATGAACTTTGCGCAGTTCTACGTGAACGCCTTTTTTCTGTAATTATTGATGAAACAACTGACAGAAGCACATGCAAACAGTTGTGTGTGATTGTACAATATTTCCATGCAGGAAAATTCGAAAGTTCATTTTTCGATTTGATTGAAGTGTGTGATAGTTCTGCAAATGGTATTTTTACGGCTCTCAAAGAATGCTTTATTTCAAGAAACATTCCCCTTGAAAATATAATAGGTTTTTGTTCGGATACAACTAGTGTCATGATGGGAACCAAACATTCAGTGGCAACTTTGCTTAAATCAGTGATTCCCCATATCATCATAGTAAAATGTTCTTGTCACATGATCCATCTTTGTGCATCAAAAGCATGCCTTAAACTTCCCACATACACTGAAGATTTGTGCCGTAATATCTTTTCACATTTTAATCTAAGTTCAAAGAGGCAGCGTGCATTTCAGGAATTCCAAAAGTTTGTCGATATTGAGCCTCACAAAATCCTTTCTCCGGGTCAAACAAGATGGTTATCACTACATACATGCGTGAAAAGGTTATTGGAACAGTGGGATGCCTTACAGCTTTATTTTACACACTTGGCTTTTAGTGATCCTACTCATGTGAATGACATGATTGTTGAAGCGTTGAATAACAAGCTAACGCGCGCATATTTAGAGTTCCTAGATTACAATTTGGGCATGTTTAATAGCTTCAACACACTCTTTCAGTCAGAATCGCATAATTTTTTTTGTATTAAATCTGAAACTTGCAAGCTCATCCGAAATTTCTGCTCAGACTTTATGAGCACAAGCTATGTAAAAAATGCTGAAATTTCTATGCTAAATCCTATCCATCCAGCATTTTCCAGTGCCTTTATCCCAGATGAAAGTATTTACGTTGGCTTAACCGCAGTAGATACCATAGCTGAACTGAGGGAGTCAAACACTATTACAAGGGAACAGATTTTACAATTCATTAAGAATTGTAAGTCGTTCTTAGTAGAATCTGTTGCTCAAATTCAAGATAGGTTCTCCTTGAATGACAACATTCATGACATAGTCGCTTGTGTTGACCCTAAAGCAGCGTCAAATTTAAGACCACCATCATTAGCATTTCTTTTCGACGAAATACCGCAGCTTAAAAAATGGGCAGACAAAAATAAACTCGATGAGGAATGGAGAACACATTATTTAGATGAAGAGCTGTCATCTCAGCTTCCCTTCACTAAGTACTGGAGTATAGTATTTAGCAGGAAAAATGAAGCTGGTCTTCCTTGCTATCAAAACCTTACGCTTGTTATTTCATCCCTTCTTTCATTACCTTTCTCTAATGCTTCAGCCGAGCGGTTTTTCAGCCAGCTTAATCTCACCAAGACTTCTCAAAGATCAAGCTTGAAAAATGAAACCTTATGTGGCCTGCTACATGCTGTCTATTACCTAAAAAATAAGGTACTATCTGCTCACAATATGGACATCAATGAAAAGCTTATTAAAGCGATAAATTGCGTAAAAAGTGATGCGACATGCGCTGAATGCTCTGAGTCAAAGTAATCACCATATATAACAAATATAATAATATATGGTACGGTACTGGCATATACTGTAGTTTGCAGATTTCTTTTGTGTGTGTGTGTGTGTGTGTGTGTGTTACTAGAAGGAAAATATATGTAGATACAGCCATTTCTTTAATTTTTTCCTGTTACTAGAAGAAATATATATGTAGATATATCTAGATTCTAGAGGCTAAACTAGGAAGAAACGACCAGCAATTTTTTATATATATATATATATATATATATATATATATATATATATATATATATATATATATATTAGAGGTGGAACGAATGTCAATTTGTGATATTCGCGAATGCGAATATTTTATTTTAATATTCGCGAATGCGAATGCGAATATTTACTAAAATTACTATTAGAATTAATATATTCGTTTTTCATCATTAGAATTGAGGTATTTAAAATTTTAAATGTTAACTTGTAAGAGTTTTGCCATAGAAAATTAAATAGGAATAAATTCCATTGAATTTTCTATGTTACCGGGATACGGGATGAGGACCCACTCTTATAATGTATCCCACCAACCTCTTTCCCCAACCTCCACCCTTGAAAGAGGATGACAATTTCTTTATAAATGCCACGGAGCATCGTTTAGTCAGCAAGAGAAATAAGACATTTCATTCATTGTGAAGAGTATTCCCAATCTTCCGATAATGGTATTGATAAAGAAATAGTTTAGGCACTCACTGGTTGACTCTTTCGTACTTGAATTCTACTATTGGTAGATTATATTTTAGGAATAGTAGTTTTTCCGCTCTCTTCGCTGATAGTTTGGAGCATTTTGTATCGTACACTAGACCGGCACCACTGAAAAGGCGTTCACTCGCAACACTGGATGGTGGACAAGCAAGAAAACACCTTGCTAATTGCGACAACTCTGAAAATTGTTCGGCATGCACTCTCCACCATTCCAGAGGATTTTCGTCAGTTGGCAGTCGTTTTTCCTTGAGATACTTGTCTAGATTCTTTGAAGATCGTTCTGAAATCCTTTCTCCAGACTCATCGTCACTGCTCGAGGAAAGGATTTCTTTCATAGCTTCGGTGACAGACGTGGATGGTTTTTTATCGCGCGGTTTTTCATCACGAAGGCCTGGAGATTGAGAATCTGTCTTTTCCTTACTAAGTGCTTCACATTTTAATCCAACCTCTACTTTAACCCTGTCCGTAACAAAAGAAGAGCTGAAAAATTTTACTTTGTATCTAGGATCTAAAAATGTAGCAATGTAGTACAAGTCGTTGTTTTCTGCTGAATCGAACCTTTTTGTTATTTCTGATAACATTGTTTCTCGCATCGCTTTGATCCCATGACTTTCTTCAGCTGTGGACAAACTGGACATCAATACTTTCTTCAGAGTGGTCACGAGAGGAATGACGTCTGCTATTGATGATGAGTTGCTGCTGATATTTTTTGTGATATCTTCGAATGGTTGGAGTAGAGTAATGCATTTGTCCAGAGTTGAATTGTCTTGAAGTGTTAAAGGTTTGATCTTACTGGTTGCAGTGGCATACAAGCAGAGAGGTTCATTGATAGCTTTCATTCTGATCATCATTTGCAGAGTACTATTCCAGCGAGTAGGAACGTCATGAATCACAGAAAGCAGTGGAGCATTTATTCTAGCCTGAATTTTCTTAAACTCTTCTTGGGTCATGGTTGAATGATTGAAATGTGTCGCAATTGACCTACATTTTGAGATGACTTCAACGACTGCTTTCTGAGATGACAGAGAATTTTTGACAACAAGGTGCAATTGGTGACTGGCACAGTTGGTGGTGTTAACACCTGAAAGAAACAATGCTTTTTTCATATTAGCACCTGCATCCCTCATGACGCAGTGAATATCATCCGCGCACAGACTCCACTTCTCCAACAAATTGTCAAACACTTTGCTGAGATATTCCCCTGTGTGATGTTCAGAGAGGGGTTCAGCGCAGAGCACAAAACTCTGACGTTTGAATTCTTTGTCCACAGCGTGACTGGTCAGTGACAGCAATGAAACACCTGATTGTGTATCGGACCACTCATCGGTGGTGAAGGACAGTTTCGATGATTGTTTGAGGGAGCTGATATTGTCTCCAATTGTACTTCTGACAGAATCATACATTGTCTCACAAATTTTATCTCTGTAATACTTTCTTTGGCACAGTGGATAACATGGCACCGCTTCTTTCATGAGCCGCACAAAGCCAATATCTTCCAAGTGAGAAAATGGAAGATCATCCATTACTAACATTTCTGCAATCTTACTGTCCATGCTCTTTGTTTTTGCGTTGTTCACATCCCACAATTTTGTCTTTTCAAGACACATTTCAAGAGTAGCTTGCTTCATCCTTGCAGCTGGTGTTGGAGATGCCTTCCTCTTCTTGCTACTTTCTTTTGCTTCTTCTTCGTTCTTACTCATATTCTTATACTCTGCAGGGTGTTTGCTGTTAAGATGATTACGCAATCCAGACATCGGTCTTCCTTTTCGCGAATAATTGGCTTTACAAAGCTTACACTTAGCAATATCATTTGATACTAACTCAAAATAGTCCCAAATGGCACTGGAGGACGCCATCACAAAGCACCTGACACAATGAATTGGGTGCAATTGAAGGTGACACAGGGTTATAGACGGACACTTGCACGCACCCTCACTCAGCCAAGGCTCGTGGGTAACTGACTCGCCAGGCTCCCGCACACCGACCCCTCTCAGACAGCTACAGCTGCATCTGCCGCTAGTCAGGAAAAAAACGTCGCTCATACGCACACAGCGACACACTGCGGGAAACAGACGTGGCAGCATCCAACAGTTTCATTTTCGCACCAACCATTTCTGCGACAATTATAATGAAAAAAAACTAATGCATTACTTATAGCACGAAATATTCGCATTCGCATATTCGCACATCTAAATGTGAATGCGAATGTTCAAAATGATGCGAATATTCGGTCCACCTCTAATATATATATATATAGGGTAATCATTTGCAATCTAGGGTAATATCACTTTCGAGCTAGGGTAGAGCAAACGCGACTCCTGGAAGCACTGCCTGCTACCGCAGAGGCAAAACTCATCAGTGTTTAGATAGAGGTGACGTGGGGGTGTTGTGTTTCTGCCGTACTGTGTCCAGAATTCTTGGATTTTTATGTGCAGTCATTTGTGTTCTTTATTTTTCTTAAAGTGCAGTGGACATACCTGGGAAGTATTGTTCTGTTGAGGAGAAGGCCCGTATTCTTGCGTGGAGGCAAGAAAATGTCCCGATAAAGACGATATGTGAGCGTACTGGTCAGGCGAAGTCGACCATCATGAAGCTGCTGGTGGCGGCTAGAGGCCTACCACCCAACGTCGTACCGAAGCACAATTTCGGTGGTGGAAGGCGAAGGAAGACGTCTAAGGCCACGGATAACCTCATAAAGAGAGAAGTGTTGAAGAACCCTCGACTTACAGCATCTCAATTGAAAAAGAACCATCCCAAGCTGCTGGAAGCCATGTCTGTTCGAAAGATCCAGCACCGGCTGCAGAAGGACTTGGGGTTACCAAGCCGTACCGCTGCCAAGAAGCCACTTATCACCAACCGCATGAAGAAGCAGCGTGTTGCCTTTGCAAGGAAATACGTTCATTGGACATCGGCACAGTGGAGGAAGGTGATGTTTTCAGATGAAAGCATGTTCCAGGTGTTCCAGATTCGATCTGCCAAGGTGTGATGCCCATCATCTGCTAGTCAGTACCACCCGGCCTACACGGTACTGACTGTTAAACACCCTGAGTCAGTGATGGTGTGAGGGTGTTTTTCTGGTGAGAAGGGAAATGGGGGGTCTGTACTTCCTTCCCAAGAATGTAATGATGAATGGTGACTGTTATATTGATGTTCTTAATGACCATTTGTTGAACCACTTTGCCATTCATGGCAGAGAGATTTTTATGCACGACAGTGCCCCCTGTCACAAGGCGAAGAAGGTGACAAAGTGGCTTAATGAGTGGAAGATTAAGGTGTTAGAGTGGCCTGGCAATAGCCCCGATCTCAACCCCATCGAGAACTGTTGGCATTACATGAAGAAGATCATGGCAGAGAAGAAGAATCCTAACCTCGCGAACCTCAAGATGGAGCTGATAAAGGTGTGGTGCAAGGAGATGACATTGGACTACTTCAGGAAGCTCAGTGATTCCATGCCCAAATGGCTCCAGGGGGTCCTCAAGAACAAGGGAGCCATGACTTCATATTGATGTAACTAAGTTTTTAAATATATTTGGTTTTTTATAATGATGTTTGTGCTTTTCCTCCAAAATGGTAGATGGTCCGAAGTCATTTTGTGGCGGGTGTACTGGAAGTGTCAGTAATGCCAGTATCGCTTGTCGGACAGATGGAAACAACTCTCATTCCCCCAGAAGATCCATTAACGACATATCAGTAGTTGCACCTCATGTTTTTCCATAGTTCGAACCAGGAGAGTGATTGTTCACCAAAATTGTCGATCTTGTAGATACTGTTCGCCTGTAAAATATCAAGTTATTGAATTAGTCAAGTGGACATTTGAAAAGTTGTAATTGTTCTAATGATAATACATGGATATTGTTTGGTAAGGCATGAAATCATATGCATGAATTTACGAAACATTTAGGGGCTGATAATTTTGCGGCAGATGTAATCTTCACCACTTTTGAACAATGCTCAAGCGCTAAAGAACTTAAAAGAAGCGAATTTATCAGCGCTAAAAGCTTCATGCAAATCACCTATGGTCTGTAATACAAACCTGCAGCATGCGATCTTTGAAGACTGTGCGATCCAGCTCCATCATCAGATGTGGGTGCAGAGAAAACCAGGGTTGGCACTAGTGGGCCCAGCCTGAAAAAACCCACCCAGGTTTTTTTTTTTTTAAAAACCACTTGAAAAAAACCCATTATTTTACCCACTTGTGGGTTTTTTCATGAAACTTAAGAAGTGCATATGCAATTATTTTTAAAAATTGTCATATAGGCGCCTATAATGATTTTACATGCAAAGCAAGCAAACATGAGTCAACAAATAGACCTACAGGTATAACTCTTTAGGTGAGGTAGCAGGTTATAGAGTGTAGACATCAGCCAATCAGGGTGTTATACATCCTGATTCTTCAGTCAACTGCATCTTCAAGGAATTTTCTACTTCTTCATGGATTGTATTTAAAAGTGGACCAGACAAATTTTGACGGGCAGGTTGAGTGTAGCCTGGTCTTAGTCTCTATCATTTCAATAAAATACTTAGACTCTGCACATAGAAATGGTATATTATTTGCATAAAAGAATTTGGCTATTTTGTTATCAATGACATTTTTCTGCAAAGTAGTTGTTGTCATGCCAAAATCGCTTACTTTCTTTTGAATTTTTCTTTTTTTCATCTGTAATTGTGTCAGTGGTGGTGAGGATGAGTCTGGATCATCTGAGAGGTCTATGTCATGGCAGTATGAAGATGATGTACTGGCAGTATTGTCAGTCTTGTTTCTTGATTCCATGTGTTTCAAACATTTCATTAAATGCATTTTTATTCGCTCTATTTTATTACTTATTTCATTACTGCAATGTTTGCATCTAACTTTACTAGTCCCATCAATAATATTGACTTCACTCCATTCATGCACTGATTTTCTTCCTGATCCAAAGGTCTTTGGCATTATTTAATGCAGTTATAACTTCAAACAGACTAATTCTGTAGGCTAGCAGTAAAGATAAATATGCTGTTGCCAGTTTGTTTTATTTAACTGTGAAATAAAAGAAAAAATATTCAGTAATATGAATTAAATAGATAATAACTAGCTGAATTAAGTTCCCTTTGGGAGCTGTAATTCATCTACTTCCAGCAGAAGACACAGGGGCCTGTCTTCCATAGGAAGTATAGCCTAACAAATAGGATAATTTACCATACCAAATTTAGTTCAAATTGGTCCATGTTTTCCAAATTTTGTTGTGAAGCTCAATCTGAGAAAATAATAACTTTTTATGCTTAATTGCCTGGAAGGCAACCTTTTTGCTAAAAACAAGACAAATGTTATATTAATAGTGTACGGTACAGTACAGTATTATTATAAAAATAAGAATAGGTAGTTTTATTTCTGTTCGTGTACAATAAAAGTCATAGATGACCAGGCTCTAAAAATAATATTTGAATGAATGGCAGATTTTTTAAATATGCTTGGGGTCCAGTGGACCCCATCAGCCCACGAAGGGTTAAATCTATTGTGAACTTACAACATTCTCTGACAAATTTCTAAACTTAGTTTTTTGCTTCCTGCAAAATGTTATTTGCAAGTTTTCCAGTCCAGTGCATGGAAAAAATGAGCTAATTTACGCACATTTCTTAGCCCAGTGATTCTGTATCATTTATGTTTTTTTAATACATATGGTGTTTTTGTGTCTACCATGAGAAATGGAAATTTGACCAATATTCCAACTCTGGCAGTCACAACATGAATTACTTTTTTGTTTCATTTGTTGTATGTATGTTTAATGTACAGTACTAAATTTGATTATTGACACCGCAGATATTAATAATGATTTACATATAGATATTATAAAAGATAGATATTCAGAAATTTATGAAAAAGTGACCAGCAGCTGATCCAGATGAAACACCAGGACCATCAAGAAAGGCAATTAACAGTGAGTCTGAGCAGGAGACTGAAATAGAAGAGATTGAACCAGCAATATCCAGGCCAGGAACAAACAAACTACGGAAATCACATCTTACATTCAACCCAAAATGGAAAAAGACACATGATTGGATTTGGTATGACAAGACCAAAGATGGAATGTTCTGTTCAGTTTGTGAAGTCTGGGCTATGCCACCATCAAGTACACACAGGGTTTGGACCTCAAAGCCATGCACTAACTGGGCCAAAGGACCAAAAAAACTGAATGATCATAGTAAATCCGAATGGCATTTGGCTGCTCTTGAAAGACAATCACTAGCAGAACTTCAAAAAAAGGAAGGTTCCATTGTTACACAAATGCAAATGGTGGCTGAAAAGCAAAAAGGGAGTTTGAGAACCAGAAACAAGCAAGCTGTGTTGACACTCATAAAATGTGTCTGTTGGATGACAAAGCACAGAATTCCTCATTTCACCAATTTTGACAGCCTAATAGACTTGGTGATCGAGTGTGGTGGTGGGAAAGACTTGCAAGCTTTAATGCACAAAAAGGTCATATGCATGCTACACCTCATCAATGGCAGTTGGAGAATTTGTACAGGCTATTGGTACATGGCTCGAGTTAGAACTGATGGACAATTTAAAAGCTAGCCCAGTATTTGCTATTATGGCTGATGAATGTGAGGACATATCCACTACTGAAGAAATAAGCATATGTGGACATTGGATAGAAAATGGCAAACCCATTGAGAAGTTTCTCACAATCATCCCAGCTAATAATGGTGTTGATGCCACTGCAATCACAAAACTCATACTAGAGTATATGGAGGGAAAACAAGTAGAAGGAGGTAAACTCAGAGCCTTGGGCTTTGATGGAGCTCAGGTAATGTCTGGACATAAACACGGTGTTCAGATCCATCTTCGAGTAGCTATGTGTACCTTTGCAGTTTATGTGCACTGTCATGCCCATCTGTTGAACTTAGCAAGTGTGCAGGCTGCAGAGAGTGAAAACATCATGAAAAAATTCTACAGGCACTTAATGCAACTGTGGATATTGTTTGACAATTCATGCAAGAAAACTGCTGAGCTGAAAGCAATGCAGAAAGCCTGTGACCAGCCTGAGTTAAAAATGGTAAAACCAAGTGAAACTAGATGGTTGGCACGTGAGAAAGCTGTAACTACAGTGAGAAGATGCTTGGAAGTACTCGTCAGTACATTCGAAAATATGTACGAATTAGAACATACCACATACCACAGCCCTCGGTATGACCAAGGTCATGAAGACATACCAGTTTGTGGCTAGCCTGATGTGTGCATGTCAGAGCTGGGCACTTGCGTTTTTTTTTGCATTTTTTTGCGGTACTGCGGTACTACTACCACACTACCAAACCGGTACCGCATAACGCAGTACCGCAAAGGATCGCTGAAAGTACAGCAGTACCGCTACCGCATTCAAATTTCCCGCGGTACTTTCCGCGGTACCGACCAACACGGTAGTACCGCAGTACCGCAAAAAAAACCGCAAGTGCCCAGCTCTGGTGCATGTGACGGCCATGCCAAACTTACCATGCTTAGTACAGCTCTACAGTCCAAAGATCTCAATATTGGATGTGTATCATCATTAGTTAATGCAACAATTGAATCCTTGGAGGCAATGAGGGATGACCCTGATCATGCAACAGTCTACTTCTGCACTACTGATAATTTTATTCGGTGAGATTTTTCTTACCAAATTACCTATTTCTTCTTATATATCATTACATACTTATTCAAACATGAAATATATTACTTTCATTTAACTCTTGCTCAAAGTAATGACAATTTGATTGCAACTCTTCTAATAGATAATAATCCAATAAATATTGAATCAAACAATTTAAATCTGGCTTAATGATTTTCATTTAAGTACATGAAGAAAATTTAGTCAAAAATACACCTTTCCTCCCAATCATCAAAATAAAACAAGACATATCATGTTTACAGTTTTAGTCAACTGATAGTGAATAATAACATAGTTATTTCTTTGTTTTTCTCTCCGATAGAAATGAATTAGTAGACTGGAGGTTGAACATCACAGATCAAGAAAAAGAAGCATTCATCACATCTATTTACAAGCTGTATCTGGATGTCCTTATCGAAAATTTGCATACCAGGTAAGTTTTATAATCAAATTAGTTTTAAAGTGGATAGTAGTGGGAATCAGCTGAAATAACACTGTTTACTATAAATTTTCAAGTGAATCTGTGTAATTTTTGTCTATGAAAATATGCTAGTAAATTTGATAAACTTGTTCAAGTTTTCTTTAAAACAACATATAGGTAATAATAATCTGCACATTACTATTTATTCAGGTTTGATGAAGCTGGAGATGTATTAATGGGACTCCATATCTTTGAGCCACAAAATCTTCGAAATTGCAATGACACGAAGCAGTATGGCACCGATGGTCTTGAGAAGCTGATCAGATACTATGGTACTGAGATGACATTGAGATATGATGACCATGTAGTGCATGAACCTGCACTTATTGATGCTGATGGTACATGAACTGAGTGGCAGGTTTTCAGGAAATACATGGCAGCATCATCATGTAACACACTACAGATAAATTAGCTTCAATTTTGTCATGAGTATGGCGCACTTTATTATTAAATTCCATCAGTTTATATGATGGAAGTATTTGAAAATTAAAATACAAAGTTTCCTGCTTGTTACAAGTTATGACCTGCACTTAATAGATCAGTAAAAGTAATTTGAAACTAATCCAGCTCAACAAAAATATGATGTAGCCATACGATTTTGAAATATATATATGAAGTTTGTTTATTACTATTAGTGTGTGTGTGTGTGAAAACAGCGTGGAATTTCATTCGTTTATGATGTAAAAACTTTTCTTCAACTTTCTGGCTACCATTGCTTCTTGTACCATGCTGCAAATGTATAGATTTTTTCATAATGACTGAAACTTATCAGCTTTTGTCAAAATTTGTTTGCAGGAACTAGCCAAGGAAGTGCTGTCATCACGCATACAACGGCAGATATTTCCAAACATTGCGAAATTGCTACAGGTTGCAGTGGTCATCCCTGTAGCAACTGCAACTGTTGAACAGATTTTTTCAGATATGAAGCTCATCAAAACCAGGCTTAGGTCAACACTAACAGAGAAGAATTTAGCTCATCTCATGCACATAGCAATAGAAGGTCCAGAGACACTAACTGAGGAACAAGTTGATCAAATTTTCAGTGTGGCATGGAATGCATGACAGAAGACTTTTGCTATAGATGTTGTACACTGTGTTTTGAAGCAATATACATACAGACAAACATGATGCATTTTTATTATATTTCATATTGAATATTGGGAAAAGCTCATTTAAATGACTACATAATAATTATAGAATTAGGCAAATGGCTAAAGTTTATTAAAAAATGCATGTAACATTCTTGGTCACCATTAATATGGAGAGTTTTTCATTTTTTTCATTTTTTTTCATTTTTAACTCATTTTACTAGTAGTGTTTGAAAACCTGTATTTGCTAAAATTTCAGGGGGTGAAGGCTCATGTTCAGGTGGTGAAGCTTCACCACCTGGCCCTATGGAAAAAAAAACCCTGCAGTTCTTGCACCATCTCTTGCTCATCAAGATCTAGAGCTATTAAAGAACCTTGATCTGTACAAACAGAATGACAAGTCTATTTCATCTGTTGCTCTGAAAAAGACATTGGGTTATCTTTGGTATCTATCTGAGGAATTTGTTGCTTTGCCTTCTTTGATGATGACTGATGAGGTGTCTGCTGAAACAAAGAACAAAATGGTAATTGGTTTGCAAAATCCTGGAGAAACACATCCAGCAAAATGGGTTACTTTAAACCCTGAACTTGATTCAAGTAAAAGAACTACAAGACTTTGTAACATCAAATACTCAAAGGTTCTTTGAAATTACAAGATTTTCATCAAACTTTTTCAGCAAAAATGCTACTGAATGGGACAAAGATGAACTGTACAATAATGTAAAGAAATCTACCCACCAAATGAAAGTTGTTAATGACATAGCTGAAAGGGGAGTTAGATTGATGGATGAATACAAGCTCTTAACAAACAATGAAGAGCAGAAACAATTTCTGCTACAAGTGGTTAAAAATCACAGGGCTGCTTATCCTGATATAAAGAAAGAAACACTAATCAAGTAATAAGTGTCAACATTCTAAACTCTACTTTTGTCAGTGGTTATGATAGGCCTACAGGGGAGCTTCCACTATAAAAAAGACAATGCGCCGCATACTGTACCTCAGGGGTGGTGTGGAAACAGTATAAGATTGGCAGTAGAGCATAAGAGTGAAATCTATGGAAATTCATAAATTTTGACAGTTGGTAGCCAACCCCTAAAACTTGAAATCTAAAAATTCAGATATTGTTTTTAATGCAAAATGAACTAAATTAAGGGTTGAACAAAAAAAAAAAAAAAAATTTACCTATTTTTTGAATCACCCTTGTGTGTATATGTATGTGTATATATATATATATGCCTTGGTAGTGTAGTGGTTAGCATCGCTGACTATGAATCCATTGACCCCGGGATTGAGACCTGGTGACAGCAGCCAGCGTGCAGCAAAACCCAGCTGTTCATCCTTCCACACAATAAAGAAAGTGGTTGGTAGATAAATGGGTACCCTGGGTGGCCTAGTGGTTAAGATGCTAGGCTGCTGGTGGGGCGTGGTTCAGATTCCACATTAAACTGTAGGTCTAAGGTGGAGTGAAATGCTTGACCTTTGTCAGAATGAACAATTCGGGTGGAAGCTAACCAAAGGTTGTATATATACATATATAATGATGCAGTGAAAAAGTCAACTCTCAAATACTGAATCAGCCAGGGTAGGAAAATATGACATTTCATGAAAACACCACTGCAGAAATTATTTTGTCCTACAGCAATATCTTCAGGGTCCACCTGACACTTTTGTCTTGAAATAATACCGAATAATGCAAGTATTCGCGTATCTTGTCAGGTTTACCAGTGGATATCTTATTGGAGTACAAATCTTAATGAAAAATCTGTTATTAGATAAGAAAACAGTACAGTTGAAACTAATTGATCACACCTGAAAACTAGACTTCTCAAAAAAAAATAATATTCAAGGTTTCAGTCAAGCATACCATAAGATAAAAATTATGAATACCAATGAAGCTTGGGCAGTAATTACTACTTAGCAACCACTCCGAAAAAGGTTGCCTTAATCAATTAGTTGTCATCAGTGGTGTACACAAGGGGGGGCATAGGCCCCCTCATTGTAAAAATTACTACTACTATCATTAAAGATATTTGAAAAATAAATTTTAAAAAATTGATAACTGCAACATTTGCCACAAAAAAAAAAAAAAATCTTGATGTATGGAATTTCAGTTATTTCATTGTTACCAGGACATGTTATTAACTCAAAAGCAATTTTAGCTGGCTTAGGAACGTTTATATATATTTTTATACATATAATTAATTTGTGCAAATTTAATTCTTTGCCTATAAATTGGAAATAAAATACAACTGAAGCCTTCCAAGATGCAATTCATTTTGATCCAAATCAGTCATCATAAATTTTGAGATGACACACACACAGTATATATATATATATATATATATATATATATATATATATATATATATATATATATTTATTAGGGTGATGCCAAAAAGGGGTCAAATTTTTTTTTTTTCAATTTTCAGGGAGACACCCTCCTATTTTATTCATATTCCTAAGAAAGCATTGTATGCGAAATTTGGGGTTGAAAAAGAGAAAATTAGAGGTTGCTACCAAGCTTTAAAAATAAATGTATATCAGTTTGTGCTCAAAAATATTGTTTTGTTGATATTTTCGCCGGAGCCAGTTTGATATGTACCTAGTTAACCTAGTTTGAAAAAAAACGATGACATTCTAGACTATAGTACGTAGTGAGCTCATAAAATAGTAAATAATAGGCACGCTGATTTCCGCACCACCCTCTGAGGTACAGTGTATAGCGCGTTAACTTTTTTTTATGTGGAAGTTTCCCCAGTAGGCATATCATAACCACTTATGTATGTTTATTTTCGTTTTTTGTGAAGCAAGAGTAATGTTTTCTTGTTTTTGTTTGAGAGTGACGACCTGTAACTTTTAACAATTTGAAGAAGGTATTGTTTCTGCTCTTCATCATTGGTTATCAGTTTGTTGTATTCCTCCATCAGTCGTACACCTCTTTCCGCAATGTCGTTTACCACTTTGAGTCCATATGCGATATCTCTTGCATTCGCATAACTTTCATCATCATTCCATTCTTCAGCATCTTTTTCAAGAAAAGTGCAAGGCACCTCTAGGATTTCAAAGAATCTTTTTGTGTTCGCAGTAACGAAATCCTGCAGTTGTTTCTGCCCAGCTGATTCAGGATTTATTGATGCTCGTTTGCTCGGTTTTGAGTCAACTGGTTTCTGCAGAGCATGCTTCATTTTGTTTTTTGTCTCATGCGAAACAGCTGAATCAAAAAATGCAAGCGCCACAAGCTCCTCAGAGAGGTACCACAAATGTCTCAAAAACTTATTGAGTGCAGCACTTGCAATTTTGTCATCCTTTTGCTTGTAGAGCTGCAGACTTTGCACAAAATGCAAATCTGAATGGGGGGCGCATGAGGGTATGGGTGCCAGGTACCACGATCTGATGTATATCGCAGCTGAAAAGCAGCAAACATCTCTCAGTCCTTTTTCCTCTCTCTCAGTTAGTTTAAACTGAGATTTAAACATCCAAATTTTAATGCAGTAAATTAGCTTGCCCATCCATCGTGCTCTGTGATAAGCTCCGGGTGCTTTAAAGCTGATTCCTGACTTGGGGGCACTACCGATGAAAATGAGCGTTAGCTCGAGCAATTCCTTGTAGTCATCACGAGGCTGCTGTTCATCAAGCTGAGCTTGAGCAAATTGAATGAGTTCTTCAGCATCTGAGATTTTCTCTGCAATGTTAGGGTCATCTGTTGCTGTTTGGTAATTGTTCTTGTCAATTTCCACCCACTTTGCTTTGAATCTCTTAAACAGTTGTATGTCAGGGCCACTAGAAGATGGCAAGGAGACAGAAACTGCAGCTTCTAACACTATTTCGAAAATATGATGTCGGCAAGCCAGCCACAGCATATCTTTATCCAATCTTTGCTCTAGTAACATACAAGCACCACTCTTAGAACCTGTGTTGGAGGCAGTGGTGTCAAAACACATGCCCTTCACTTGGTCAGATATATTCCACTCCAATACTAACTGATGGACAGCATCTGCAATGTTTTGACCAGTTCCTCTGGCAAGTTTGGGAATACCAAGAAGCTGATCAACTCCTTGGCCGGAAATTAGAACTGGCAGTCGATCAACATTTTCATGACCAGTAATATCTTCCAGTAGTTTGCCGTCCCAATGTATTTGGAGAGGGCAATTTGTTTCGAAATCCTGCTTCAAATTTTCTGCCATTGTCTTGCGGTTCCTTTGTCTTGCTCTCCGTATCGATGAATAGCTAACACTGTATTCTTCAGGGTTTTGCCCAAGAGCATTGATTGTTGGGATCAAGATTTCCGAAGCAGCTCTATCACTTACTTTTGCAGCATCAAGAGATACAAGCATTGAAGAATCCATAAGCTTTGCACTCTTAGACTTTGATCTACTTTGTCTCGAAGTTGATGGCTGCTGAGGGTCAGCAACAAATTCTTCTTCTGATTTTGAACTATCTTCATTCAAACTTGAAGGACTTGAACTTGAGAGCACTGCTGCTTCGAAAACGGCTGTTTCCCTCTTTCTTTTCTTTTCAAGCAATGTTTCCTTTTCTCTAGCAATCTCTTCCATTTGTGAAAAAACTTTATCCACTCCAGACATTTTGCCTTTTCTTCCTTTTTGTCGTTGCAGCATCAAAAACTCACGATCTTCATCTATCTTTATCATGTCAAGAGCACTTGCATGTGCAATGTCAAACAGATCTTGCAAGTCATTTTGCCAGCTCTCTTGTTTTTGAAGTAGTGCAGGTGATTGCTTCTTCTTATTATTTCTGTTCTTCTTTAGTTTCTCCCACTCGTTGAAAAGTTTCTTTACTCTCTCCACGACATGACATTTCAACACTGTTGGGATGCGTGCCTTTTCCCACATCCATAACATCTCTAGCAGTCAACAAAGCCGCTGTTTTCACCTGTTGCTTTTTATTGATCTTGTAGTTCATAAACAATGCTAATGTTTCCCTTTTAGATGGAAGCTGGGTTTCTTTGAAGGACTCTATAGGATGTCCTATGAGCCAAACAACTGTTTTGTGACGCGTATGCCGCTCCATGAGTGCAACTCAGCAACTGCTATACAACCACTCTCAGCGAAGGCAGCAAAGATACTGAGTCAGTGACGCCGCACTTACACTGACGCGGCTGCCACAGTGATGTCACAGCAAAGAAATGATTCTAGAATGTTCGGCCACAGCGTCTATAGCAATAAAAGGGATGAGAAGGTTTACGGAAAGAGGTTCAGAGTCTGTTATGACTGCTATATGTTGCTGACTACCATTTTTGATGAAATCTGCAAAATAAATAAATGTACAATAAATACAAACTGAAAAATAACAATATACAAAATGTTCAATAGATGGTAGCAACCTCTAAAATGTCTTCAATTGTGCTGAAATTTCGCATATTCAGTTTTTACACTAAATTAAATAAAATTAGAGGGTGTCTTCAAGTTTTTGAAATGATAAGTTATTTTGCATCACCCTAAATTGTATATATATTTGTGGGTTTTTTTTATTTGCCGGTTTATTTCTTTATGGTTTTTTAGGCTGACATATATATCACTAAGGCACTATTTTGTAATTAATTTTTTCTCAATTTATATTTATATTTATTTTTATTTCTTTATGCTTTTGTGACCTGTTTCATAAACAAGCCATTTGAATTTATATTGAATGTCGGCTGAAGTGCTAAAAGTGTCAATCTCCCATATAAATGTTTGCTCCTCCCACAATTTTTTCTATGCTTACTATATATATGTATATGTATATATATATGAATATGTATGTATGTATGTTTATTTTTGTAACCTATATATTGCCTTGATCTGTCCTTTCACTCCAGTGTTCCTGAGGATGTCATTAGACGAAAGCGCTTGAGCACCCCTTTGTGTTTCTTTTTTCCTTCGTGGTTTTATTCATCATAAATACTTTTCACGTGTCACTTTCGTGAAATAATTTTTCATATAATAATATATAAGGGTGATTCAAAAATTGCCCAAAAAAATTTTTTGGGAATTTTTTTTTGGGCCACCCTCTGATTATGTTTAATTTGGTAAAAAAGTAATGCATGCAAATTTTGAATTAAAAAAATTAATTTTTAGGGGTCGCTACCATAAGTTGAAAATCAGACACAAAATAAGAAATATATGCTGTTTCCACACCACCCTTGAGGTAAAGCATACAGCGCGTTACCCTTTTTTTTAAGTGGAAGTTCCCTGGTAGGCCTATCATAACCACTACATTTTCAAATTGACAGTTCTTCTGTAATAATAAGACTTCCGTAATAATAATAACCTTTTGTTCATTATATTTCACTGTTAATTTCTTAATGATGATATTGTCTTGTTTTTATTTGGAAGAGCAGCTCTATATTTCTTTATCATTTGGAAGAGATACCGTTTCTCTTCTTCATCATTTGTGATTAGTTTGTTGTATTCATCGACTAATCTAACCCCTCTTTCTGCATTGTCATTAACAACTTAAATTTTTCTTATGACTTGTTTTACGTTGTTGTAGCAGTCATCTTCATTCCACTCTTCAGAGTTCTTACTAAGAAATGTTGATGGCAAACCAAGTCTATTAAAAAATTCTTTTGTATTTGCACTAACAAAGTCTTCTAGTTCTGTTTTCAATAACTTCAGGGTCAATAACTGCTTTTTTCTCTGAATTTGGTTCGGTGCCATTTTGCAATGCTTGTTTCATTCAGTTTTTAGTTTGGTGTAGCACGCCATCATCAAAGAAAGCAAATGCTATTAACTCCTCTGAAAGATACCATAAATGATTCATCATTTTTTTCAGGGCAACAATTGCAATGCGTTCATCTTTTAGTTTGTACAGTTGCAGTTTCTTCAACATCTCTAAATTGAGATGAGGAGCGAGAACTGAAACTGCTGTACACATATATGTTAAATCCTGGTTTACAGCATCAAAGAGGCAGATATCTCTAAGGCTTTTTGTTCTCTGGGTGTTAATTTAAATTGTGTTTTAAACAACCAAATTTTCATGGCATAAATGACTTTTGCCATCCATCTTGCTCAGTGAATGCCAGCTGGTCTTCTGAATGAAACTCCTCTCTTTGGTACTCCACCAAGGAAAATGATTGTCAGTTCCAGCAATTTTTTGTAATTGTCACGATGTTGATGTTCAAGTTGAGTGGTAGCAAACTCAATCACTTCTGCTTTTATATCAGTAATACTGGGTATAGTATTTGGATCATCTAATGCTGTTCTGTAGTTTTTTGTGTCTAATTTTGACCATTTCATTCTAAATCATTTGAAAATTGCAATATCAGGTCCTGATGATGCAGGTAATGAATGCGAAACAACAGCTTCTAACACTATTTCTAGTATGTGATGTCTGCAGGCCAGCCACAGCATGCATTTGTTCATTTTCTTTTCTAGAAGAACACAGTCACCATTTCTATGACCTGTATTCAATGCTGTAGTGTCAAAACACATGCATTTTATTTTGTCTGAGATATCCCAATCCAAACAAGCTTGGTGGACAGCATTTGCAGTTAATTCTCCTGTGCTTGCTGTAATTTTGGAACACCAAGAAGTTGATCAATGCCATCTCCTGAAATCAGTATAAGGAGTCATTCAACAACTTCTCATCCTGTTATGTCTTCTATTAGTTTTTCTGAAATTTTTCTCTTACTCTTCTTATAGATGAATAACTGACATTGAATTATTCTGCATTTTTTCCAAGACCTTCAATCATTGGTATCATCACTAATGATGCACTTCTATTGCTCATTTTTGTTACATCAAGGGCTGCAAGCAATGTATCATCAAGCAATTTTTGTTTCTTTTGTACAGTCTGTTTTGATGTGGATGGTTCACTAGGATCAACCGTAAACTTTTCATCAGATGATGTATTTTGTCTTTCAGCACCAGAACTGCTAGTTGAGTCACTGAGAACTACAGTTTCTTCAAATCTCAACATTTCTCTTGCTTTTCTTATGTTTAATTGTTCTTCCTTTTTCTTAGCATACTTTTCTTTCTTTGCAAACTCTATCAATCCCATCCATTTTTCCTTTTCACCCCTGTTCTCACTGGAGTTTTAGAAATAACTTATCTTCTTCAATATCAATTAGCTTCATAGCATCTGCATGTGCTATATCAAACAGGCTATCTAATTCTTGGTTCCATTTGGTTTGCTTATCTAATAGATTTTTTTATTGTTTCGCCTTATTCTCTTTAATCCTTGCCATTCTTTGAACAGTTTCTCAATTTTGTCAACAACGTGTAACTTCTTTCTAGTTGGAATTCGTGCTCCTCCCCATACTGCCAACACATCATTTGCAGTAGACAAGCAGGCTTCTCAAATTGTTTGTTTTTTGTTTCTGTAAGCCGTAAACAAAGCCATAGTTTCTCGCTTTGATGGAAGAACTGTTGTTTTAAGTGTATCTGATGGTTGTCCAATAAGCCAAACATTAGTATCTTTTCTTGTGTGCATAGCAGTACCCCTGCTAGAAGATGATGGGGTTTCCATGATGAGAGTCAACAGCAGAACCTCTTACACTCACGACAGTCAGACGACTACTGAATTATAGCTGTATAGACAGTACAGTGTACAAGTGCCAGTTGCCCTCAATATTTGGTCACAACTAGTGATGTCATTTTTTATTTTGTCATTTTTTTTGTTTAAAACAAAGATAGTCTGTTTTTTGTTTTTTATTGCTTTAAACTTATTCCATATTTTTCTTCCTTCAATCTAATAAGTATATTAGTATTACCTATAATTTACTATACTACCATGCTTATACAGTTATACTTAGTATATATAGTCATCTTTTAGAAAAACAATCACACAAAAAGTATATAATAGAAAGGAAAAACAAACCCTCATTTTTTATATGCATATATATTTTTTAACTAGAACATAAAACATTCTTCCTCGTTTCAAACATTATACATAATTGTGATTGGCAAGAGTACCAGTATATATATTCCAGATAGAAAAATAAAAAAAATAAAAATATTCATCTTTTTTTTTTTTTTAACCTTTTTGTTAACCTAATGTTGTTTAATCTTCATTTCCATGGAAGAATCATCACTAGATTGGGTAGAGCATATATGCTAGTTTCAATATCACAGGTACTGGTATAATACACACAATAAAAAATACATAATACTGGTATAAAAACAATATACATAATTGTGATTGGCAAGAATACTAGTATATATATATATATATATATTCCAAATAGAAAAATAAAAAAAAAAGTTAAAGAAAGAGGAATATTTTTATTGTGTGTTAACCTAATGCTGTTTAACTTTCATTATCTGATTCTATTTCCATTGAAGAATCATTATCACTAGATTGATTAGAGCATATAGTTTCAATATCATAGGTACTGGTACTCATTGCAGATTTGGATGTTGATGAAGCCAATGTAGCACCATGTTTTACTTCACTTTTTTGGAATTTTGCATTTTGGGATATAAATACTAGCTTTGCTGCTCTGTCTGTGCTTAATCAGTTTCTTTTGGCTGTATGGATATTACTGTATGTGCTAAATGATCTCTCTACTGCGGCAGTGGTTGATGGCATTTTCAGAATTTTAGTTGCAATTTTTGTTAGTTCTTTGTTGGTACAGAATGCTTTCCACCATGCAGTTGAAGATACAGTAGAAACTGAACTCCATAGAATTTGTTTAGAAAAATGTTCTTCCTTCGCTGAATATAACACCAATTCTTCTACAATTTTATTGTTATCAATATCCATTCCATTATCTTTTAGTCTCATTGCAAGCTTATTTACAAATTCAATTACTTCAACTTTTTCTTTTCCATATAGCTTTCGATCTAAAAAATTAGCTACTTTATGAATATCTTTAACAGAGAATTCTTCTCTCTTCAAATTTCCTAAGCACAGTTTGCTCTTCTGAAATTAAGAATGGACTCTCTCTGATGGTAAGTTTTAAATGTGTCTCTAAATTATTAAAAATACTTGGAACTTTTGCAAGGTTTGGCTTATCTTCTTCTAGTTCAATGATTGAATCTGCAATAGGTTGGAGGATTTTTATAAAACCATCATTTGCACTCCAAAAAGAGTCTGCTAAAATTGTGTTCCGAACTTCTGAAGACATCTGAATATTGGTATCAAGTTCATTAGATACTACAATTTTCTTGAGCACATATTTATTAGTTTGAAGACTTTGTAAAGATTTAACAATAGATCCCCATCTGGTTTTCACTGGCAATTTAAGTGAGCAGTTTATATTATCCTCTTTTTTACTTTTCTTCAATAATTCAACTAAAATATGTTTATTTGTTATTTCCTTGACTATAGCCTTCCCCTTCGATTCATGTTTTTTAAACTTTCCATTTTAAGTACATCTGTAAATATTAAGTTGAGACCATGAGCAACACAATCATAACAAGTCAAAGCAGTATGCATTTCTTCTAAAATTGCCCAAGCACGCTTCATATTTGAAGCATTATCACTAATAAATCCAATTATAGGAGTCTTGGGCCTCTTGGCTTCAGTTACTTTCTGAACATCAGTAATAACAAAAGATATTTCATCAGCTATGTACTGACCTGTATGCCTATTTAACTCTGTATTAACAGATTCTAAAAATATGGGGTCAGGAACACTTGCAACATAATTGATTATTGGTTCATGATTGATGTTACTCCAACCATCACACATTAGTAATACATTCTGACTGCTAATTTTTCCTGTGTATTTGCAGTAACTGTGTTAAATTCTTTATCAAGCAAGCTATTAGAAATTTGGTGTCTGGTTGGAACAACAAAGGAAGGCCTCAAGGCTTTAAAAAAGTCATGCCACACATAATTTTCAACAATTGACAAAGAAGTCCCACTGACATATATTGCTCTTCCAAGCAGCATATTTAGATTTTCTTGTTCCTGTTCACCCATTCTGTCCATAAAGAAATTAATAGGTTTTGTTTTCTCATTAGTCTTCGTAATATCAAAGAGTAATTTCTTTCCTTCAGAGAAGCATGAGGGGTTGTCAATTTCAGGTAGTTTTAATTTCCCTTCATTTTCTGATATTGGTTTATTAACAATTTGTTGTTCCTTGGGTAGTAATCCATAACTTTCTTTAATTATATTTGGACATGAATTGCAAATTTTTGTATGATATTCCATTCGAGAACCATTTTTAGCAAACTCTTTCTTGCAAAAATTACATTGCACCGTTGGGACTTTACTGTTACTATGAAAATCTTTAAAGACTTCACTAACTTTAGCTTTTTTTTCTCCCAGATTTGGTAGACATATTGCTCAATTTTAAGTTTGCAAAGTATTTTTAGCACTTGAATCTCTATAGATTAAATTAAAAGTCTACCATTATTTAGCTTAATAGGAACTAAAATTGCCAAGAGAATGTTTAAAACTTTAAAAAGCTGAAAATCTGAAATGAAATAAAAAGGTTAACTTAAATGAGGTAGGACCTTACCAGTATATATGTGTTGTGGTGAATGCCACAATAAGCCTACCTAAAAGGCCTAACTTAGAGTTAGGACCTAACACATGTGCCCATATGTAGCCTATCTTTTATTCATAAGTAAAACTGAAAGTATGAATAAGGTGGCTGAACATCTTTTATATGGCAGGAATAAAATAAGATCTACTATATAATATATTTAATTATGGGCATTTTTTTACGTATAAGGCCATTTTGTGGATTCCACCATGGCCATCATGTTTGTTTACATAAAGCTGAGTGAGAATTCTCCGAAATCTGCGAGAAATTTCCCTCTAAGATTACGGATTTTTGGAGGTAATGAAAGGGTGAAATAGAGGTGTATGAGTTTGTGTAGGTATATATGAGAGTATGCATGTGTATGTATCTGGAATTCTGGATGCATGCATGTGTATGGGGTATACAATAGATATAAATGTGTGTATATAAGTATTTAAGTATATATTGGTATATATGTATATGGGTGTATGTGTATGTATATATATGGATGGTCTCGGGGGGAAAATATGTCATTGTGGGTCTAAAGGATAGTTAAGCGGGAGATTCAAAATCCAAGGCATGGATGAGAGAGTCCTGGAAAGGTTGGGCAATGGCCAGTCAGCTCCCAGCCAGTGTTCTCACAAGTTTAACGGATCTCAAGATACAAGAGTTTCAGTGCAAGAAAGGCCAGTTTTTTCTGTAAATAGGCTGAAAATACATTCTACAGGGTGGGCCGTAAGTTTCCATACATAGGAAAATTTAAATACGTGCGTTGGTATTTGGATCAGCAGTTTCCGGATGCTTGGATTGGTCGGCGTGGTCCTGTGGAGTAGCCTCCCAGATCCCCAGATCTCACCCCCCTTGATTTCTATCTTTGGGGGCACTTGAAGGCCATGGTGTATCAGGAAAAGATACGAGACATAAATCATCTAAAGGAACGTATCACCAACGCCATTACAAGCATAACGTCAACTGTGCTAATGCGTGTTCATCAACAGTGGGGAACACGTATTGAAATGTGTTTTCAAAACAATGGCAACCATGTAGAGCATATTATATAAATAAAAATGGTTGTCCATAAAAAAATGTTTATTTTTCCTATGTATGGAAACTTACGGCCCACCCTGTATATTGGTACCAACCATATGGCCTATTTTATATTTATTTTATTTATTTTTATAATATATATCACTGCAAAAGTATACCTTATAATTAAATTGGCAATATCTATATTAAAAAAAAAATTTAAAAAAACCAACGGACAAAAAAACATTTTTTAGCATCACTAGTCACAACAGTGTAAATGGTTACAAGAGTGTTGTGTTTACTCAGCACTGTTAGCTCTATGTGCATTAACACACTTATCACACGGAACAGATATTATAAGAAAAACATCAGTTCAAAACTCAATTTCCTGAAAGTAAACAGAAAAGTAATAGTTTAGATTATGGTAGTGACCCCTAAAATACATTAGAATCACCAGAAATTTTGCATACATTACGTTTTTACCAAATTAAACATAATTAGAGGATGGCCTGGAAAAAAATCTAAAAATCAATATTTTTGAATCACCCTAATATATATATATATATATATATATATATATATATATATATATAAAGACACTTTTAGCACTTTGGCGACCTTCAATATAAATTCAAATGGCTTGTTTATGGAACAGGTCACAAAAGAATAAAGAAATAAAAATAAATATAAATATAAATATAAAAAGTGCCTTAGTGATATATATGTCAGCCAAAATAACCATAAAGACATAACCCAACAGATAAAACACAAAAATTGTAAGTGGAGTCTACAAATTCAAGCTCAAAAGGGAAGTTTACAATCAATTTAATAGATGATGCCAAATTGATATATATGTCACAAAGAAATAAAGAAATAAACCAAAAAAAATTTAAAAATAATAAAAAATGTATGTGTATGTGAGTATGTGTGTGGTCATTGCAGTTAAATGTGTTTGTATTTATGTGTGTATTAGGGTGCATCAAACGCCCTTAGGTTCTTGGATTTTAATGTCTATTCTTTCAAATGTTACACTTGTTGCTAGAAGTGTGTATGCCAAATTTAATTAAATCGGAGGTGGTCCTGGGTGGCCACCGGTCACTTTTATATTTTCGCGGCAATTTTCGGGGGCCGCCCTATGTAAAAATATCTATTTTTTTTATTTACCAACCAGTTGACTACTTACATTGTTTCTTTTAATATAGAGTTGCTAAGGGGTGATTTACATAACATTTGAGAGAATAGACATTAAAATCCAAGAACCTAAGGGCGTTTGATGCACCCTAAAGGGGTGATTTACATAAAACATGTACCATAAACGAAACTTCACTTATAGTCTAATAATATCCTTTATTGTCTTTCAGAAACAATGGAAGCTGTAACAATGGAAGCTAAGAAGACCAGATTAGCAAGTGCCATTTTTGGTCTTGGCAATGCTCTTACAGAAGGAGATGGTACATTGACAGGAGTCCGCCTCCCAACTTGCCGGCAGGTTCTTCGATGCGTGATGTTGCACATCCAGAAAGAAATATGTGAAGGCAAACAAACACAGCCACTCAAATGGAAATCTGCCAGCATAGTCCTTATCCAGCTGAAAACATTCTACACTAAAGCAAATATTCCTATGCTTTCAGACCATCAATGCTGCAAACTAATACTTGACCTTCTTAATGACAATAACAAATTGCGTCAAATACCTGTTTCTCGCAGAGAATCTCCAAACACTTTGGCTAAGTTGCAATCCATGAATGAACGTCTTGATAAGACCTTTGGTGTATGGACAAAAGATGCAATGACAAACATTAAGAATGAGGAAGATAGAGCATTTTTAGAGTCAATGAAATCTGACAGAGTAGCCTCATTTGGTAGTGTTGACAAGAAGAAAGCTGATAAAGATCGTAGAAAAGAAAAATGCATCTTAGCGGAAGCTTCAAGACGAGAACGTCATGAATCATCCAGTGTACAAGAGATGAAAAGTTCTGTATGCTCTGATGATAGTGCCTCTGCAGATAGCTTGGAAGAAACTGAAGAAGAGGCGATTCCAGAGCTTCAAAGGAAGCGTAGTCACCACAGATCAACATATGCAGGTACGTCTGCCTTTATTCCTCATGATATTCTGAAAAGGCCTTCAGTCGTGTCTGTTGCTACTCGACTAAACATAACTCCTGTTCAACAGGCTGTGCTCACCGAAGCTGTAATTCAAGAGGCAGGAGGTGATCCACGTCGTGTGGCCAAGTCGTATTCAACTGCTGATAAGGCTCGATGATCAATAACAAGTGCTATTGCCAAAGATATTCGAGGAAATTGGATCGCCCCAACAGCTGCAACACTTCACTGGGATGGCAAGCAGATGCATACGCTCACAAACAAGAATGGCAAGGAAGAAAGATTGCCAGTGTTGGTTGGGAATGCCACTGATGTAAAGCTACTGGGAGTGGCTAGATATCCTCGTGGAAGTGATATGTCATCAGGTGACATCATTGCCGAGCACACTTACACGTTTCTACATTCATGGAAGTGCAAACAGTCAGTTGTCAACTTATGTTTTGACACAACAGCATCAAACACTGGACACGTTACAGCTGCCTGTGTTACCATTCAATCAAAACTGGACCGTGCTCTTCTGTGGTGTGCATGTCGCCATCATGTTGGAGAGGTAATCCTGGATCATGTGTTTGACGCTCTCAAAATTGAGACATCAAAGTCTCCAGAAGCATCTTTGTTCCAAAGATTCCAGAAGAATTGGGAACGCATATCGGATGCAAAGGATGAAAGTTTAACCAAAATTGACATTTCAATGTACAATGATGATGCACAACAACTGCTTTTATCCTGCAAAAACAAGGTTTTAAGCACAATCCGCACAAGCACTTCATACTGTAGGGAAGACTACAAGGAAATGGCACAACTCTGCCAGGTAGTCCTCGATGATGATGTCACAAAACAAGGAACACTCCACAGACCTGGGGCCATGCATAAAGCAAGGTGGATGTCAAAGATTCTTTATTCCATCAAAATATGCCTACTTGAAGAGCAAATTTCTGTACTACCTCGAGGAACTGTAACAACACAACATCAACAGGAAAAACTGAAGGAGTTTGTTGTTTTTGTTGTTTATATTTATTGTGATTGGTGGCTCATATGTCAGTCTGCTTCAAATGCCCCATGGTTTGATTTGTGCTTATACAAGACTGCTCAACTATAAAGCTGTCAACTCAATCATTTCAGTCAGCGCTGTGAAAGCCTTTGATAGACATTTGTGGTATTTAACCCCAGAACTGGTTGTTTTGGCACTGTTCAGCAATGCAGTACCTCAAAAGGAGCGTCGTGCCCTTGCAGATGTGTTACTGGCCATACAACCAGATGAAATGCCAAGCACTCCAAAACACCGCTACGGTTCTGGATATGGCAAACCGTCATTTCCAAAAATTACAGAAGCGACAACCCTGGCTGATCTTGTGAACGAGGACTCGTGGTTTACAGTGAACCTTCTTCACCTGGATATGACCTTCCTAACAGAGGATGTTGACAATTGGCAGAACAATGACCACTTCAAGGCAGCCAAGTCCATTGTGGATGGGTTAAATGTTGTGAATGACCCTGCGGAGAGAGCAGTAAAGCTCACAACTGATTTTGTCTCAGCTGCAAGAGGAGAAGACCACTTCCAAAATCTTCTTCAAGTGGTTGAATGTGACCGCAAAGCGAGGCCAAATTTGCGGAAATGAGCAAAGTTGGAGTAGTGACATTGGCATTGTGTTTTATACATTTTCAACTTTCAATTAATGTAAGTATAGTAATACCGAATATTTGTATCTTAGTATTATAAGTAATATCGAATATTTGCCGAATATTCGGTGCATCACTACTAAATATATAAAAGTGGCTGGTGGCCCCCCAGGACCACCTCCGATTTGATTTATGTTTTGCATACATACTTCTACCAACAAGTGTAACATTTGAGGGAATAGACATTAAAATCCAACAACGTTTTGAAAATCATGGGGCGTTTAATGCACCCTAGTGTGTATATATGTATGTGTGTATATGTATGTATGTATGTATGCAGTTAAATGTATATATATATATCAAACTACTGGAAGATATTACTGGTCATGAAAATGTTGATCGACTGCCAGTTCTAATTTCCGGCCAAGGAGTTGATCAGCTTCTTGGTATTCCCAAACTTGCCAGAGGAACTGGTCAAAACATTGCAGATGCTGTCCATCAGTTAGTTTTGGAGTGGAATATATCTGACCAAGTGAAGGGCATGTGTTTTGACACCACTGCCTCCAACACAGGTTCTAAGAGTGGTGCTTGTATGTTACTAGAGCAAAGATTGGATAAAGATATGCTGTGGCTGGCTTGCCGACATCATATTTTTGAAATAGTGTTAGAAGCTGCAGTTTCTGTCTCCTTGCCATCTTCTAGTGGCCCTGACATACAACTGTTTAAGAGATTCAAAGCAAAGTGGGTGGAAATTGACAAGAACAATTACCAAACAGCAACAGATGACCCTAACATTGCAGAGAAAATCTCAGATGCTGAAGAACTCATTCAATTTGCTCAAGCTCAGCTTGATGAACAGCAGCCTCGTGATGACTACAAGGAATTGCTCGAGCTAACGCTCATTTTCATCGGTAGTGCCCCCAAGTCAGGAATCGCTTTTAAAGCACCCGGAGCTTATCACAGAGCACGATGGATGGGCAAGCTAATTTACTGCATTAAAATTTGGATGTTTAAATCTCAGTTTAAACTAACTGAGAGAGAGGAAAAAGGACTGAGAGATGTTTGCTGCTTTTCAGCTGCGATATACATCAGATCGTGGTACCTGGCACCCATACCCTCATGCGCCCCCCATTCAGATTTGCATTTTGTGCAAAGTCTGCAGCTCTACAAGCAAAAGGATGACAAAATTGCAAGTGCTGCACTCAATAAGTTTTTGAGACATTTGTGGTACCTCTCTGAGGAGCTTGTGGCGCTTGCATTTTTTGATTCAGCTGTTTCGCATGAGACAAAAAACAAAATGAAGCATGCTCTGCAGAAACCAGTTGACTCAAAACCGAGCAAACGAGCATCAATAAATCCTGAATCAGCTGGGCAGAAACAACTGCAGGATTTCGTTACTGCGAACACAAAAAGATTCTTTGAAATCCTAGAGGTGCCTTGCACTTTTCTTGAAAAAGATGCTGAAGAATGGAATGATGATGAAAGTTATGCGAATGCAAGAGATATCGCATATGGACTCAAAGTGGTAAACGACATTGCGGAAAGAGGTGTACGACTGATGGAGGAATACAACAAACTGATAACCAATGATGAAGAGCAGAAACAATACCTTCTTCAAATTGTTAAAAGTTACAGGTCGTCACTCTCAAACAAAAACAAGAAAACATTACTCTTGCTTCACAAAAAACGAAAATAAACATACATAAGTGGTTATGATATGCCTACTGGGGAAACTTCCACATAAAAAAAAGTTAACGCGCTATACACTGTACCTCAGAGGGTGGTGCGGAAATCAGCGTGCCTATTATTTACTATTTTATGAGCTCACTACGTACTATAGTCTAGAATGTCGTCATTTTTTTTCAAACTAGGTTAACTAGGTACATATCAAACCGGCTCCGGCGAAAATATCAACAAAACAATATTTTTGAGCACAAACTGATATATATTTATTTTTAAAGCTTGGTAGCAACCTCTAATTTTCTCTTTTTCAACCCCAAATTTCGCATACAATGCTTTCTTAGGAATATGAATAAAATAGGAGGGTGTCTCCCTGAAAATTGAAAAAAAAAAAAATTTGACCCCTTTTTTGCATCACCCTAATATATATATGTGTATGTACCTTACCTTACCTTACAACCTCACAAAGGTTCTGCGCGATGATTTCTCATTTCGCGAAGGTCAAGCTTCGTCTTGTATGTGTATATATATATATGTGTGTGTGTGTGTTTGTATATATGTGTGTATATGTATATATATTTGGTTATGCGGGTATACATGTGTAGGTGTATTATTTGTAATTTTTTCAATTTATATTTATTTTTATTTCTTTATTCTTTTGCGACCTACCATTTTTTCAGACAATAATTATAAAAACAATTCTGGTAATTTTTTCCCTTATGCATATATATATATATATTCTGTATATATTGCGTTTATATTTCGTATATATACCGTATATATGTTGTATATATTTTTATGGTTCTTTATATATCATCTAGGCATCATTTTGTTTTCCAATTTATATTTACTTGTACTTTTTTATTCGTTTGTGACTATAATATGCATGATTCGGACAATAACTGAAAAACCTGTGGTAATTTTTCCCTTATAAATTGGTGTGCCTCTCTTAAAATTTATCTTTCAATTTATTATTATTTTTTATTATTTTTTAATTTTTTTTGGTTTATTTCTTTATTTCTTTGTGACATATATATCAATTTGGCATCATCTATTAAATTGATTGTAAACTTCCCTTTTGAGCTTGAATTTGTAGACTCCACTTACAATTTTTGTTTGTTTTATCTGTTGGGTTATGTCTTTATGGTTATTTTGGCTGACATATATATCACTAAGGCACTTTTTATATTTATATTTATTTTTATTTCTTTATTCTTTTGTGACCTGTTCCATAAACAAGCCATTTGAATTTATATTGAAGGTCGGCCAAAGTGCTAAAAGTGTCTTTATATATATATATATATCCCCGCAAGGGGGTTCTAAGCTCGTGCTCTTGAGTGCTTTGTGCTCGTTTGTACGTGCTTGTTCCTGGAGGTTTCACGTGCGCCCTCCCGGCCCTAGCACCCAAGGATGATGGGGCTCGACCCTGCAGTCTTTCTCATCCTTGGTCTTTTTCCACTTCGACTGTCCCCTCCACCCTTTCTTTTTCCTCTGTCTTTCCTCTCATTTTTTCTTTGTCTTTCCGCTGAGATATGCCCTTTTAAATAGAGGCGAATCGGTTCTTCCCGAACTTAAAAAAAAAAAAAATATATATATTATATATATATATATATATATATATTATATATATATATATATATATATATATATATATATGTATGTATGTATGTATGTATGTATGTATGTATATATATTTGTGGGTTTTTTTTATTTGCCGGTTTATTTCTTTATGGTTTTTTAGGCTGACATATATATCACTAAGGCACTATTTTGTAATTAATTTTTTCTCAATTTATATTTATATTTATTTTTATTTCTTTATGCTTTTGTGACCTGTTTCATAAACAAGCCATTTGAATTTATATTGAATGTTGGCTGAAGTGCTAAAAGTGTCAATCTCCCATATAAATGTTTGCTCCTCCCACAATTTTTTCTATGCTTACTATATATATGTATATGTATATATATATATATATATATATATGTATATATATATGAATATGTATGTATGTATGTTTATTTTTGTAACCTATATATTGCCTTGATCTGTCCTTTCACTCCAGTGTTCCTGAGGATGTCATTAGACGAAAGCGCTTGAGCACCCCTTTGTGTTTCATTTTTCCTTCGTGGTTTTATTCATCATATTATTATATATATATACAGCGTGTCCCAAAGAAATATATACACACTTTGTTCGATAATACCAGCTATGAGGATAATAAATATATTACGTTTTATATGTTTTTTAATAAAGAATTTTCTCCTGAATCTAAATATGTAATTATTTTTATTAAAAATTGAAAAACAAAAAAGTTACAGATGTTTAAATTATAATTATTATTTTCGAGACTTCATGTGCGATATTTTCTAATATTTTAACCAACTGTTTTGAGATACTTATGTTTAGTGTTGATAGTGAAGCATAAATGTTGTAATTATTAGTTAATTCAAAAAATTTACAAATGCCATGGTTAAATGACACTTTATCTAGGATGTTCGACGTCTTCCAGAACGTTGTTTTTGTAAGTTTTGCACAGTGCTGTCGGTTTCAAACTTATCTCGTATACATGCAATTGTAATCCGCGTTGGTGGTTCCGTTTCAAATTCCCGTCTCCACTGTCTTTGGACTTCTTTTATGTTTTCTGATTTCAAGTACCACTTTAATACAAACTTACGTTGGTCGAATGTTAGTCTTAAGTTGGCCATTTTTAAGGGCAATTCTCACTTACAGTAGAAAAGAACAAATGTCGCAGAGTTATAAGATGTTAGATAAGGTTAGAGCAAAACTGTAGTCTTGCCTAATTAGAACTCAACGAAATGGCTAGGCTAAGCTAGGCACTAAACATAAGTATCTCAAAACAGTCGGTTAAAAGGCAGGCCAGGCCATAAAAAAAAATATTAGAAAATATCGCACATGAAGTCTCGAAAATAATAATTCTAATTTAAACATCCGTAACTTTTTTGTTCTTCAATTTTTAATAAAAATAATTACATATTTAGATTCAGGAGAAACTTCTTTATTAAAAAACATATAAACAGTAATATATTTATTATCCTCATAGCTGGTATTATCGAACAAAGTGTGTGTGTACATTTCTTTGGGACACGCTGTGTGTGTGTATATATATATATATATATATATATCTGCATGACCACTCCCATTCCAGTGTTTCTAGTTGTACCCCTTATTTGCTGGAAAACTACTGGTCTCCCCATTAAGTGCAATTCATCTAATTGCTATTTTAGCCATTTTCATTATCACAGTACCATCTTTGGCCCCAGTACCCCCTGAAAAGTGTTTTTGAAACAAAATTCAAATTCAATATTTTCAAAAACTGTGGGTGATGGGAACAATTTGCATCCATATTCATATTCTGCACACACAAATCTACCAGAATCACCCTATTTTTACTCGAGGAACGGGAAAGAAAGTTATAATTTGTTGTCCAGTGTAATTGATATGGTCCTTCCACTAAAAGTTATTTAGCATGATGCCTAAAAATTTTGTTACATTAAATTATTTTCAGTTCTCCAACATTCAGGTTGTCAAGATGTACACTTTTTTCTTACCAAAAATCACAAAATTTGCTTTACTTGAACTTAGGAAGTTTATTTGGGGTCAGCTGGTTCACAACTTTGGTAAATTCTGTTTTCTTTTTTCATTTTTAAGTCCTCAATGATTTAGGGAAAATTTTTGGTTTGTATCACCTAATGTCTCAAATTTGCATCATTTTATACTTACCCCAACTGCTAAATGCAAAAAACTTCACTTTTTCTATGTGAAGGTCAAAATATGATGATAAAATCCCACTCTAATAGACAGTTTATTTCCACAACAGTTTCGATGCCCACTGGCATCCTCTTTGGGTGGATACAGAAAAACGAATCTGTTGTGGAAATAAAGTCTATTAGAGTGGGTTTTTATCATCATATTGCCCCAACTGCTTGAATTTTCCTCATGTAGCCAAAGCTTCCAGAATCTTCCTATGTGCCTGGGTTGTGACTCAGCATTTCTCGCTTGCTAAGTATAAAAGAGCATCTGAGACAGTGTTTACTCAGTATTTGCTCATCTCCTGTCTAGTAAAGGTCTTGCTCATCACACTCAATTCGCTGCACCTTTTGTTAAAGAAAAGAACAATGGCTGAAAAAAGTAGTTCATCAGTTCGAATGGTTCATTTATACTATTGAGTTTCTATATCCAAGAGTGCATCATTAATTATTGCGTTGTTTTGTATAGGAAAATAATTTTCTGTATAGAAAACAATGCCATAATTAAAGATGCCTTCTTGGATATAGAACAGTGGTTCCCAAACTTTTTTTACTCACGGTGCACTTTAGAACAAGTAAACATATTTTGGCGCACTTTGTACATAAATTCGAAAATTTATTCAAAGAGGTATTTATACATATACTTTATTACGAATTTCAGTTTGTATTTTTCACATTTTGAAATATAATCTTGCTCTTTCGCGGCACAGGTTTGGGAACCACTGATATAGAAACTCGGTAGTACGTATGAACCATATGAACTGATGAAAGATGTCAGTGCTGCGAAGGTTATACAATTCTGTATAACCTTTGCAGCACTGACATCTTTACGAGAAAAGGACAGTTTGTATTATTTGCAAACATTATAAAATTAAGAATATCAGAAGAATGCATGTGATTATTTATATGCAATAAAAAAATAGCAGGGGACCTAGGACTGAACCCTGAGGTACCCCATATTTCACAGTTGGTTCAGTTAAATGGACATTATTTACTAGACGGATAACTTTTAAACCAATTGCTTATAGCTCCTCTGAAGCCATAGGAATACAGTTTGAGTAAAGTATGATCTATTATCATCATCAAGTCCATAAAGGTGGAGATTATCAGTTCTTTTTTCTCTTTAGCAATATTGGCACTGTCCACAAGATTTAAAATGGCCATTTCTGTTTTATTTTTACAGAAGCCATATTGATGCTGTGATGGTAATTTATATGATTCTATGTAATGTGTATCTTATTTTTTATAATGTTTTTAAAAATTTTACTGAACACAATGAACAGATTGGTCTATAATTTGTTGGTAGCATATATGTATCATACACACAAAAAAAAATTAAAATGGCAACAATCTGACCATCCTACTTATAGGGTGCAAAGCATATCTGGGTTAATGTTCATAACATCTTTACATATAAGCAAATTTATTGTTTCTCCCTTTCTGAACTTACAGCAATGAAGAAAGTTTTGGTCATTAATATGAAGTAATTTCAAAGTACTGAAATACTTCCAAAAATAAGCAAAATTATGTACTTTAGAGATTCTCCCAATAGTTCATGCAGTGAATCAATGGATGAACAAGAAATAATGTTCCGCAGGAAAGTGCAGATGCTGTGGAAAGAAGTAAGTTGCTATTTTAAAGGGTAGAGTTTTAAACATGGCTAGTATTCTTTCTGTAGTATGAAATTGTTACCCTACTTGACAGAAAAGTAGTTCATTTAATCTATTGCCTTGGGTATGGTTTAGCTAGGTTAGGTGTTTCAAAGTTTTAATAGGCCTGTTTGTAACTAATTTAAAATAGTAGCAGTAAAATGAATGTAGACTGTATGATTCATTTCAGGAATGCCTTGTTGATGTTACTCTGGCCTGTGAGAATAGCCTTTTGACTGCTCACAAGCTTGTTTTGAGTGCCTACAGTGACTATTTCAAAGAGATGTTCTTGTCACTCAGAAGTACAAATCAGTACCCAATCATTTTCATGAAAGATGTGCCATATGATATTCTTGAAGCTATTTTGGAATTCATGTACTGTGGAGAGGTAAATGTTGCCCAATATAATCTAAACATTTTCATGAAAACAGCTCACACCCTTAAGATCAAGGGTCTGAGCATCTTGGAGGACTCAAATAAGGAGCAGCACCCTGCTAAGAGAAGACGAAGTTCAAAATCAGAAAAGCAGTGGATGTCACCCCCAGTGAAGAGGATGAAGGGACAGATGCAATATGAACATAGTGAATTTGAAGAGGAAGGAGATCCCATTCCCCATTCATTTGGTGCAAGGATGCAGAGGCTGTGTCCTTCAGTCTCATCAGCTACTACTCAAGAAAATATTCCAAAACCAAAGAAAAAAAATTCTTATGAAAATAATTGCTCCGCCAAAATCAGACCTGTAGCTCAAACATCCGTGAAAAAGAATAAGTCATACATCCAAACTCAGGATGCTTCAGACAACTCTATTTCATCAGAGTCTGAGGATGTGGAATTACCTAATGAGTCAGGCAATGAAAATTTGGTAAGTATCAGTATCACCATTGTATATTTAAAAATTCATTGATATGCATCATTTTCTTAATTTTTCCCTTTCTATAAATTAGCTAGCTTCATATCATATATTAGATTGATGTAGTCTTATCCTCATTTTTTCCAATACAGCAAAAGTTTATTTTTGATAATTATTTTCCTATACTTGCTACAGAAATTAGTTTCTCTGAAGAAAACTATACAGGTGATTCCTGAGATTCAACTGGGAAGCATTCCTGAAAATGTAGTTGAATGTTGAGCACCATTTTCCCCAGACTGGTATGTTATAATTGCGAGATGTGTTCCAGCGTATCGGAAAAAAAAATTAAGTCCCCTTTTGTGTTATATAAACACACTATGTGCTGTGTTTGGTAGGCTGAAAGGCTTCCTCAGTGTGTCACAGCAACCCAGGCTTTTTGCAAAGATTTTTCGTTGTGGAAACAATGCATCACTTTGATCCTACACCCATATACCATATTTTCCCACATATTGGGTGCATGAGCGTATAAGGTGCACCCCTAATTTAGCAGGCCATATTTAGGGAAAAAAGGTAGGGTTTTTTTTAACAAGAACATTTTATTACAGAAATAACATATTACCCTAATTCACCTTTAAAAAATGAGAAAATTGGATTAAAAAACAATACAATTTCATTCATCTTCAAACCCTAAAAAGTCATCACTGCTGTCATCCTCATTTTTGCATTCCTTGGAGTCATTGATGCTATCTGAGTCAGAGGTGTTGCTGTCATCATATAAAATGTCATCATATAAAATGTTATCATCTATGATGTTGCTAATGCTGCACTTCTTAAAAGACCTTATAACTGTCTGTTTTAACTGCATTCTAAGCATTTTTCACCCAGTGTCAAACCTGAACAGTTGTAGGCCTCTTCATACATCCTGTTGGTGAGAGATCATACTGTTGGAGCTTCATCCAGTTATTCTATTCTTCTTGCAAGTACCCTTTAAAAGGATTATTTACTAATATATCAAGGGGTTGTAACTGGCATGTTTTTTCCACCAGGTATTACAGCTAGTTGCATTTTTAATTTGTTTACCCTCCTCTTTGTGGCCTCAGCTGTGTGAGAGCAAAACTGGTCCTACATGAGAAAAGATGGTTTTTTGAGGACACAACCAGGATGCCATGACCACCTTTTCTAGCCATAATTTGATAACACCTTCATCCATCCACCCATTAGGGTGGACATGGATAAAAATTCCTGGTGGAATTGGAAAATAATCGTTTTAGTCAACACTGCAATACCCAAGTTCCTTTGGTCTAAAACCCAGTTCTTCATCTTCCCTTTAAGTCCCACCCAATTAACTTTAGGTCTGTAAAGGTTGTGCTTCCCTTTTCTTGCTTGCTTAAGTTGATCCTCTTGTTTTTGCCAGTCACTTACCATTTTCTCATTTTCTCAGTGAGAGGCAGTCCAAACTGTCTTGCAGCCACTTGGTTACTGTGTTCCTTTACTAAATTTATAATTTATAAAATTTTTTGTAACCACTCGTGTAAGCATGCCTTCTCTTTGACTCCATTGTACTGGGGTACTGGTAATCTGAAATTTTAAAATGTGAACAGTTATGGAGCAGGACTATGCTACCCTAAGCAGCTCTATGTTTGGACTGGTGAAAAAGCCATTGATGGCTGGCTGCTCCTTGTGCAGAGCAGATCACATTAGTGGCAGCTTGTGCATATAAGATGCAGGGTGATTTTTGGAGACATATTTTTGCAAAAAAAAAGTGTGGCTTATATGCCAGAAAATACAGTATGTACTACACAATTTCCACCCATTTTGTGCTTTTAAGTATAGAAAAAGAGCAATTAGAAAATGTAAAACTTTGCATTAGAAATGTACATATCAACCATGCAAATGATTGTTGACAAAATCAAGTCTGGATTGTCAACCCTGCCATCTGGTGGTAGAATAATGGTTTCACTCCCATTTGACCAATTAGCTCGGATGAATAGGCAGGCTTTGACCAGTCAGAAGTCAAATTGAGGTTATAATGTATAATGGTTAAATTCTCATATTGGTTAAATATTAAATGTTGAATGTTGGGAGTCACCTGTTTTTTTTATTTATGCTAAAAATCTTGGCAGCAGCTAGTAATAAACATTTTGTTCAATTTTTAGTTGTAGTTGGAAAAGATGGGTTTAGGGAAGGTTGAGAGTTTGTGGATGAAGTGTTTGCAGGGAGATACTGATCAAATGATTGAGATAAAAAAAAAGGGGTTAAATATGGCCCCATAGCATGTCTATATATTGAAGAAATCTTTTATAATAAGGTAAGTGGAATGGCTGGTTGGTTATGTACAGGGTGTTTATAAAGTCCCTATCTATTTCAGTGAAAATGTAGCAAGAAGGGTAAAATTCAATAACACTATAATAGAAGGCATACATTTAATGAATACTTAAAGCATACGATTCTACATGAGTGCCATCAGTACCTCTACAGAGTTTGAATCTGTTAGCAGTGTTGCGGAACATTTTGGAGCATGACTGGTTATTTTTGTAACTGCTGTTATGATACAAGCATGTAAATGTCCCAGTTTCATTCAGATGGCATTTTAAACACACTCATCTTTCAACAAGTTGGGGCACCTTGTCATTATGCAAACATTGTTCGGGAGTACCTAAATGAACTTTTTACAAATTGGTGGATTGGATGTGGAGGCAACAGGCCCTGGGTGGCTCGATCTCATGCAAAGAAATCCAAGGGCATTACGTCGTCAGGAGGCTTTATCAAATCAAATGTCTATCAAATGAGGATTACAGATCTGCAAGATTTACGTGCTTGTATCGTAACAGCAGTTACAAAAATAACCCCTGTCATGCTCCAAAATGTGTTCCACAATGCTGCTGACAGATTTGAACTCTGTAGAGATACTGATGGTGCTCATGTAGAATCATATGCTTTAAGTATTCATTAAATGAATGCCTTCTATTATATTGTTATTGAATTTTACCTTTTTGCTATGTTTTCACTGAAATAGATAGGGACTTTATAAACACCCTGTATTTGCTAGAGAGTTCAGCAGAGCCAGCAGTTATAGGAGCAGTGGGGTTGGAGTCCTGTTTGAAGGGTCAAATCAGCATGGTAAATTTAAACATGTAACCTTAAATTTTAAACTATGTAATATAATACATCTTAATCATTATAAAGTTTTCTAGTGAATGTAAAAATCATTGTTAGTAAAATATCCAGGGTTGTGGAGTCGAGGTTGGAGTCATGGAGTTGGTTATTTTTGGATGGAGTCAGAGTTGGTACAAATCCTCCAACTCCAAATCTTAAAACTACACACGTTTCCTTGAAATTTTCAGTTGCATGTGGTTTCTCAGAATTTTCTAGGCGTGAAACTGTGTGCGTTTTCTCGGAACGTCTGCCTGATTAGAATGTCTTTTTAACCCTTTGTTGTATTTTCAGACCAATTGGACACGTTAACTTAAAATTTTTTTTGTACCTAAATCCTAATAATAATACTTCAGTGAGAAAAAATGCATCTTTTTTATAACTTTGTATCCAGATGTACACATTAGGCCCAGTTTTTATTTTGCTCAATAGATGGCGCGCGATTGATGATGTCACTAGCAATTTGAAGCATGGTGCAGAAGCCATTTTTTTTCTGGTAAATGTTTACGTTATTTTGTAAGTTTTTTTGTTTAATAATATAATGTCTGTTTAGGTTTTGTTTTCTTCTGCTGATCATAAAGAAGCATTTTACCAGGTTATTTTTTATCTAAGACTGCTTATATAATTTGTATAGGAGTTTATGCATAGTTCATATCCAATTGGACACAAAGTTACTAGAAGGTAAAAGTTTGTTGGTGCAAATTTCTGTATACATTTGGACACATTTAGCGTAATTTCACATCTACAGAGCTCTTAAAAGTATATTTATAATATATACAGTAATATTATTAATGTGTGTGTAATTTATTTAGTAAACCATTAACTATATACAGGGCGTCCCAAAAAAATGTATACACACTTTAACAGCTGATAGCTCAATTGATGTTTCTTTCTTTCCAAGTTAAACCCATTAGAATTAATAATGGCAGTCAGACTAAGCTTTGAACAAAGGAAATTCATTCTAAAATGCTACTGGAAGTGTGAAAACGCAGTTGAAGTGCAAAGACAGTTTAGGAGGGAGTTTCAAACAGATCCACCAACGCGACTTACCATCACTCGAATTAGAGATACGTTTGAAGCCGATGGAACTGTTCAGAATGTCCACAAGAAGCGTTCCGGAAGACCACGGACATCGACAAGCCCCACAAAGCAAGAAAGAGTACTGGAAATGTATCACCAAAGTCCAAGAAAATCTGTGTGGCAAGCGAGTCGTGAGGTAGGAATTTCAGAATTGTCTGTCCAACGCATTTTGAAGCGCTGTCAATGGAAAAGTTACATTCCAAGATTAGTCCATGCTATTAATGAAGATGATGATCCGGACCGAAGAGTGGAGTATTGCGAGTGGTACTTGGCACGATGTGGATGTGGATTGGATGAAGGGGTTTCGTAGAATACCCTCCGCGTTCACCAGACCTCACACCACTAGACTTTTTTTTATGGGGATACTTAAAAGACAAAGTCTACGCTATAAAACCTGCAACAGTCGCTGAATTGAGAGCAGCCATTGAACGAGAATGCACACAAATACCAAACGAAATGTTTCGTGATGTTTGCGATTCCATTGCTTGCGTTATCAGCAGTGCCTGGACCAGAATGGATGTCAGTTTGAAAACAGGCATTGACAAAACAATTAAATAATGTCTGTAGATTCTATTACATTTTGAAAATGAAATGTATTTTAATAAACACTGCCTTTATAATTATTTAAAGTGTGTATACATTTTTTGGGATGCCCTGTATACAGGGTGGTGGCCCATAAGTCCAGCATCATAGGAGAAATTCATATTTTTCTGTTTCTACAAGCCATAATTCATATTTTTCTCTTTCTACAGGCCATAATGTCTGTGAGCAAGGAAGAACGAATCCAGATAATTCTACTCATAGGAAATTGGAGTCAAAGAGAGGTTGCTGCTGAATTTAACAGACTGCATCCAGACCGCAAGCCAATAACAGAGTTGTGTTAGCAGACTTGTTGCAAAGTTTAAGGAAACAGGATCCATAGAAGATAAACCACGCAGTGGACCTTCAAGGAGGTCCACTGATGATGATACAGTGACTGCTATCCTGGCTCATTTTAACAAAAGTTCCAATAAGTCTCTCCACTGATTGTCCGCTGAGACAGGAGTGTCGAAAAGTAGCATCCATTGCATTCTTCAGGCTCACAAATGGCATCCACATAAACTTCAGATCCTACAGAAATTAAGCGATGATGATCCCGACTGGCGGATGGAATTTTGTGAATGGGCTACGGAACAATATGCTCGAGATGCCAATTTCCCATCCACCATTCTGTTCAGTGACAAGGCTGTTTTTTATGGAAATGGTGAGGTAAATCGACAGAACACCCGCTACTGGTCTCAAAACAACCCTCACTGGTATACCTCTTCAAAGGAACAAGGTGCATCTCGGATGATGGTATGGTGTGGCATTTGGAAGGATCGCATCATAGGCCCCCCTCTTTTTTGATGAACATGTCACTGGATGCACCTACCTACATATGCTCAAGAAAGAAGCATTTCCCAGTGTCTTCAATAAAGAAGGAAATTTCCCAGTGTCTTCAATAAAGAAGGAAATTTCCAAACATGGTTCCAGCAAGACGGCGCTCCTGCACATTACAGCACCCAAGGGAATACCTGTACCAACAATTCCCTGGTCATTGGATAGGACGTCAAGGGCCTGTGGAATTGCCAGCTAGAAGCCCGGATCTCACGGCACTAGATTTTTATCTCGGGGGCCACTTGAAAGCGCTGGTATACGCAGAGAAAATTAGGAGTGTTGAACATTTGCGGCAGCACATTATTGGGGCATGTAACACTATTACTCCTGACATCATTCATCGTGTGCTTGCTGACTGGGTATCACGTCTGAATTTGTGTATTGAAAACAATGGTGGACATATTGAGCACGTTCTGTAAATAAAAGCTTTTGTTTTGCCTTTTTTATTATTTTTTCCTATGATGCCAGACTTATAAGTTATGGGACACCCTGTGTATATGTATATATGCACTGTTAGGCGTTAGCAGCTGTATTCACGACATAGCAGCTCAGATGAATTTCTTCATCATTTGTACAATGTATTAAAGCTCTCGGCATAAATTTACTTTCCCTCATTTTATATTTTTCTTTTTCAGAAACACATCACTATCAACAATCTTTGTGATGGCGCAGCGATCGAAGCCGAAATCTGCGGTTTTTGAATATTTCTCAATCACTGATGATGGAAAGTTTTTCGTGTACCAAGTGACCAAAGGTGATGAGGAGAAAACCTGTGGCGCCAAAATTAGCACTTACTCGGGCGAAGGAACCAGTGCCCCGAGCCAGAGCATCGAATCTAAAGCATCATCTACAATGCCATCATCCCAAGGTGTTGAAGATTGTTACTGAAAAGGATGCCGAAAGTAACGAGGATGATGATGCTCCTGGCCCAAGTTCTTCAAATCATCAAGCTCTCGTTACCATGTATTTTGAGAGTGGAAAGGTTACTGTGTCCATGACGGCAGATAAATTCAAGGGCCGCATCATTGAAATGGTGGTTAAAAATGCTATCCCTCTGAGCTTGTTCTCTACCCCAACTTTTGTCAGTTTGAACGGGGAAATGGCCCGTAAACTTGGTGTTTCATTGGAAAGGAACAGTATTCGAAGTCTGGTACTGGAGGAGGCAAAAAAGCAGAAGCATGCGCTCAAGGAATTTCTTTGTGAACGGTTCGTTTTTCTAAAGATGGATGCCTGCACACGCCAGAGAGTTAATTACTTCGCGATCAACGTTCAATTCATGGATGATCGAAAAGAAGTGGTCACACACACATTGGTGAAAAGGGACACTGAAGCCCCACACACAAGTGACTATCTCCAACAACTAGTGATGGATATTCTGGAAGAGTTCGACATTGGAAAAGAACAAGTCTTATCAATCGTGACTGACAATGCCACCAACATGATGAGCACCATTGAGCTGAACAAAGATAAAGTGGTAGATGATTTTGATGAAGAAGTTTCAGACAATGGCGGTGATACTTTAGACGAATTTGTGGATGCTGCTGCAAGGCTCTCCAAGATCCATCACATGCGCTGTTGTGTCCATACACTACAACTGGCAATTCGTGATGGCTTGAGAGAAAAACATGCAGCCAGTCTTTTTGGCAAGTTGCGAAACGTCGTGGTGGCTGCTAGAACACCAAAACTAGATGCTATACTGAAGCGACGTGCTGGAAAAGGGGCGATTTTGGATCAAGCAACTCGGTGGGGGAGTACATACTTGATGATTCAGCGTGTTCTTGAACTAAAACCTTTCCTTAGTGACATGGCCAACCTGGATGTCATGATGACTGAAGTTCAATGGGAGCAAGTGAAGGAATTTGAAAGCTTGCTTCGCCATCCATATATCGTTACAAAAAACTTGGAAACAGCTGACTTGACTCCTGGTTTGTTTTATAAGGAGTGGAAGACCCTCATTTTCCGCCTCTCTCAATTGGTGTCATGATAGCCAATGGCATTATGAACTCAATGCTGCGCAGAGAAAGTCGTCTGCTGGACAATGACATCCTATTGGCTGCTATCTACTTTGATGCCATGTCCTGAGTCACACTGACAGAAGAATAGCAAATTAGAGCTAAAGCTGCTTTATGTGAAGTAGCCATTCGTATGAAAGGTCTACGAGTGGAAGACGAGGCTGTAGCTGGGCCGCAACACGGCAGCCTTCCATCATCATCCTCATCCAATTCAAATTCTGAAGATGAAGAATTCGATTTCGAAAAATATCCAGACGACCATGAGCGGTCGAAGCGTCGTCGATTAGATTGCACTGGGAGAGGTAGAAAAAATTGACCGTACTGCAAAGTTGAAAGTGAAAGATGCAATACCCCGATACCCTGAAATTGTTCAAGATGCCGCTCTGACTGTCACAGCGTTGCCACCGACTCGAGTCAGCGTAGAGCGTTTGTTTTCTGCCCTCCAGATCGTCAGATCCGACTTCAGAGCAGCAATGAAGGACGACCTAACTGAAGCGATCCCGTTTCTGAGAACAAATTCGGTTTAGGTATAAGAGTACAGTATATATATGTGGTTGTAAAGTATTCGTGTATTGTTCCATTTATTGCAGTTGCCTTTTTATATGGTGAACCATTTTGAAATAGTTTCAACTTTCATGTCTTATATTCAGGCCCGGATTAAGGGTATGAAGGGCCTAAATATATGCAACATAAATTCATAATCCATAATAGCACATACATTAATGATTAATCACACAAACTATGACAATTTGACAAATGTAGTTTTATTTTATTCCAATACACAAATTATCCAATACACAAATTATACACTATACAAATATACACTATACACTATTATTCCAATAGACAAATTATAGTTTTATTATAAGTGACTAAAGCAAGTGCAACTTACAGTCTACACATGTGTATTCAAAGTTTCAAACATAAATGTGTACTTTCCTGGCCTTGGCTGTGGCAAACTCATGAATGATATCAAAGTTCAATGATCTCAGAATTTCACTCTCAATACTCAACAGGGACATGGCAGTCAGATGATCTTGATTCATGGTTGATCGCCAAAAGCTTTTGACCCTTTTCAGAAGAGAGAATGAACATTCTCCACTACAATTACTGGTCATCAGTGACAAATACAGCCATAATGCCGTTTCAACATTTGGGAAACATTCGATCATGTTGGATTCAATTATAATGTGGTACATCCAGACAGCTTGGCATTCGTCATCTTCCTTCTCAATATTTGAGGATGTAAAAGCAACAAATTGCTGAAATTCCTTAGTGAAATCTACTGGTAGATCATCTGGGTATTTGTGACACATTTTTTATGCCTTCACTCACTCGTGCATTGGACATATTAGGCGACACATTTGTTAGAACACAATTTTTTCAACATCCTCATATTTCTTTATCCTGTGTTCTAATTCACTTTTCAATTTGTCATGATAGTGCTGAAGGTATTGACTCTGAAATCCTCTTTGGCGCTGAATATGTGAGCAGTTGCATCATCACATGTCTTTCATCTCTTATGGCATTCAGCTGATTTGTATTCGTTATCAGTTCTTTCCATCCCCCGTGCCTCATACTCATCGAATGTGTCCCGCATTTATTGAAGAAGAGTTTCCAGACTCCTCAGTAGGCTTACACCAGTGGCAATGTCAATTTGAGCACTGCAAGCTTAGACTGCATCTGTTGAATGGCTGAAGGATATCACTCCAAACCTCACACAAAATACCAGTCTCCAAAGTGTACATCACATCAATCAGGTTCTTTGCATTTTTTCTAGTTGCTGGTTTTTGTGATTCATCACAATTGATTTTCTCCAGTGCTTCAAGGATATTGTGGTATCCCAGAACAAGTGCATTTACAGCTTGAGCATTGGCACTCCACTGTGTCTCAAAGTGATTTAGGCACCAGGCATCCCTTTGGAAGTGAATCTATAAGAATCCTCCAACAGCTGGTTGATGCAGAGAAAAAGTTATATAATTCCTGGACAAATCCAAAAAATGAAACTGCTTCAACACAACAATCCACAGCAGATTGGCCGACGACTCCTGGCTTCAGGGCTACCAACCGAAAAGAGTATGTGTTACAACTTGTAACACACACTGTTTTTGGTTGGTAGCCCTGAACAAAATTGAAGGGCCTATGGGTTAATCCAGCCCTGCTTATATTTTTATAATTTTATTATTTTAACTATTAAATAACTTTTTAGTTTTTATTATTGTATGAGGAAAGAATAATTAAAATCAAGATTTAAAAATTAAAGCTATCGAAATTCATGGAGACTATTCATTTACCTACAGCATACCTATACTATATAAATATATATGCCATACGGTTAGTATATACGCCATATTAATATACTACAGTCGGAGTTGGAGTCAGACTTGTAAAATTTCTGGAGGCAGAATCGGAGTCAGACTTGTAAAATTTCTGGAGGCAGAATCGGAGTCAGAAACTTTTTTCACCAACTCCACAACCCTGATAAAATATCATACTTTCTCAATTTTGAAGAGCTACTGACTTGAAGATTCTTTGTTTTTGGGTTGTTTGATGGAAACAAATTTGGGATTGCTACTTGTATTAGGGAATTGATGATTTAGATTCCCATGCTTGAAAGCAAGCTTGGCATATAGATGAAAATGTTTTATCAATAATAAAAGGATTCAGGTGAAGCAAATGTTATAATCTGCTGTATGAAGTAGCTCTACAAATTAGTATAAATTAGCATAAATCATTAACCAAATTGCTAAATACTTTTTCATTCTCGTCTACCCACAGAGCAGTCCAGCATACTCTCAAACACACATTTCTCACTCTATTCCTCACTATACATAGGGTAGACTGCCCAATGGAGACACACAATACTATAAAAACAATCTATATACTATTGATGACAGTTTATGTGAACAGCACATAGTGATGAAGGTATTTGAAATATAGTACATTGACCAAACTATCAGTTATTTACAAGGAAGTTTTTTTGCTGATTGCATCTCCACTGGATAGGTGCATCCTCATTGGGCAGTCTACCCTACATAGATCTTGCACAATGCAAAATCTTTTCAAAATAATAATAATAAAAGAAAGCATTGCTTTTAAGAGCCTCAGAGACCTTGATTTTGGCTCTTCTTCCGTTGGGGAATTATGCATTTTTGCAGGCATTCATCCTTGGACTCCTTCCTGCATAAAAAAAAAAAAAACAGTAGCAAATTAAGAATTTTTAATATGAATATAGTAATTCTTTAGAAGGGTGGCTGCATTTACCCAGTTTAGCTTAAGGATATTGAATGAAATTGGTAGTGTGTGTTGAGAAGGCTTCCGTTTCTTGTACCATTCAGATTAAGTGATGGTACTGATATGCACCTATTTGTATTTTTTCTTTAATGAGTAGACCCTTCTCTAATGTAATTTTAAGTCTGCTTGAAATTAGAATATTTTTAAAATACACAGAATCACATATGATGGCAACGAAGTCACAGGATGACTTTTTAATCTGATATATTATATACTATAATATATTATATTTTATCATTATTTCCCCACCAAATAAATCCTATTAATTTTTAATATTTTTTTAACACATTGGCTGCCACTGTATCGTGAGTTGGTTCAATATATCACACATGCTACACATTGGCAGCTGGTGTGTTAAAATAACTAACATTGACAGTAAATTTGTAACAGTATGCCAATCAGTTTTAAAGTGGTAATTCATGTTATACTAATTAGCTACTGTAACTTCAGGGTGAGTTGATACGAAACCACAATATTTTCTACAGACTGCAAATTTTTTTTATCCTTTTTTTATTTATTTTAAAGCCCTTCAAAGCATCTCAGGCCCAGCGACGTGCACTCAGTGGTAGGCAAGGTAGGCAGTGCCTGCCCTAGCATAAAATATAAAAATATAAAAAAGTAACTTTTCGTTATTTAAACTACATTCTTTCAGTTCCTTAATGCTTTCTCTTAAAATACATACAAATTTCATGCTAATTCTGTATGTAGCATTATGAGTAATGCTGAAGCAGGCACATATTGCTATGCTTTTTATCCTGCATATAAATTATAATAACTAAACTCTTCGTAGCGTGTGCCATCAATCCAAGCTTTTTTCCTTTAAAACAATAGGAAATAAAGGCAATTTTTAACCTGCTTACGAAGCAACCCATGGGGCAGGCGTATGATGTAGCTTGCAAATGGAATTTATCTACAAATAATGTAAGTAAATACCTATGTAGCTAAAATTTTATTTTGAACTTTTAATATTTTTATTAATTAATGGGATATTAGTTGGAATAAAATAGCTATGAAATTATGACCAGTTTCATTGAGTAACAATGCGATGCATGCCTAATTTCTATATTTCGATGGTAATTATTGTTAATACAGTTTTCAGACACCCTTTGTTGGCAATTGATTTTATTAGTGCCTACTGCCTACCCTGAGTTATTACGTACCGCACGTCCAGAATTCTCAGCTCACCCCAAATGTCTGGAAACATAGTAAAGGGCAAGCTTTATCAACTCACCCTGGTAACTGGTAGAGTTGATAGGAACTTTAAAATTAAATAATTAAAAAAGTATTCATGCTTATACATTAATTAGTAGTATATAGCTTAGTAGCTCTTACAGTAGATGATTGTTTGTCAGAAAAAGAAATTCTCCTTCAGAAATTTTCAGCAGAGTTAGAAAAAGTGAAAATTCCATATTGACTTTCCACATGTTACAGTAGTATGAGTGAGTAGTCACAGTTCCATTGATTACTTGTATTGGAGAATTTGAGAGAAGATTTGCAAAGTAATTTTTTTTCTTTAGGAACCATATTTGTGTTTGAATAAAGCATATGTCCACCTGATCACAGGATATATATTTGTATGAAATTAATATTGAACATAGTATGAATGCATGAGGCTGACCTTTACACTTCAGGAAGGTATGGAATGCCTGAGATCTCATTATCCTTTGTTCATTCCAGAAATTGAAGGAAGAATCACTTTTTAAATTTTCAAAACATGGCAAATACCAAGAGAAGGATTTATTGGCAGCTTTAGAGGCTGTTCAAAATGGCATGTCAATCAGCAGTGCTTCAAGGCACTTTCATATTCCAATGAGAACACTTTCAACTAAAATCCAAAAGGCTCGACAGGTTAATCAGGGAACATTCTTGCATATGGATCCTGAGCATGAAGTTAAACTGATGAAATTTATTGATTATACAAGTCAAATAACACCTCTCACATCCAACCAGGTGAAGTTGTTTGCTTGGGGAATTGATTCTGTGCTTGGAAAAAATAAATTTGGAGATGAAGGACCAACCAAGAACTGGTGGAATAGATTTAAGAGGAAGAACCCAAAGATAAATAAAGTGCTTAGAAGTTATGACTTTCTAAAGAGTTCTCTCCTCAAATCCAAATCCTTTTCATTCAAGGCTCTGGCTGATTACTTGATCCCCATTCAAGAGATTATAGAAGCTTTTGATTTAAATGACAAGCCAGAACACTTTTGGAGTTGTAGTGAATACACCATCAGCCTAAATAGTCCTCCAGAAGATTGCGTATTTCCCTCAAGAGAGAGGTTCATCAGTGATTCCCATTTCCCTGATGATGGAGATTTTGTGTCCATTATGTTTGCGGGTTCTGCTTCAGGGAAAAAGATTTCTCCATTTTTTGTGTTCAAAAATTGTGTGCCAAGTGAAGAATCCACTAAAGAAGGACCTTTGAATGCCATGTATGACAAGAACTTTTCCGGATTCATGGACTCTGAGCTGATGTTGAAATGGTTTGAATACTCTTTCCTTCCTCAGTGCCCAAAGAATCGCTCGGAAGACAACCCAGTCATTCTCCTGCTCAATTCGAGCTTCCCTCTGGCCTCTCCCAAGATGCTGGAGCTTGCACTCTCTGAGAACATCATCCTCCTGTCTCTGATGCCTCATTTGCACCATACATGTCAGCCCATGGATGTTCCTTTCATTAAGGGCGTCCGAAAAACCCTCGAGGAAAGTATGAAACAAGAACAACTGCGAGGCAAAACCCTCAATGACAGGATTCCCATGATGATTAAGGAACCATTTGAGAAGGGCATCACAAATGAGATGGTCGTGGGTGGATTTCGTGTTTGTGGCATCTTTCCCCTCACTGTTAGTGTGGACCAAAAGGAGTACTTTGAACTACACTCGCAGCTTGGTTTTGATGATTTGGTTGTAACGAGTTTGAGGAAAGGAGCACCAGAAGTTGATATGGGTAAGGAATTCAGCATTTTTTTTTCTTTCTCTTCATATATAATTCAATTATTATAGTCACTGACTTAGCATTTTAGTATTAGTTCCTTCCTTCGATCAGTTGAGTGTTTCACTGGCTTAGTTAGTCTGGATCTTAAGTTTAAAATGAGCAATTGGCTTTTTGTGCACAATCCTGGAAGCAAAACCTTAATATATTATTGGCACTGATGGAATTATTGGATGCATTATTATTACCCATTATGCATCAGAAAGTGTTAAACTGTAGGTCTGACCAGTTGGATGTACCCTCTGGACCAGTGCTCCTTTGTTTAAAAATTTCTTACACTTGCTTCTACTTTCGAAGACTACTCTTTTGGGAAGGAACTTGACTGAGACCGATCTAGAGAAAGACTTAGGAGTCCATATCAGCACTGATCTGAAACCGTCGAAGCACTGTGCAGAAGTCGAAAAGAGGGCCTTAAAAATATTAGGTTATATTAAAAGACCGTTCCAGTTTCGGAACAAGGAGAATGTAATGTCTATAATTCACTAGTCAGACCTCAACTGGAATATTGTGCGCAGTTTTGGTCTCCATCCCTCAGGAAGGATAAACTGCCGAGAAGTTATTCCCTTCTTATTTTGATATTAATACATAGAGAAACAAAGTGTCTATTCCCCACCAGGTACAAACAAACACCATACACTGTGTGTGTGTGTGTTCTCGGAATACAAGTTTTTTCATATAAAGAACGGTTCGGGCGATGCCCGGCAGTACGAAAACTCCTTTGAGTCGTGGGTTCGAACCCCAAATGCCACCTTGATCTGAGTGGTTGTCTTTGTTGTCTTACCTATGGAGGTAAGGAGAGCGGAGCAGAAATATTCACAATTTTTGCTTCTAGCAAAAATAATTTCAAAGATAGATTTTGGGGAATTCCACTTTAGGTGTCTTTTAAACCGCTGTAACATGACAGATCAATACTCAGGGAGCGCGAAGGACATCCTCGGATTACGTTTTTCTGAGATAAGGAGAGCAGAGCAAAAATCTTTACCATTTTTTTCAGCAAAAATAATTTTTAAGATAGTTTAGCGGTATTCTACTTAAAACATCTTTTAACTAGGGTGCACCGTATATGATATCCGGCTGGATATGCCAGATATAGGCCAAGACATTAGAAAATTAACACCTGTATGAAAATCTGCCATAATATAACACATTACAAATAATATTTTATATACAAAAAAAATGGAAAGCCCTCCAGGGCCCACCCCTAAACCAGTCCAGCAACATTTTTTATATTAAATCAACACAATACTGATGACAAGAATAAATAAAACATCTGTCCATCCTTAACGATTACAGTTCTATTAATATAATCAGAGCTTTTTATAAAAACGTCTAGGCGTTAAATTTTTTAAAAAGAGTAAAATATTGCTAGACCCCTGCACTTGCTTTCCATTTTTTTCTCCTTTTTTTCCTTTATTTTCAAAACAATACAAAACATTACAGGCTTGACAAATGTAAAACAATACATTGAATACAATATAAAATGCCTGGAATGAAATCAATGAATGGAGGGCAGTATTGTGTAGGTCAGATGCCGCCATTCAGCCTGGAGGTCTTCAGAATAAAAAAAACAACAGTGATTTAGAACTTTTTTCCGTTGTGGTGCAGAAACAAGAGCATTTCTCCTCTTTTAGGCAATATTCGGGATCGCCTTGCTTCATAGATGTTTTCATATTCAGAAAACATTCTCTCTGAAAATACAGAGGATGCGGGTGTGCAGAGAAGCTTTGAAACAATAGTTTTGAGGAGGAGAAATCGGTCCTCCTGCTTCCAAATTTGAACTGGACAGCGTTTCCTATCTACAAGAGGTTCAGATGCATATCGGTCTAACTCCCCTGCAATCAGTAGAACAGGAGCAGTCTTTTTTTCAACCTTTCTTCTCTTGTAACTTACTTCCCCAGATTGCTCTCCTTTTGTGATCTCCTTAAAACATGCTTCAAGAATGTCCTCTTCGTCTTTCCTCTCGCATAGGAGGAATGGAATTTGAGCTGCTTTCGCTTCCACTTTCATTTTCATTAGAATCATTACCACCTCCGTCATTTTCAATACCTATGACTTCTTCAATCAGCCAGGATTTAGCCTGCTCTTTTTGATCTTGTTGAAAGAAAGTTAACTTATACCGCGGATCTATTGCAGTCACATAAGCCATGTTTTTCATTATGTTCAAAGACTTCCCATCATTACTCTCCGACAAGAAACGCGCTCGAAGAGAAGTCAGGAGTTCTCTCTGTCGTTTGAACACCTTGGTCATCATGGCCAATCTTTGAAAGAAATCTTTGTCTTCCGTAATCCCAAGCATTTGTATTTTACAAAGTTGATTTTTCCGAACTCATTTCCTGATTTAGTTGGAAGAATGGTTTTAATATTTTAAGGAGATTTCGTATCAGTGTCCACTCGAAGGATGTGATGGTAGGTAATTCACTACTATCAGCCAAATACAGTTGCACTGGAATTTTTAATTTATATAATCTTTCTAGCATCAAATATGCACTGTTCCAACGTGTTGGGACATCTTGAACCAATAGGAGACGCTCAAGATTTTGCTGCACTTGAATGTGTTTGAAATTGTTACAGGCCAAAGGAGAATGATTAAAGTGAGTTGCAAGGCAGCGACTTTTTGCAAGGATATCAATTACACTCCTCTGAACCATAATTGAGTCGCTAATAACCAGTTGGAGTAAACGAATGCTGCAGTGTATTGAAGGTATTTCAGCCAGGTCACTACTAAGAGCCATATTACTAGCTCCATCCCTCACCAATAAATTCCTCTTATTTGCATCAAGATCCCAACTATCCCACATAGAACGAAACTTTTCAGATATATTCTTGCCAGTATGCGACCCTGAGAATTGAGAGGCATGTAGCACAGCATCGTATCTTTCAAAATCTTTACCTATCCAGTGACCCGATAATGATATAAAACTTTCTTGAGAGGTTGTGCATGTCCATATATCTGAAGAAAAGCTGACATGCTTTACTACTTCCAGCTTCTGAGCAGTTTTAGACTTGAACTCATTAAGATGAGGAATTATAGTATCAGAGAAGTACCTTCTGCTCGGTAAGAGATATCTGGGTTGGAGGTAAGCCATTAGATCAATAAAATCATCATCTTCAACTAAAGTAAATGGCTGGTTGTCCAAAGCCATCATCATGCCAATTTTACGGTGAATCATCACAGACCTGGAGTCATGATGTCCCATATTTTTTTAGATGAAAAGCTTTCCTCTATTGAGATCTGCTTACTCATTTGGTCCATTTTCTTTTCTTTCAGAGTACTACCAGTAGAAGTTGATGGTTCTAGTCCGTATTCTATCTATGCCTATTTCCTTTGATTCAGTCGCAGCTACTCTCTTTTTTGTCATTTTCGTTTTTGGCTTCAGTTGAAGTTCAGCATACACTCTTGGGTGATTAATCTTCAAATGATTATGAAGAGGTCTTGTGCTAAAAGACTTTTGGCCACCTTTCTCCGTCCCACGTTTGATAATCTTTTGACAAATATTACACTTTGCAGTGATATCGCTAGGATAATTTATTGTATACAGTGACCACACAAAACTTGTCATGATTAATACTTAATAGTTTAATACAACACAAGAACCTGAAAGAGAACAAAACACTTAAACATCTGAATATACTTAAATTATTATTTCTCATATTTTTTTTTGGGGGGGCGCTTGCCCCCAATGCAAAACAAAACATAGCAATGAGTGTAAAAATAATACGGTACCTAATAATATATATCCGGCCGGATATGAAAAATTCATATCCGGTGTACCCCCTACTTTTAACCCACTGTAACATTAAAAAAAGTGATCGAGAGTCAGGGGCGGGTGCGTCTAGAGGGACGAGCGAAGCGAGCCGCCCCCTCTAGTTTTATTAGTTTTCTTGAAATAAACATTTCTTTCGTGCCAATAGCATTGGAGAGGATTCGATCCTTAAAAAAAAATAATAATAATAATAATAATAATTTGGAGTAAATAAATTGACTATAAGCAATCCACTTCAAGTGAGGCTTGTAATTGAAGCTTACTTGAAGAATAACAGGATTTAGTTAAGGGCAGTTGGGCGAGTATTAAATATCGTTTCGAGGGACAGTCTTTGGCCATCTAAAGAGTTGTAACTGATTTCATTCGCAGATAAGTTGATTCGGAACCAGAATCGAAAGATTAAACTCCTGCAGGATCAGAACAATGAGACGAGCACGAGCGACGAAGAGGACGAGTTCGGAGACAACAACGGTTGCTACGTGTGCGCGAAGGACTTCCCGAAGGAGGGTTTAAAGGAAGGCGAAGGGAAGTGGGTCAAATGCTCCAAGCGTTACTGCAAGAACTACTCTTGCGAAGAATGTCTTCCAGTAAATTACGACAAAAAGAGTGATTACATCTGCATCGATTGTAGTTACTAAAAGAGAATTGTCGTCGTTAAAAATGGTTTGAGACCTTTGGGGATTTATTGCTGAAGTAGGATTATCGTTAATTTAATATGTAATTATTTAAATGGAATGAATGTTTAATGGAATCCATTTTCCTTATAATTAGTTAAATTTTTCTTTCAGTTCGTAAGACTAAAATACCACTGAAGAAAAGGTTATCATTTTATTTTTATGGAACCCACTGTTTTTATGGCTGATGTAATTATTAAATGTCAAGGTTTGTTTTTATTATCCTTTGTGATAATGTCGGTCCTATGGGTAAAAATAGATTGGTCTTACGTTTGTAACACTAAGATGCTGTAGTTCATCCATTCAAATTCTAGTTTAGGTAGTATTTTTTCGTTAAAGTTTGTTGTTGCCCAAAACTGTGGTGGAATGAGGTATCCTAAAATTATTTTTTTCAATAGTTATTACGGAGCAAGCGTAGTTTACGTCCTCCTGTGGTGCCTAGTGTAGTTTGCGTTCCCCCTACATTATCCTAGTGTAGTTTGCGTTCCCCTTACATTATCCTAGTGTAGTTTGCGTTCCCTAACTCTGTCCGCGTATTATGCGTAATCAAATAAAACGTTAAAACTAACAAAAATATTATATGACAACCTAACCAATCGTCAATTTTGTGTGCGCGTGCGTGCGTGCGTGCGTGCGCAGTAAATTGACGATTGGTTAGGTTATATTATTTTTATTTGATGGATTAATTTAAAAAATGTCTCGTAAAGATCCTAGTATAGTTTGTGTCCCCTTTTGCGTCAGGGGGGGTCGTAAACTACACTCGCTCCGCTATTACCTTTTGTGTATCTTTCCATCCCTATTTTAGAAGTGGTTTTTGTTTTCTGTTCTAAATCTATTCACTAATCCTCACGTGTTCTTCTGTCCTTCCTGATTTTGTTTTTATTTAATCGTGTGAATATGTTTGTGTTTCGTTACGGTTTACGGAAATCAGACATATTTTGGCAACCATGAAGAAGATTGGTCTTAACACTCACTCACGTAAATAAATGTAATAAATTTTGCTGTTTTTATTTAATCATGCGTGTTTGTCAGTTTTTAAGAGTAAGACATTGTTTCCAACAACGGGACTGATAAACATTGACTGTACACTAGTAGGGCGGGTCGTACTCAGGTGACAACATGAATCTGAAGGAAATCCTACCATGAGGGGTGTCTAAATTATGTTTTTACATGGGGAATTCAAATATGAGCTTATTTTTTGGATAGGATAACTCTAACCTACATCATTTTGTATTTTTAAATTGCCAATTTTACCCTTTTGAACCCCTTTATAATATATTAAAAGATATAAAGTAAATCATTTATATTGACAAGGCCAAATCAACTTTACATATATTTATTAATAGGTGAACTGCATGTATATCACTGGATATAATTACAAAGATCATTCTCCTGACATCTTGAACTTTGCCAGGTTGCACAAATCCTGCTTTGACTCAGACTTGGACATCAGCTTCCTGCTGGTCTCCTGAGCCCTGATCCCTCCATCCCTCTTTTCCTGTGAGAAGTACTTAGCAGAAGCCTCAGTCACCATTTTAACAACCCTCTCAATGCTTTGTGTGTGGCAAGGCCAGTTGCGCACCTCCATTGGGGTGTTGAAGTTTTTCACCTCTGAGGTGCTTAGAGAGCAGGTGAGAGGTGGCTCTGACACACCTTCTGACCAGCTGATCAAGTCACCGATGCTGGAAGCATCACAATTGATGTCAGGTGTCCTTCTGCTCCGAACAGAGGAGTCACCCAGCTGAGTGTCCGGGTCCCCCTCTCCCCTGATGGCCAGGATTCTCTCCACCCCTTCAATCCTCTCGTTCTGATCCTCAGAGCAGAGTAGTGTTTGGAGGATGACTTCACTGTGGGCATACCAAGCAGATCTTCTCACAGTTGGCATCACAATATCCAGCACCTCCTTTCTCTGGGACTTGAGGCAGTCCAGCTGAAAGAGGATGTGCCTAGGCCCTTCGATCCAGGAGCGCTTGACCTTCACGTTGAACCAACATGTGTAATACACTCCAATGATGAATTCCACAATGAATTGCAGAATCTTCAGGTTCTTTCCTTTAAGTCCGTGCTTTGACACCCAGAGCCTGAGAAGTCTGTTCGCTGTGGTGAGCCAGCGGCTGTGGTTTACTGGTCCTATCTCTAACAGAGCCAGCCCTGCAGGAAGTACTCCATCCCTGACTGCACAGACAATTTTATAGCCATAGTATTGATCAGTTGAGAGATCTTGAATGACCTTGTCAGGAAGCTTGATCAGTGGAGGGCCAACAGAGATTCGGGTGAAGTTTGGATTGATATCAAAGTCTGTAGCAGAATCAAGGAGCTTTCCTATTGGCCCGGATAATTTTTTGTCTGACAGAGTAGGGCCATCAAGGTCAACAATGAGATGGCGCAGGGGAAGTTCAACAGTGTGCAGGTTGCACCCAACCAGACCAGCTTTCTCCCCAGGTGCAGCTCCAGCTTCCGCATTACTCCAGCTTTCACACCAGTGTTGACATTTGTTGAGTCTCCTCCAATGGCCAACAAGGTCTTATCATAACCCCTCTCTTTCAGCCAGGCAAACAGGACCTTCAAATATTTCACAAAACGTTTTAGAATGTTCTGAAATGTTACATTCTAGCCTCTGAGAAAGGTGGCTCAGAAAATGGCCTTATGCGCGCCAGAAAACCGTCAAAATATTTCATATACCAAACTATATGATAATTACAATTAAGTGGAATGGCACACCTTTTTATTTGAGTATTTAAATATTATTATTATTATATGAATTACATTATGTGTGTTTATATGAATTAGTTAGAACAATGCTCTATGAGAGATAACGTGAGCAGCCATGATAGAAAACGTGAGAGACATATTCTGGGGTAACTACAATAGTAAAATAATCAACAATTTAATAATAATCAACTGCAAAATGATGTAGGTTAGCGTTATCAGAATTAAATATTTTCTTCAGAATTGTGTTCTATACACCAAAATGTCATTTGAACACCCCTCTCCATTGATTTAAAAAAAATGCTCAGTATGACCCGCCCTAGTACACTAGGGCGGGGCGAAAATATATCGAACTCAAGTTGTCAGTATGAAACATGGCTGAAAAGGTGCTCTAGTACCCACCTATCAAAAAAAAAAAAAAATCAACTTTTATAGCCTATGAATATGTGCATTCTCGCAACTTTGACCTCACTTTTGAAGAAAACCCAAAATTTTGAAGCAAATGTAGTTTGGTTAAAAATTATAACTATTTCCTTTTATAAACGAAAACGCGTGTTCATCACTAAATTATACGAAGTGTAACTGCTATCCCCTTGTTGATTCACTTAAAATCTGACTGTTTCACTTTTGGATGCTCCAGCCGAGATTTCTTGCTGAGAATAACTATTCCATGGCGGGTGTTATGTCCGTAGACTTTTTCACTTGAGAGATTTCCTTCACATTTCTTTAAACTGCCTCGGAATGACACTGGTATGTGTCAAGAATTATGGGTTTTTGGCAGACATAAGTGCTACTTATAATATTAGAGTAAGGAAGGAACTAATATCCATTTCGTTCCAATCAGTTATATCCATGTAGGTCGAAGTTGAGCCTGATGGATTTCTTTTCAAACATTGGAATTTCATCCGGTATAACTCCTTTTTGCTTGTAGCACTTGTTCGACCTCTAGCTTCCGAATATTCTTATTCTTGTCAGCGATAGCAGATAAAAGGCTATTTTCAGGATGACAAAAGTAACTTGTTTTGTAACACAGGACGAATAATGTCTTGGTCGATTGTATGTAGTTTTTGATAGCGCTCAAATCATGAAGAAAAACTTTGGCCCCATCTTGGCAAGACCAGTTTGCTTTCATATAGAACCATGCAAGAGCATGAAAGTTCAGTATAAAATGAGCAATCCTTTGAAGTGTGTCTGGTGGTGTTTCGTGCGACATGTAATATAACGTAAGACGATTTGCTTTTGTCAGCCACCGTGCATTATTGAGAGACCTAGGTTGAGCAATTTCTAACAATTTGATAGCTGGACCTCTATTATAACCGTTTTGAAATGACAAACACCCCTGATGAAGGTATTGCTGATCACCGCTGAGATCTGCTAGCACTACTACTGGTAAGTCCATCACTTTTCCAGCGAGAGGTGGAAATTTTGCAATTGGTCTGTTCTTTGGATCAAAGTTCAGATCCTTGCCGATTTTGCCCTGTGAACTTCTAGGTTTTGTCGTTTGCCCGTCAAGAACTTCCAGGTATTCAAGGAAAGCTCATTAGTGTGAAGTAAGCAAATAAACCATTGTAATGGTCTTCCCAATGTCGGCTCTAGTCAGTAATTACTGATATAATTTCTTTAGCAATATCACTTGCCCTTCCACTTTCAGGAACAACATGGTCACTATATTCGTTTCCTGAAAATGAAACTAACACATAGTGGTCTTTTTTCAAAGTCCGCTGAGTTTTATCAATTTTTCCATCAAATCCAAGGCAAACTATTCCTTTATTGTGTTCATGCTGCTTTCTTTCTATGCTTCTCTACAAGGTTCTTTACTACGATTGATCCCAGCAAACTACGTTGTCATTTTCAGATAATAGATTAAGATCTTTTAAGACAGCATTATCAATTAAACAAGCATCACGGTTGCTTGCTTTGCATCGATTAACTGTTTTGCATAATTCTGGATATTGGTGTCGATTTTGAGAAGTGCTAGCTTCTGTATCTAACTCCCACTCGCTCAATTCCAAATCTTCATTTTGATGACTTTTTTCACTTTGAGCTGATCTCACCAGTATCACAAGGATTCAACTGCATTTCCTGGACAAAACTCTTGTTTATCTTTAAAGAATTGTTTTTTATGCTTTCTATTTTCCATTTGTTGTAGTTTTGAAGTTTTCACTTTGTCCAACTTACCTATAATCACTTTTTGTTCAGTATGTTGATCAATCCAGAACAACCATCCATCATTCGAGATTTTCTCCGCCTTAGCGCATTTACACTCGCTTCTTTTACGAGAACCGGAGCGGAGGCATAGCACTTGCAGCAACATATGTCAAATAAATTTCTGAAGGACTCGTATTTACTTTGATAAGTACTGGAAGATGATCTTTTCATGGGATATTTTCTAAGTTCTTGTCCCTTCTCAATTAATTTCCTTACCTTAATTACTAAGCTTTTGAAGTCGATTGTTGGAATGGAAGCACGGATATATATATATATATCATTCCCTTCTTCCGCGATAATTTCAGCGTATTTTCTGAGTGCTAAATGTTGCAGTAATGATCTTATGTTTAAGATAAGCTTTGAATAAATCCTCACAAGTTGGTTGCCAGGAAGCTCTGCTGGCGTTCCGAAAACAGAATGCTTCATTTTTTCTCTTGTTATACCAGAAGACCATTGCAAGCTATGCTATTAATCTGAAACAAAATAAAATGCTGAATCAGGTAACACATGATAGGTCAAACACATGAGTCCTACATTTTAAAATAAGCAAAAACAATGTTTATTAATGGTTTTTTGATAGACATTGACTAATTGAGTTTATTTTTGAGGTCGTCATCAATGTTCCCTCTAAGGCAGTGGTTCCCAACCGATTTTGGGCCATGCCCCACCTAAGCATTTCTAAAACCCTGATGCCCCCCCCTGTGATATTTAATTTTTGTTATTCAAAATTTTACTGTTATTCACGTGAAGGAAGCTTAAAAGGCCATTAACTTGGTCTCTAAACAAGCTTCCAAAGAACATGGCATCCATGAAAGAGAAAAATAAAAAACGAAAGGACAGCTAAATAAATAAAGTTTCCAAACATATAATAGAGAACTGGAATGCAGAAATAGAAAATATTTGAATGAAAAGTTATTCTGTAATACTTTGATCATTTTAATTATTGAACTAATAATAATGAAAAATAAAATTTGAGCTCACCTAAAAATGTCTGTTAGTGAGATCCTTGTGCGTCATGTCTGCTACAGAGAGATTTTATATCAGGCACCAATTTAGTCAGCTTAAGTCTCAAGTCTCCTCGTTTAGTGATATCCAGTCGATTTCTTTTCTTCAATAACAAATCATTTACAGCACTAAAGCCACATTCAGCTAAATATGAAGATGGGAAGGGTAACAACAATTTTCTTGCAAAGTTGGTTGAATGTGGGTATTTAGTTTCTGTCTCATCACAAAGCCATGCCATCCCCTTTTATATTGAATAAAGTTTTAACTGACTCATCATTTTGCATTTCCGAGAGTTCTTCTTGGTACTGCATCGAAACATCAGATATATCCACTAGCATTGGCTGCATCACCCATGTTGGAAAATCAATTTGTTTTAAATCAGAAAATCTTTCTTTAAAATCAGAGGCCATTATTTTCAGATGATCCACAATGAGAAGTACAGCAGCATCAGTCACCTTACATTTTTTAGCCAATGAAACTGGTCAAAAATTTTGTGAGAAATGTTTTTTTGACATACCTCGATAAATGTAACGAAGCCAAATATCTTCGTCTTTGCATCTACAAGAGTTTTGTTTGATCCTTGAAGTTGTTTATTCAACATATTCAGTTTTTCAAAAATATCTGTTAAATAACTCACAAATGCTTTACCATCAACGGTTAGCAGGTGCTTCATTTCAGGCTTGTCACTTAAAAAGTCACTAAGAACATCAAATAGGTCCATGAATCTTTTCAAGCAATTCCCCTTTGAGAGCCACCTTACCTCAGTGTGAAGTAAAAGTTTCACATAGTCTGCATTTTCATTTTCACAAAATTGCTTGAAGAGACGCTCACATTTTGCATTAGCTTTGATAGCATTGATACATTTTATAACTGAGCGTAGTACCTCATTAAGAACAGGAGTAATATTTTTGGACACTAAGTTCTCTCTATGAATAACACAGTGCACAAGAAGCATTTCTGGATTCTCATCTTTCATCAATTTTAAGCAGCCTTTTTCTTGCCCATCATAACAGGAGCACCATCTGCAGCACAAGATGTTATGTTTTCTATTGGTATATTATTGACGTGTAAGTGATTGTTTAGCTTACCATATATATCAGCGGCGGAAGTGGTGGTTTCTAATGATTTACAGAATACCATTTCTTCAGCAAATTCACCTTTATCAATATATCTTGCATATGCTAACAATACGACCTCACTGTCTCTCAGAGTTGATTCATCCATTTGTAGTGAGAAATATCTTGATTTCAGCTTTTCAACAAGTTGTGTTTCAATATCTTCACTCATTTCATCTATTATTCTACTAACAGTATTGTTACTGAGTGGCATGGCTTTAACAGCGTTGTCATCTTTTTCCAGGACTGTTTTAAGAAATGTTGATATTGATGGTTTAATTAAATCCTCTCCTATAGTATGATTTTTTCCACATTTAGCAATGAGTAAAGAAATTTCATAACTAGCCTCAAGAGTACGACTGACGCTAACAGTTTGTGTAGTAAACAGAGACTTTATTGTTGATCTTTTTGCAAACTTCTCCTTTAAAGACTTAAAGTAATTTAAATCTGAATTTACATACGCACTATGTTTCGCCTTCAAATGCAACTCAAGACGACCTGGTTTCATTGATTCGTTGGTCAAGCATTGTTGGCATAAGAGGCAGAAAGGTGACCGGTCATCATGGATAGCGGGTATGAATCCAAATTTTAAATATTCCTCTGAATATTGACGAACTTTTTTTTTACTTGCACTACTCATTTTATGCATAGGGTTTGTGACTGAAATAAATAAATTTAAATTAATTAAAGAAGTATCCAGAACAAAAATTTCTGAATGAGGAATATAAATGTCAACGAAAACGAATTATTATAGAAACAGTCCAGTGTTTTGGCGTACTGGTATAAATGCAAGATACTGCTAATTTACATAATTGCTGAGTTCGATTAATATATAAAGAAATAAAAATAAAAATATATTCCTTTTCTTTGGTTTGCCAAATTGTAATATATCACATTAATTCACACATAAGTCACATTATTATTATGAAAAAATTCAGAACAACACGGTATTATGGTGGACACACGGCCAAACGTAAACACACTAAGAAGCAAACTGAATGCTCTCACACGCTGATTGGCCGAGAAAACATTGGCTCATCCGGCGACATGCGTCCCGTCCTCTCCTTGGTCGACCGAGACACGCGAGTGTGGGGAGACGGGAAATACCTTGTGTACCAATTACACATATACATACATACACACAAATATTTTATGTATACATACTATATATGCACCGTATGCATTAACACGCACACTCACTCACACAGACTCACTATAAAACAATTCACTGTTAATAATTCATTCTCGGATTGCCCGTAGTCTTTGGTATAGTAAGCCGAAGGGTGCACGTCCTACGCATGCCCCACCAAAATATTACCATGGCCCACCGGTGGGGCCTGCGCCCCACGTTGGGAATGACGGCTCTAAGGTGTGCGCGTGTGCGCGCGCGCGCGCGCGCGCGCACGCGTTGTGAAACCCGCGCGCACAGCAAAATAAAATGCGCACAGGCTCAAGCGTATCATGAGTCACGACAGTAAATGAAGTAATTTCAAAAATTTCAGTTTAATGAATTCTATAAAGAACAAATTAAGAAATCGCTTCAAAGAAAATCATTTGGACATGCTCATGCGAATTAAAAGTTACCTGAATGATGACGGATGTATTAATCTTCACAGTCTATTTGGAATAGGCAAATGCTAAAGATCGTAGGGAGAAATCATAATCATACTTAAATGAAAGGCACTTTCATTTAATGTTATTTTGATTATATTTTATTTTATTGAATTTTATTATTTTTTATTTTATTCCTATTTTGTGAATGGATAAAATCATGTATTAATCTTGATAAAATCATGTATTAATCTTGATAGTCTATTTTAAATTGCTAAATGCTAAATATTGTTTTGAGAAATGATAACTAAAATAGTCATTTTCAATTAATGTTATTTTTATTTTATTTCTTTATTTTGTTGAATTTTATTTAACTTTTATTTTTTTCATATTTTTAGAATGGATAAAATGTTCTTTTTTTTAAGAATATATAATATCGTAAACGGTTTTTTAATATCCATTTAATAGTACCGTAATGATGAAGCTATCACCTTATGGAAATAATATTTATTAAGTGTTTAATATTTATATATATTTAATTTTGAAGATAATAGCGCTCAGAAAAGTTTGCACAATTTTTCACCATGAATCTAAATGTACGCACAACGAAAATTTCTTGCGCACACGGACTAAAAAAAATTAGAGGGAACATTGGTCGTCATACCTGTGAGGCGAAAAATTAGTTTAAGGAAACGTGCTAAAAAGGATCTTTTGTGGCCTTTGTTGGCAATTTATTTTTTCATAATTGCCAGCACTGAAATTATATGACTTATTCCTTAATTAGTGACTACTCGGGCATCTTTTTCAGTATGTTTCATTAAATTAAATTTTTTATCTAGAAGTTTTCTTAAGGATAAGGTTAAGTTGGATTAGGTTATTAGAGTGATTATAAAATGTCTTTATGTTGGCCTCCCTTTTATCAACGAACTTTGACATGGATACGATGAAACTCGTCCTATTCGGGTCTGTTTTTGGTGTATGTATTATAGAAAAAGGAAAATCTATTGTAATGAAGGCTTGGTTCTACGACAGCAAAGGTTTATTTTATTGTTAGACAAGTATAACTGGTTGACAAATATGCAAGTCTGAATCATGAAACTGAGTGTGTGACGCAAATATGTATAGGTTATATCTTTAATATTGAGAGAACAAATCCATTACAGACAGAACTTTATAAGATAATGAACACCCGGAGTATAGGAAAATGTACAGCGTGTCAACAATGTCTTGTAACCCCAGTAAAATACTGATTTTCGTTTTTTTCTTTCAGACCCATTTATCACTTAGATGGCCTGCCAGTTCTTTGTTCACAACAGAAATTGTAAAAGATAAACTATTTCTTTTCTCATCTCAACCGTGTCCTTTTTGGAGGAGCTGCACAAGTGAATCTGTCCTGGAAGTCTGTACGAATATTTTCAATGGTTTTGCCAGTGAATGGTCGTTCATGGACCCAGGTACTAGCCAATATGCGTTGTTCAATCGTATAGTTGCTGCTCTCCCATTTCAAATGATCTGAAAGAAAAACGAAAATCAGTTAGTATTTTACCTGGGTGACAAGATATTGTGGACACCTTGTATAGCTCTGTGTGTTTGATGGGATTGTTTAACCTCCTCCGTAACATCTAAGGTCATATGATGTAGGGGACCTACAGTTTTACTTGGGATCTGAACCAAAAATCATTACATAATCTGGGCGCAGAGTACGCTACTCCCAATGTCACTTCGTTGATCGACGGGAAGCAGTGATAGGCAGCGTTACACCACTGGCCACGACGTAGCCCAAGAGCTTATTTACTTCATATTTTATACTTTAATTGGTGTTTACAACTTAATTATACTTTTAAACTTTAGTTTGCTCGCGTTTACGGCTTATTTTTCTGTATGTAATCAATATATACATGAACTAACCATTAAATCATTAATCACTTTCAGCTAACCGCCGTTGTCCCTGCTGTCCTATTCTCTAGATCTATGTGCATTCTGAGCTCTCGTTTGATTGTTTTCATTTGACTTTATTTGGAGATTATTTATTGTTGCAAATTTTGCATAAATAATTTACATTTGAATCTTTGTTCCTTCGCAGTGGCGTTGCATAATTTTCTGTATTACCCCTATTTTGTGTAATAATTTTAATGTTATACTGTCCAAAATTATTTGGACAGGTTCGTGTGTGTGTATATATGTGTGTTGCGTGTGCGTGCGCGTGCGCGCGCGCACATTTCGTACCATATTATTTACGGGCTCGCTTAACATAGCCATGGAAACTGGCAACATAAACCACGCTGCCGGGCGTCTGAACCCGTGCGATGAGCGCACTGAACGGTTAATGATCAAGAAGGTTGAAACTTAGGTTTTATACCTCTTGCCCTCGTGCAGATTGCGTCTTTTGCTCTCAAAGTGATTGATTTCGTTAGAATTTTCACATTTTTCAAAGGTTGAATTTTGTACTCCTTTTTGAGTTGGATTTATTTGTTCCATTTGAAAAGTCGTTTTTGAAACAGATTTTGCGGCTTACCTGCCTTTGTGGTCATTTGGTCTTGAATTTGATTGTCCAATTTTTTAGTTTAATTTTGCTTTAAGATTTGATTTTACTTAACATTAATTTAAGCTAAGTATTCGCTTGCATTGAGCATCTATTTATTCACTGCTATATTAATAACCTGATTCCTCAGAAAATTTACGGTAAGGTGACTATTGAATTATTTATTTGATTATCGTAAAGGTTCAATTTACTTTACACTTTGGACCAACTTATAGTTAAAGGACCGGCTTGGAGATTTGTTCCTATTAATCTCGGTTACACAATTTGCCAGTTTATTTGGTAAATTGTGTATATACAGGGTGGGCCGAAAGTCTGGATCCATAGGAAAATATTTATTTTAATACATAAATTACAACAAATGGTAAATACTTAAAATGAATATCAACTTTAACTCGTAAATGCGTATCCGTGATACTGTACAGTGGTTCGTACTCCAGTATAAACAACAAATTATAACAAATGCTCAAATTGGCGGCCTCTGACATCGAGACACTTAGGGATGGAATTTATGATTTTTAATAATTCTTCGAATTGACGTTCTCGAGATGCGTGTTTCATTTGATAATCTTCTTGTTGACTTTACTGGACTATTCGTTAAAGTTTCACATACCATTGCAGAGGTATTTTCATCAGTTGCAGTTTTTGGACGACCAGAACGCCGTCGATCATGTACACTTCCTGTTTCTTTGAAACGTTTAAACAACTTGCCAACAGTCGCATGTGTTACTGGATGCTTATCAGGATGATTTCTATTGAATTCGGTAGCAACTTCTCTGTGTGTAGCGCCCTGTCTTGCGTACATGAGCGCAAGTTCTACCCGGTCTTCTGTTGTTAGATTCGAAGCAATTTCTGGGCTGAAATAAAAAAAGTATTTGAGTATTTATACTGGAGTACGAACTACTGTACAGTATCACGGATACGCATTTACGAGTTAAAGTTGATATTCATTTTAAGTATTTACCATTTGTTGTAATTTATGTATTAAAATAAATATTTTCCTATGGATCCAGACTTTCGGCCCACCCTGTATATACAGGGCGTCCCAAAAAAATGTATACACACTTTAACAGCTGATAGCTCAATTGATGTTTCTTTCTTTCCAAGTTAAACCCATTAGAATTAATAATGGCAGTCAGACTAAGCTTTGAACAAAGGAAATTCATTCTAAAATGCTACTGGAAGTGTGAAAACGCAGTTGAAGTGCAAAGACAGTTTAGGAGGGTTTGAAACAGATCCACCAACGCGACTTACCATCACTCGAATTAGAGATAAGTTTGAAGCCGATGGAACTGTTCAGAATGTCCACAAGAAGCGTTCCGGAAGACCACGGACATCGACAAGCCCCACAAAGCAAGAAAGAGTACTGGAAACGTATCACCAAAGTCCAAGAAAATCTGTGCGGCAAGCGAGTCGTGAGGTAGGAATTTCAGAATCGTCTGTCCAACGCATTTTGAAGCGCTGTCAATGGAAAAGTTACATTCCAAGATTAGTTCATGCTATTAATGAAGATGATCCGGACCGAAGAGTGGAGTATTGCGAGTGGTACTTGGCACGATGTGGATGTGGATTGGACGAAGGGGTTTCGTAGAATACCCTCCGCGTTCACCAGACCTCACACCACTAGACTTTTTTTTATGGGGATACTTAAAAGACAAAGTCTACGCTATAAAACCTGCAACAGTCGCTGAATTGAGAGCAGCCATTGAACGAGAATGCACACAAATACCAAACGAAATGTTTCGTGATGTTTGCGATTCCATTGCTTCGCGTTATCAGCAGTGCCTGGACCAGAACGGACGTCAGTTTGAAAACAAGCGTTGACAAAACAATTAAATAATGTCTGTAGATTCTATTACATTTTGAAAATGAAATTTATTTTAATAAACACTGCCTTTATAAGTATTTAAAGTGTGTATACATTTTTTTGGGACGCCCTATATATATATATATATATGCAAATAACTGCAATGACCGCGCAGTATATAAATGAATAGAAACGACATAAGTATTAAGGAACGTTTCCGCACACGAGGAGGAGAGATAACGAAATAATGAAAAATGAGGCGAACCGCCTGGGAATCGAACCCAGGGCCTTCCAATTGCCGGTCGGACGCTCTACCATTATGCTACGGACCTCACTCAATCACAAATCGAAATTCTCCCAAATAGGGCAGAAACCAATGCCCTCAGAGAGCACCCTCGCAAATCGTGAATATGCGCAAATAACTGCAATGACCGCGCAGTATATAAATGAATAGAAACGACATAAGTATTAAGTATGCTCTCTGAGGGCATTGGTTTCTGCCCTATTTGGGAGAATTTCGATTTGTGATTGAGTGAGGTCCGTAGCATAATGGTAGAGCGTCCGACCGGCAATTGGAAGGCCCTGGGTTCGATTCCCAGGCGGTTCGCCTCATTTTTCATTATTTCGTTATCTCTCCTCCTCGTGTGCGGAAACGTTCCTTAATACTTATGTCGTTTCTATTCATTTATATACTGCGCGGTCATTGCAGTTATTTGCGCATATTCACGATTTGCGAGGGTGCTCTCTGAGGGCATTGGTTTTGCCCTATTTGGGAGAATTTCGATTTGTGATTGAGTGAGGTCCGTAGCATAATGGTAGAGCGTCCGACCGGCAATTGGAAGGCCCTGGGTTCGATTCCCAGGCGGTTCGCCTCATTTTTCATTATTTCGTTATCTCTCCTCCTCGTGTGCGGAAACGTTCCTTAATACTTATGTCGTTTCTATTCATATATATATATATATATATATATATATATATATATATATATATATATATATATATATATATATATATATTGTAGTAATAAATTGGCTAGAAGAATGGTTGCGAGGCAGGAAACAGAGGGTGGTCGTTGATGGAGCGGAGTCGTGTTGGGCTAATGTAGCGAGTGGCGTTCTTCAGGGTTCTGTATTGGGCCCCTTGCTTTTTCTTATATATATTAACGATTTAGATGTCGGCCTTGTCAGTACAGTTTCAAAGTTTGCGGATGACACGAAGCTGGGTGGTAGGGCGATTAATGACGAAGATAGAGGTAAAATTCAGGAAGATCTGAATAAAATCGCTGATTGGTCAGTCACATGGCAAATGAGATTTAACGTGGATAAGTGCAAAATTATGCATATAGGTTCGCGTAACGGTAATTTTGCGTATAGTATGTCAGGGAAAGATTTAACAAGCGTAGAGCAGGAAAAAGATTTAGGAGTTATAGTCACTGGTGATTTAAAAGTAGCGAAACAAAGTACAGCGGCGGTCAATAAGGCGAACAAAGTGTTAGGTTTTATAGCTCGAAATTTTGAGTACAAATCGCGCGATATTATAGTTCCTCTTTATAAATCATTAGTTAGACCCCATTTGGAGTACGCGGTCCAATTTTGGAATCCGCATATGCGCAAAGATATAGACAAAATCGAAAGAGTTCAAAGACGAGCAACTAAGATGATTCCGTCTCTTAGGTCAAAGTCGTACAAGGATAGGCTTAAAGAGTTAAAATTGACTACACTCGAGACTAGGAGGTTAAGGGGTGATCTAATCCAGGTTTTCAAAATTATGAATGGGTTTGATAACGTAGATAGAGATAGCTTTTTCGAAATATCTCAATATAATAGGACTAGAAATAACGGGTGTAAGTTGACAAGTAGAAGGTTCGAGACAGCAGTTGCGAAAAACTTTTTTACGCATAGAATAGTAAATAGCTGGAATAGTTTGCCGGTAGAAGTAATTAGTAGCACGTCTATAAACATGTTTAAGAATCGATTGGACGCGCATGTTGATAGAAAGGGTATAGTTTAAGGTAGTGAAATT